>CP139507.1:466552485-466903222 GCA_021014915.2 Artemisia tridentata subsp. tridentata
TATTTATTTTTAAACGTAACGAAAATACGGCGCATTAACTTTTGTTAATACGACGAATATAATTTGATAAATATAGTTGATTTTTGATATTTACTTTGATCGGTCCGCTACTCTCGTGTGCAAGTTGTTTATTTTCAGGATAAATGATGACTCGAGCATCACCAAGAAGGACTACATTCTGAACCAAACCAAGAGACGCTAGCTGAAGTGACCGAACATAAGACAACAAGAGTGGAGGAAAACTCAGTACTGGAACATTGAACTTCTTAAATTCTTGAAATAGAATCCCAGGTAAACTCTACGATAATTCAACTGCCCAAAGGAAAGTTCTCTACACTATGATCTCAGTTTTATTATCCATATTATACATCTGATTCAAATCGTAATCTTAATTTTGTATGCTCAAAAACGATATTTGTTCCTAACCTCGGAATAAATCCTTATCCACTAAACAATAAGATTACAATTATTAATGAAACGTTTATGCCTATTGCTCTTATTTTGAATTCATCTATATGGTGTGCCGTTTAACCCAAATTTGATGTATAAGGAACTGTGTTGCGGAGGCCAAGGTACGTTCTTCATTTAAATTTCGTCAACTAACATAGAGATACGGCGGATCTAAATATCCAAAGCGCCGTATCCCTGACCCACTAGGACTTATTGACTAGCCCAACGAAATTAAAAGATACGGCGCATCCCAATTTTCTAATACGGCGCATCGTGTCGCCCTATAAATACGACGGAATGCGCCGCATAAACGCACACATTAAGAACTTTCACACACTAAAATTATACTCGAAATCCGATCATCTTTTTTAAAATCCTCCTTTAATCCGATCTGTAATCATTCACCCGATCATACAATAAGGTAATTTATTCTATTTTGTTTTAAATTTTCGTTTAATTATAAATTAGGGTTTATATGACCAATTCGATTAGGGCTTAAACGATATAGGGATATGATTAGAACTTAGCATTGAAATTTCCCCTAATTAATTTTTAGATTTGGACATCGAATTTGGCACTAGTTAAATCAAACCCGAAAAATAGGGTTTTGGGTGATTTTTTTAAATTTTAGAGGGAAAAGTGTGATAGAAGTTTTTGATAGGAACAATTCAGTAAATTTAGTCTGAGATATAAATGCGGGAGTTTACGTCACGGATACGGATTCTTGAAAAACGTGCCTACCCCTTTTTATTTTATACTGATATGCTTTTAGATGCGGCGCATCTAGGTTGATTAATGCGGCGTAACGACCTATTTCAAAATTGATAAAATTCTAGATACCCCGTATTGTTTGATCTAGATAAAACGCATCTCAATACGCCGTATCTATTGTCTTGCACTGCATCTCTTAACTTTATACAGATACGCCGCACTGATTAAATCAGATGCGCCGTATCTACCAAATTTTGCAGACTGTTTACTGACTGTGAATATCTATTTCAGATGGCATTACTAGAGGTCACACTAAGGCATCAATGCTACAATTTGAAACATGGGACTTACTTGCCGCCTAGAGGATTACTTGCAAGGCTTGACTCTTTTACTTCAAAAAATTCAGAGTCCAGGTTTTTGAATTTGACGATGTGGGATTGACGGTGGGGACTGCACTGCTAGTTTGCACACGGATGGAGATGGTAGTTGTTGGAGACGTGAGGAGGAGGTTTTAGTCTGTGCTTGGAGAACTATTTAGGATTGACAGCCTCTGATTAGGGGCTTATGCTGGAGTTTTTAGCACGATTCATTACAGGGAGACGGATATGGAGATTGATACAGCTACACACTGGTGTTAGGTTAGGAGGTGTGCATTACAAATGTCATGAGGCATTTATTTGGCCATGGGGCACACATGAGGGGGATTTGGATTGCGGTTGCCATATTTTGGGCAGAGTTTCGGTTTCCCTGATAGAGGGGTTTTTCAGTGATACTGGGTTTGGGGTTTCTTCAGGGTGACATCGTTACTTCCACCCCATCCTACACAATTGTCAGGAGCCGATGAGGCGGCTTTGCCACCGTTTGTTGCCCAACCACGCGGGGGGGGTTTACACCTGAGAAGGTGACCATTGGACCTCTTCCTCTTGAGGAGTATGGATGAGGGGAGTCGGTAAACATCCCCCACTTTTTTGCGACTCCACACCGATCTGCTAAGGGAATCGGAGGACCAGATGTGGCGGGCATTTTGTTTCGAGGCTCCCCCTTTTTGGATTATTGGGAGAGGGTCCCGCGGGGCCTGGAGGTTATTGTCCCTCTTCCCCGGTTACGATAGGGACTATTTTGGTTAGACTCGGATCGCCAGGTTGCTGCGGAGGCCACTTTTTGGCGTTTGGGCCCGCCAGACTGCACCAGAGGCGGACAGGGAGGCCCAGGAACCTCCTGCTCGCTCCTCCGCGAGGAGGGCCACAGGCCCATACCCCCCACCCACCATTGGTCAAGACTTGAGGCATCGAGGGAAAGGGTTAGACCCCCAAAGATCAAGGGGTGGTCATTGGAGCAACTATAAGACGGCAGGTTTAACACACTTCGTCCGATGGTACTGAGGTTACGGAGTGACATCATACGACGCAGAGTCCGCCGAGGACTAGGGCCAGCACTCCGGATCCATCCAACCCACACTCCCCATGACCTTCTTTTTCTTGATTTCATAACATTTCCACCATATTATTAACCTTTTTTGGGTTGTACTTATCGTTATTCTTATTTTATGTTTTAATGTTTCAGTTTTTTTAATTTTTTTTATTTGATGAAGACTGCATTAAGTT
The DNA here is from genome assembly GCA_021014915.2 of Artemisia tridentata subsp. tridentata. Taxonomy (NCBI): domain Eukaryota; kingdom Viridiplantae; phylum Streptophyta; class Magnoliopsida; order Asterales; family Asteraceae; genus Artemisia; species Artemisia tridentata. Next base: position 466,555,251 of record CP139507.1, read on the forward strand.
CCAAATAGAGAGGACGTAAAATTAGACCGTGGAACAGTCAATTTACAAAACTTTAACATCTTTGGGTTACTACATGCGCCTTGCTTAAACAATCGACGCTCCTATCCTTTACTTTGTTTATTTTCAGTCCAGCCGCATGAGGAACGGCCATCCAATTCTGAGATGCACGCATCTCCTCAATGGTAATCTTATTTTATTTTTGCTTTTATTTTCGACTTAAAACTATTTATCGTTTATTTTAATGCGCCATCCCGGTTAAGGATCGGGCATCTTTATTCTATCCTATTTTCCAGGGCTCGATCCTACTTCTTCAATAAGAACGGCGCATCGACTACCTATGATTTCAGTTTTTTTTTTTAAGTTTTATTTTTCCTAATACTAAGTTTATGCAAGTTGAACCTTTTTTTAAATTAGGTGTGTTTTAAATATTGTGGTATTAAGTTTCCTGGATTTCCTTATACATCAAGATAAGCTTTAACGTTCTAATCCACAAAATTATTTTTGCTCTTATACAATGGAGGATCAACCGACAAACCCAGGGGTTTTTCTGTTCTAATTTTTTATTTTCCATTTTTTAACCTTTTACAAACAACAGGCGTTGTTTAACTTAAGGGGGGATTGGAAATTAGAAACACTTAAACAATTACTTGCCAAACTTTTTCAAAAAAATTATGCTTAAAATTCTTAATTATCAAACTTAAAATTTTTTTTTTAGCATTTTTTGTTTAAGATCTAATTGCAAACCACACATGACGTTATTTTCAAAAATTGTGTTTTTTTCCAAAATTAAAATCTATGATGTGCCGGGACTTGTAAACTTTAGAACTTGGCTTGAATACTATTCGGACCCCAAATGAGTATTTTTTTTAATTGGAATGACTTTCTAACTTGGAAAAATTCTAGGATTACACCCAAATAGCCTTTATTATTGTTATTACTAACACACTGGTTAGTTAACCCCCCAAAACCCTTTTTACTCTCATCTTTAAGTAAGAACCCCTAAAAAACCCCAAACCTTTCCCCTTTCTTTCTTACACCTAGTTTAAAATGTTTCGTTCCCCTTTCACCTTAGCCTACCCTGTAATTAGAATCCGTGTTGGTTGATTCATAGGCAAATGTTTTCCTTACATTACCTGTGTTCGCGTCGTAATCATTATCTTTGGTTAGGTGGGAAATTGCACAATGCAATTAGTGAAAGTAAATATTGTATATTTGGAGTTTTTTTTGGTGTTTACTATTTCACTATTACCATTATTTCTGAAGTCATGAAAAATGGAAAAATTTCCGGAAAAAATTATATGAGGGTGAAATTTACAACTATTTTATGCTTTAAAAAAAAAAAAAAAAAAAAAAAAAATCGAAAAAAATAAAAAAGAAAAAGAAAGAAAGAAATTGGATTTTTTTTAACAACTTATTAAATTATTTGGTCATATCACCACTTTGTTTTCGTATTAATTGAATGGGAATTGGCAGTTATGGAACCCAATTTAAGTTTATTTTATTAAATCTTTGATATATTCGTTCTCCTAAACTTGTTTCAATGTTAAAGCATTATTCAATGATTAGTCTTATTCATGGATTTGGATAGGATTAAACCACACTTAAGGATTTAATTTATTTTTTTGTTTATTTTATTTTTACACCAATTTATTCCCAAATGTATCCATGCCCTTTATTATTCTTTATCCAACCAAAACCTTTGATTTTTTTTTTTAAAAATTTTGGGATTGAGCAATCTAAGTTCTTTCTGATTCGGTTGTATTTATGATTTTGTCCCCTTTTTGAATATTATTATTGGTGAAGTTTGGAACCTATCTTTACCTATTCATTAAGGATTTGATAATTGCAATATCGGTTCGTGGTTCGATCTGTATTTGTATTTTTCGCCTTTTCTGGAATTTAATGATGTGAAGAAATAATTAACCCCCTTTAACCTAAAAACCCTTTTTTACCGCTTTAGACTTTTACCCCCTTAGCTTTGGGTAATGTTATACTTCCAACTTTGAAAATATTCGCGCACTGGACATTAAACATTAGATTTGCTTTTATCGACTTATTTATTTTATTCTAATTCGTTAATGTTTATTTTTTGGATTATAAATAACAATACTCTTTTTTAAATATAAAAATAATCCTAAATCTTTTAGGATACATTTTCATAAAAGAAATTCAAAAGGGTTTTTTGGGGAAATAAAGTTCAATGGTATTTGATGAACTCAAATAATACATTTATTACAAATTTCCTATTAATTTGACTTGTTTTACTAATATGAATGAGGTTGATATAATCTTTACTTTTGAATTTCAGGGGAAAAACAAGCATTTGTGAAAACTTAGATTTTGGACTAATAAGGACAAAACGGCATAAATGAAATTAAACTGACGGAAAAAGATTAAGTCATTTGCTCCAATGCCCCGCATCTCACTCTAAAAATCCCCATCTCTACAAATATCACCGATACATCCAAGATCAAAGGACATGCCCGCATCTAATCAGGAGTTAGCCGCTCTCGGCGGTGTTACAATATTCCCCAAATATTATAATCTTGGACCCCACCAATTAAGTACAGCCCCATCTACTTATAACCCGATCTTCCCTCAGACAAAACTATAAATACCCCTAACCACAATTATAAGTCCGAAAAAAAAACCAAAACCGAAGACCAAAAGAGAACAAAGGACGAATTCAGCAAGGAGGCACACAAAACACCCAAATCAAAGAACAAGAGCTTAAAAGTGTCATGTGTTTTTTCATTAATATTTTTGTTTTATTGTGTTAAGCAAACTTTAATTCCAAATTGGGGCTTTGTAATGGACAACGAAAGATTGCACTCCCTTTAAAACTTTTTCCCATCAATTAAATTTATATGTGATTCTTGGTTACTACTTTTTATGCATTGATAACCTCTGTGTTTATTAGTGCGGCGGCATTTTGACTGCGGGACATAATGTGGCTCCCACGGTGTTTCTAAATTGATCACTTAGGAATAACTTTTAAAAATAATCATTTAAGGTTTACTCCCGATAAATTGGACCCAAAAAGAGAAATTAACTACATACACTTCATATAAAGTATCAATAAAACAATACAATCACTTAATCAAAGGACACCCTCTTATTTCTCAAGTATTACTTTACTGTGGCTATTGCATTCTCCTATTGTTTTTTATTATTTAATTGCAAACAAACCTGCCACTCTCAGGCTGAAACCCCCTTTTTCTTAGATATTAAAATACTGATTAGAATAACGGGAAAAAACGTTCCACTCTTAGTGTCGACACTCTACTTACCATTATTTTTTCACCCGACCGGGTACACTGCCGTTAAGTGTGGGGTTTATAATCGGCTAAAAAATAAATTTAAAATTGAGAGGTTAAAACTGCTAAACCCGCAACCACATCACCGCATCACATGGACAAAAAAGCCCTCGCTCTTGCCAAATCTTGGGAAATTATCTGTTGGAGTGCTAAGAAGCAACAATCATTGCCTTGTCCTCAGCTGGGTGAATATGTTGCACGCAGTTTTTCAATTCTCGGAGAAAATAATCAGACTATGGAATTCATATAAATTACCCAACTTTTGTGATAACACAAGTGCAATTGCAATTCAAACAACCCTGTTCTTCATCAAGAACAAAACACATTGATATCAATATCATTTCATCAAACCCTTTGGATGAACCACTTTCACAAGGTGAAAGCTAATTAGGAATGTTGGATATAGAAAAATACACTGATTGAAATCTTTCCAACTGAAGTGTTAATTCCTAAAACCTCAGTCCCTGACTCAAATGTGAATATCAGTGAAAAACATCCCAGATTCTCAACCTCAGGAACTAAACCCAAGTTTCCTGAATCCTTGTTTCTCAGGGAATCATTCCATATTCCTGAATCATCAGTGACTAATCCCAAGTCCCTGATTTACCATCACTGAATGAAAAGTCATTCAGGGCCCTGAAAAGGACATTAAATACTGACTTAAATGCTCTAAGTATCTAGTTAGTAAATGTCCGAGGTTGGTAACTGAACTAATATTTAATTTAAGAATATTTGTTCTTTTTGCCTTTTGGCTTCCACCTTTGGGCCACCACATGTCACTTGGCTTTTAATCCTCTCCAATCACATTACAGAAATGTGATGACTCATCTCTGCAAAGTGCACTTTGTAAACTGCTCAACTAATTCACCTTACTGTTCGCCAACCAGAAGTGGAGTGTTGCATTAAATGCGGATCCCAAAACATATTATTCAAAACAATTTCCAATAATTCTTTTTGAATAAATAAAGATCGCTCAAATGTCCAAAACACCCCCATCTCCACCTTCCTATAAATACCCCAACCAAAGGAAACACACACATGTTTTTATAGAATCTTAAGCAAAACTCTGCCATTTTTAATTCTCAAAAACAAATTTTTGTGTATTCTTAAGCTTTAGAAAACCTTTAACCCTTTATCAAACCCAGACTTACCCACAAATGGCTCTTCTAAAGCGTGGAAATAACGCCCCTAATGTGGATTTCACAATGGAGGGTGTAGACCTAACCAAAAACAATGGTGGGAAATTCTCATATCCACAAATCTACCAGCCTACAAAACGTTATGAAATACTTCGTAATTGTTTTCTTGCAAAGGCTTTCACCCACACCCCCTCAGTCATCTACCATGACTATTTGAGGGAATTCTGGTGTACGCTTGCTACCCCGCCCCAAAGACACCAAAGAGTCAATCATTACCTTCACGGTGATGAATGGGAGTAAAACCCACTCCTTTGACTACACAACCTTCATCAAAGCCACAGCCTTGACTTTGCTGAAGAGTTTGCACCCCACCCTAGTGATCATGACATAAAGAACGAACTGATCTTTTGTAACACCCCAACCCAGCAAGGGTAAAGTATCACATTAATGGCTTCATATCAGATCAAAACAAAACATACATTCAAAAGTAATACAAAGATTCTCAAAGGTTACAATTGAAATACTGAATATACAAGATACAAAGGAAACAAACTAAAATACTAAGTCTGCAAATGCAATCCTTCCAATGACTTCTACTTCAGAATAATAATCAAGGTCTTCTAAGTCCAAAAGTCTCTTCACTCTTACCCAACTTCCAACTAAAACCTGCCGCGGAAAAGAAACGCGGCTGAGCTTAAAAAGCTCAGTGAACAATACATATACAAAGAAATGATAACGAAAAAAGAAAATATAATATGGAGCAATGGAAAAGTCATAAGGGATAAGCAAGGCAAAATCATCATAAGGGAAAAAATAGGATAGTCATCCACCACGAGCCCAAAACTCAAAGTCATAAATCTCAAAGTCATAATCTCACATCATAATCTCACAATCAGAGGGGATACCTCTTAGGCAACCAGATAATATGAGGGGTGACCTCATGTATCATAATAGTGGAGTACTAGCTCCAGCTAAATTGAAAGGCGTGTATTGCACACCAAGCACCAGTCACCTCAAAGTCATACTCAAGGTCATAGTCAAACTACTAAACAAAACAAAACCCAGGATTGCAACCCATACGCCCCTAAACTCAAAGTCAATCTCAAATTCAAGTAGCCATGGCAATAATATAAAAGGGACGGGTGAAAATCACTCACCCACACATGAGTCATGCCAATGGTGCATCAAAGACATGGCCAGTACCTTCCTGGCTAGGTACACAAAAATGGCTCGGTATCAAACTAAGAGTCAGGTCTCAAAGTCATAACCAAGGGGTCATATATCAAAAGGTGCATCTCAAAGTCAAAATCAAAAGCAATATCAAAGGTTCACTCAAAGGAAACATAGCAAGCTTGGGGAAAACTTAACTGAAATCATAACTCAAAATCAATGTATAGATATATAAAACCCTTACTGAAAAAGGCAGAGTATCTGTACCTTATGCGAGCAAAACAAACCAAATAGAAAGCACTCGAAAATAGGAACTACTCCTTCTTCACAGGACCTATACAGATTAATGACCAAGTATTACTTACAAACTCATTTTATAAGTTTACGCATTTAGGGTTTCAAGCGTAATTTACCAAAGTTTAAGGTTTATTTATGTTAAATGTTTAAGCTTAGGGCTTATATTGTAAAATTAATTTCATTAATGACCAATTAGGGTTTCGCCAATTTTAATAAATACTTGAGACCCACTTACGGATTAATTTATCTACTTCGTACTCTTAAAGCATGGATACAACCTGCACTCTTGTAGGATACTTGACAATTCTAATATGAAAGTAGTGTCATACTTATACGTAGCTATAAACGATTAAATATATGATTTAAATAAGCTCTTCAATGATCGGAACATAAATGATTTAATAAACGATTTAAATGATCAAGCTCTTAATTTTAGTCATGTTTTCTTATATACGTACTTATGTAAATTTATTAACTAGGCATTAAAGGACTATACAAGCCTAAAAGTCACGTATTATTAAGTCCTACAAAATTTTATGGCGAGTTATATAAACCAAAATCCATGATTGGTTCCTTCTTCTTAAGCCGAAATACATATGGTTACTATTATTTAACTCCTCCTTCGATCCCATTTACACTACGCTGCATGATCATACGTATTCGAACTATATTACACAACACAACGCCCAGACCCTGATCGAACTCATGCTACATTATTTACCATGCATGCATATCTTTAAACCATACATTGCCATCTCATATTTATAAATTCGAGTTAGCTAGTAAGACCCATATTTAAATATTGACATTTATACTTACGAATTTTCATGTTTATTACCATAAGATGAATACAGTATACATCAAAACATATCTCATTGTATCATATACAAAGATTAGTTAATTAATATTATAATGAGTTATTATATTCGTGATTTTATACGTATCAACATATGTTGGATATTGATGCGTGGTTTTGCGACCTTACAATAGGTTTTACCTCTCGAGGGATCTCGAGAGGCTTGCAATCCCCACCAGGCAGTGTACCTGACCGATGTAGTATAGTGAAGTGGCAAGTACCGGGGGATTGATCGTTCTCTAGGGGAATAGTGTCGTTAGATTGAAAAACTACTCTAATAGGTCTAAGGGTGAGGGAAGATTCTTTTTGTATTTTTATATTTTATGAAAGCAAGTAAAATCTCGCTTTTGAAAGAGTGGGGGAATTACTTGCTAGTCAACTAACCCAAATGACTACAAATGCAAATAAAATAAAATAACTGAAAATGAAAAGGTTGTGAAACTTATATGGAGAGAAATGTTTTACTTAGATTTCCTTACTCCCTAACTATCTTTATACCGGTTGATTAGTGTGCATTAATTGCGTGGATGACGGGTGTATTCCTTAATACCAATCGTGGGGTGGCGTACGTACTTTCCCAACTCTACAAGCTCCTACTTCACTCCTATTCGAGCCGGCTAAGAAGCTCCTAACATGGGATCACTAGAATTCGCTCATGCATTAAATACAACCATAAAAACCTTAGTACGCATTGGTTCATGTTTCTTAAGACGTTCAAGCAAGTTACCGTATAGGAGGTTAGCCAGTTTTCTTAAGCCTAACATCGATAAAGAATCATCCAGTACAATTAATAACACACTAATAACCAATAATCAATAGTTAGGTTTCATTAGATCTAAGCAAACACAAGATAAATCTAGCCTAGCATGTTAATTAAAAGATAAGAACAAGATATAAATCAAACAACACATAGACATATTGAATGATTAATAGATTACTTATCTTCAATTAAACATGGGAGATCCAAGGGTATAAAACCCTTAAAAATGGCAGAAAATTCGTCTTAGGGTTTCTCCTCACAAAGTTGCACACAATGAATAAAAATTGCAAAACTATATATAGAGGTTAGTGGCTGACGGCGTCACGTTGTAGGAGGTGACGCCGTCACCTCGCCGTGGCTAGGGTTCCCGATGGTCTTCCTGACGCCGCCCCTCATTAATCCTCCAAAATCCGCTCTGCCTATCAAGGGTTGACGCCGTCAGAATAGTGCTTGACGCCGTCTCTCTTTAGCTTAAACCGTGATGGCCTTGATCACCTAAAGGGTGACGCCGTCAGACTTTCCATTGTAAAACTCTCTGGCGCGTCACGTGTATTTTGTCATATCCACCTCTTTTGCCAAGCCATGACGCCGTCAGGAGCAATCCTTGACGCCGTCAAGTGTACTTTTCCAGCAGCTTTGGAGACTTTGTCGTTTTCTTTACTTTTATGCTCCAAAAACGTCCGAAATGCTTCCTTTTCCAATTTCTTCTCCAAAGTACCTAAAATGACAAAAGGAACGATTTAGGGCAATATTTGATCAAATAAATACGATTTAGGGCTTAAATGACCCCCTAAAAGCGGTACACTTTTCGCTTCATCAAATACCCTTACACTTGAGATTTGCTTGTCCTCAAGCAAATGCGCTTTTATTCTAATCAAAATACAAGTTAGGGGTCATTTAACGCTAATATAAAAGTAATTACAACAAATAGTCGTTCCACTTTAATCATAATAAGCACGGAGATTACAGACTAGCACCTCACAAGTAGTGTTTAGATACTCACATCTCTCAGGTGTCATAAAAGTATATCTCATAAATGAAAATGGATAATATCTCTCACTACCTGTCATAGCAAATAGATTACCATAGGCTTGGAAAGGATCAATAACCTCCTCCACTAGGCGTAAGCACCTAAGATAAACTATCAAAGAGGGCTTTTAAACGGGTTATAACTTAGTGTAGGGATATGATAAACACGGATTTGTTGGATAAGGGATATTTACTGGTGGCGAGTTAAAGATCTTGATTAATTACATGTACAATATGGCGTTGCTAAGCCAAGACTAGACTCGACTTAAGCTAAAAACAAAATAACAAAAACATAAAATAAACATAAAATGAAACGGGATGGTAGTCCGTATGTTTTTTTCTACTTTTCTTTTTCTCATTTTTTTGTATTTTTTCTTTTTTTAATTTTTTTTTTTTTTTTTTTTTTTTTTTTTTTTTTTTTTTTTTTTTTTCATACACTCTTGCCCTACCATCCAAAATAATACATCGTAGGGGCGTTGCATCCCCTTACACTTGAACTTTTACATAACTTTACAAATAACTATTCTAATGACTCGAATTAAGATAATCGAAACACTTGGAGTACTTTTAAAATATTTAGCACATATGGGGTAATAATGATGTTCTTCCCCATTACTCCATTACACTAGTACTTTACCCATGAGTCCCAATCGTCCCAAAACAATATGTACAAGGATATGACTCGACTTAGCAACCATGTAATCAATTAGATAATTAACTTGGGGTTTAAACAAATGTTGTCACAATAATGCACTAAAAATGAGTGCATACAAGGTAGCTAAGGCGATTTGGGTGTACATTTAAGTGGGGTGTAAACAAATTCTTCCTTTAAGTAAAATGCTTAAGTTAGAAACGAAAAGATAGGCTCTGAGGGTGTACTAGGGGTATCGTGTACTAAAAATGAGTACAACGCAAAGGGTGTGGGAGAATTACTTGACCAATGTAGCCAATGTAATTATAACAAAAACACAGGTGTAAAACAATGGGTTAATCCTAATGCCTCTTATCATGTAGTAAATCTAACTACACGAATGTAGTCTCACTTGTGGCCTCGGAATGGTCCTAACGCAAGTTCTAGAATCTAAGTGCTCCCGGGTACACACATCATAGCATAAATGCTTTTCCTACCAATTCTAGGGCGAACCTCACATATTTTGGGGGTGGAAAATTTTTTAGTGGTACGGTTTTGTGCTAGTCATATAACTCCTATCCGTGAGACGCTCATTAAGACCAAAGTTTCACTCCTATATGTTGTAAAAAATTTTAAATTTGGCACTAAAATTGCCCTAACAAGTATTTATCTCAGTTTTATTACACATCTACCATCAAACAAAACAAAAATCAAGTGCAATTGTATTCTCTAAAGTATCGTACTTTACCCCCCCTTACACTTAAGATGAACATTGTCCCCAATGTTCAAATAACAAGATGTAAAAGTAAATATGGTAAAAGAATGAAATCAAATACTCCCCTGATTCGTTTGGTGGATAAAGAGGTAACATGGTTAGATCTTCTTCCAAGGTAATGTTGAAGCTTCAAGACTAATGCATCGCCAAAAGCTAGATTCCACATACATCTCCTTGTCCAAAATAACCTGTTAAACCTGAGAAAACAAACACGAAAACCTGCATAACAATGGCGGGATAAATCTATATAAGGATATAATGCTTGTGGAATGATTATTTTGCAGATTCCTGGAGTTTATAAGTTAGAGATTTAATAAAAACTTTTTATGAAAACAAAACTTTCAAAAATTTCAGAAAATTAAAACCTGACGCCGTCAGTTTGTAATGCCTGACGCCGTCAGAAATGATCTGACAAATTCTCATGTTAATTTTCGGAAAATTTCTGGAAAAAACCTATACCTTACTTCCTGGAATTCCTGCAAAACATCATTATGACTCGATACAAGCATTTGACTCAAACAATTACTAATATGTATGTTAATTTAATATTGTTATGATTCATGTTCATTTGTTTTAATAAACCGATTTGGATTTCCCTTACACTTATCTTTTGCAAAATACCTTTATATGTAGTTAAGACGAAGTTAAAAACAAGATAAAGCATTTTCACAAATTTAGTTTTGAACATGAATCAATAATAATAAAAATAAACATACATACGGAAGCAAATAAAATCAAACAAACAAATAAATAAACACACAAAGCAAATAAAGCTTGGGTTGCCTCCCAAGAAGCGCTTTTCTTTATTAACGAGTCTTGTAGCTAGACTCAAAGTAACCGTACATTACGTGACTCCATCATTGGTCTCGGTTTCTAGGTTCCCCTTTGATTCACTATCAGAATCACTTTCATAGTAAAGGTATTTCGGGTCCTCAAGATCAAAAGGATTGTTTTGGTATTTAGAACTAAGCTCTTTAACATGCTTGAAGAATCCACTCGACAGGTCAAAAGTGTCCTTACATCCTCTTCTCACATCATCATCACATAACACGAGTTGGGAACTTAACCCATCGAGCCCTCCATAATCGATCTCCTTGAATTCTCTCATCTTGTAATGCGTTTGGTATGAGTTTCCCTAATCCCATCGGTAAAAGTCATGATCCCATTGAGCTCGTCCACAACCAAGCTTGTGGCCTTGCAAAAAGGTGCCCCAAAAAACAACTTGTGATAACCTGGGATCGATGTACTTTTCGATATTATCGACGATTGCGAAGCTCATAGTGAATGTCATATTTCCAACAAACACCTGTACATCATCATCTATGCCAATGTCATCCTTCCGTTTATGAATCATTCCCCATCTGCAAATGTTGTTATAATGAAATAAGGACATCACATTTTTGGGTAAACATGTGTCAATGTAAACATTATAAAAATGCTTGTGACCAATCATGCAAGGTATTTTGAGATTAGTCGGATCACGTTGCTTAACTCGGCCAGGCCTTCTAACCGTGTAGCCCCCATGTGTTGCAAATTGCTGATGGTTGATACTCATACACTTCTCACTGCCATCCCGAAAAATCACTTTCCTGACACCATCGATAAATAATGCACTACTATCATCCTCATCGAGTATTACTCCCGTTGCTTTTATGAATGGTTTGCCTAGAACAAGGCTAGTTAAGGATGGGCTGATGATAGAGTTCATGTTATTAAATACAGTTAGCTCGATATGAAAGAGGAACTTTTCTATCACAATTGGTACCCTTCTTATTACCCCGATGATATTAAACCCTTCATATTTGACCTGTTTGGTGAAGGCTTCGTTATATAGAGAAAGGGATATTGCATTCATAGAAGAGTTGGGGTTTATGTAGGCATCTTTTATAAACTTTTTCCTAGTGGTGCAAGATATCTTAAAGACCCTGGGAGCGCCATCCTCTATTCTCTCTCCAAATCCCATAGCAGCTTTGCTGTGCCCCTCTCAAGTTCCTCCACCAGGGCGTCTAGCAGTCCTGGGAGCCCATGAGGCATTTCGGATTTCTCTTCCGAGCCCTTCTCATCACTCACCTCTCTTGTACTCGAGTCCTTTGGTGAGTCTAGATAGTCGCCGGGCGCCTCGGGGTTTTTTTCGGGAACTTCACCCTCCATTTCATTGTCCACGTTCTCGGTTGATTGTTGGTCCAGATTGGGTTTAGGAATAGGTATTGTTGTAATGGTGTTCACGAAGTGGAGTGGTTTTGAAGGGGTATGAGTATCTCTAGTTTCTTTTCCGTTTTGTGATATGTGTTTGAAGAGTTTACTAGGGTGCTTGATTTTTACAGGAGGGGGTGTTTGGTGAGTCACCGTGACAGATTTGATCTCATTAACTCGTGCCAACTCACAAGTTGACATGCCAGCAATGCGATCATTGATAACCTTTAACAGGTTATCAACCTTGTTGTTCATATCAACTTGCTGTTGTCTGAATTGATTCTCAAGTTTGGAGAGCTGTGTTTCTTGAGAGAGAATGAATTTTTGCAGTGATTCCTCGCGATTTTGTTGTTTATGCGTATGCTGATGAGGATAATGTTCAGACCAGGTGAGTGGGGGAGAGTCATTGAATGATACGCTTCAAGTTTGGTTCCAACTAAAATTTGGCTTACTCTTCCATGCCTCATACCTATCTTCGGAATTCTTGGTTCCATAATTAGTGGTGAGCCACTTATCTCCCGCCTTATCGATTCGCGAGGATGCGAATTCTTTGAAAGCCTGTTTGGGGAGTTCCATGCAATCATGAGTGTCGTGGGGACCACTACATAATTTACACGAAGAAGTGATTTTGTTCACTTGGCCTGAAGGTTTAGGAGCCTCGTAGGATTTCATAAGAAACTTGACTTGGTCTTCAAGTTCTATGATCCTACGGTCGGAAGTGCTTGAATTGTTCGAAGGCAAAGATATTGCCTTGACCGTTTTATTCAAATCACGGGGATCACTCCAACTTTCGTTGTCATAAAGAGCAAGATCTTCCAGGAGAGCCCATGATTGTTCCGCACTTAGATCACGTAGCTTACCACCGGCCGATTGGTCAATGGTTTGCTTTGTGGAGAGATTGATATGGTCATAGAAGATTTGGACTTGGAGCCAAAGTTCTATGCCATGGTGAGGGACTTTTTGGAGTAAGTCCTTGAATCGAGTCCATGCCTCGTAGAGGGTTTCGCCTTGACGTTGTTGGAACATCAAGATATCATTCCTTAGCTTGGTAGTTCTTCCTGGTGGGAAAAACTGAGCAAGGAAACGAGTGGTGAGATCATCCCAAGAGGTGATGGATCCTGCGGGTAGACGCTCTAGCCATTGACTAGCTTGGTCCCGCAGAGAGAATTGAAAGAGACGCAGTCGGGTCGTCTCTCGAGTGGCAACATCAAGGTCTATAGAATCAACGATTTTAAGAAAGTCCTTGAGATGTTGATTAGGATCTTCGGAACGAAGTCCATGGAATGCACATCCGCTTTGCACTAACTGGATGGTGTCGGATCGCAAGGGTGTGACATTGGCTCCTTGAGTGAGCTCAATGGTGTTTCGATAGCCATGGTGGCTAGGACGGGAGTAGTCTCCTAAGGTACGGGCTCTAGGAGGTGGGTGTTGTTGTGGTGGTGGGTTGTGGGGATCGAGGATATTACCACCTTCCATGATGTCGATGGTAATGGTTACGAACAAAGAAACGAAGAAAAAAATTAGACTAAAGAAAACCTAGAAAAATAAAATAAAAATCTCACTAGAAAGGAATCTAGTGAGTAGACCTAATAAAATAAAAATTCAACCTAAACAATAACTATTCCCCGGCAGCGACGCCAAAAACATGATGCGTGGTTTTGCGACCTTACAACAGGTTTTACCTCTCGAGGGATCTCAAGAGGCTTGCAATCCCCACCAGGCAGTGTACCTGACCGATGTAGTATAGTGTAGTGGCAAGTACCGGGGGATTGATCGTTCTCTAGGGGAATAGTGTCGTTAGGATTGAAAAACTACTCTAATAGGTCTAAGGGTGAGGGAAGATTCTTTTTGTATTTTTATATTTTATGAAAGCAAGTAAAATCTCGCTTTTGAAAGAGTGGGCGGAATTAGTTGCTAGTCAACTAACCCAAATGACTACAAATGCAAATAAAATAAAATAACTGAAAATGAAAAGGTTGTGAAACTTATATGGAGAGAAATGTGTTTACTTAGATTTCCTTACTCCCTAACTATCTTTTACCGGTTGATTAGTGTGCATTAATTGCGTGGATGACGGGTGTATTCCTTAATACCAATCGTGGGGTGGCGTACGTACTTCCCCAACTCTACAAGCTCCTACTTCACTCCTATGTCGAGCCGGCTAAGAAGCTCCTAACATGGGATCACTAGAATTCGCTCATGCATTAAATACAACCATAAAAACCTTAGTACGCATTGGTTCATGTTTCTTAAGACGTTCAAGCAAGTTACCGTATAGGAGGTTAGCCAGTTTTCTTAAGCCTAACATCGATAAAGAATCATCCAGTACAATTAATAACACACTAATAACCAATAATCAATAGTTAGGTTTCATTAGATCTAAGCAAACACAAGATAAATCTAGCCTAGCATGTTAATTAAAAGATAAGAACAAGATATAATCAAACAACACATAGACATATTGAATGATTAATAGATTACTTATCTTCAATTAAACATGGGAGATCCAAGGGTATAAAACCCTTAAAAATGGCAGAAAATTCGTCTTAGGGTTTCTCCTCACAAAGTTGCACACAATGAATAAAAATTGCAAAACTATATATAGAGTTTAGTGGCTGACGGCGTCACGTTGTAGGAGGTGACGCCGTCACCTCGCCGTGGCTAGGGTTCCCGGATGGTCTTCCTGACGCCGTCCCTCATTAATCCTCCAAAATCCGCTCTGCCTATCAAGGGTTGACGCCGTCAGAATAGTGCTTGACGCCGTCTCTCTTTAGCTTAAACCGTGATGGCCTTGATCACCTTAAAGGGTGACGCCGTCAGACTTTCCATTGTAAAACTCTCTGGCGCGTCACGTGTATTTTGTCATATCCACCTCTTTTGCCAAGCCATGACGCCGTCAGGAGCAATCCTTGACGCCGTTAAGTGTACTTTTCCAGCAGCTTTGGAGACTTTGTCGTTTTCTTCACTTTTATGCTCCAAAAACGTCCAAAATGCTTCCTTTTCCAGATTTCTTCTCCAAAGTACCTAAAATGACAAAAGGAACGATTTAGGGCAATATTTGATCAAATAAATACGATTTAGGGCTTAAATGACCCCCTAAAAGCGGTACACTTTTCGCTTCATCAAATACCCTTACACTTGAGATTTGCTTGTCCTCAAGCAAATGCGCTTTTATTCTAATCAAAATACAAGTTAGGGGTCATTTAACGTAATATAAAAGTAATTACAACAAATAGTCGTTCCACTTTAATCATAATAAGCACGGAGATTACAGACTAGCACCTCACTGAAAGAAAATTGGTCAAATTCCTACTGAAGACCAACAGAGCTCTTTTCACTGGTCTCACTGATGAGATGTTTGATCATCACACTGAAGCTGCTGTTCACTATGCCAACCTGAAGGCAGATGTTGAAACTTTTCATGATGATGTGATCGAAATCCAATCAGACACCAAACACTCCCTGACAGCTATTGATCTTCATTTCCAGAAGTTCAATCTTACTCTTGAAGGCATCACCAACACCTTGGAACTATTCAGTCAGCTGTCAAGGATGACCCCGTACTCACCAAGAAGGTCCTTCAGGCTGCTGAGACTTACCAGAAGCAATCAGCTAAAATCAGTGATCTTCTCAGCTTACTGAAGGATTCTAAGCTTCAGGGTCTTACCTCTTCTTTGGACTCAATCAGGACTTCCATGGGTCTTCAAGAAAAACATCTTGGTACTTGGGCACAATCTTCAACATCCTTGGCATGGTCTCTTGGGTCAAGGATGTCAGGCATCGAAGCTTCTCAGGCATCTCTGGCTGATCAGATCTCATCTCTTCAGAAAGACACCTCGGACATCAAATCAATGATGACTGAGATCTATCAGGCTTTCAAAGGTCCTGCTGCTCCAGTGACTCCAACTCTTGCTATCACCATGGCTCATGCAACAGTTGAGGGGGAGAATAACACTGGAGTCCCTCAAGCTTCCACAACCCAGCAACCTCCTTCTCACACTGAGGGGGAGATTCCTGAAGCTTCTTCCTCCCATCAAGATAAAGGCAAAGGCATCCTCACTGAACCTGAGCCTCAACCAGCACCGATCTCGGTTGCAAAGGATCCTGAATCACCAATCAGGATCCCATATGAAATTGATGGAGTTCTTCACCACTTCACAGCTGATGAACTCAGTGCTTATCTTCAGGAAGAGGAAGCAAAGAAGAAGTTAAAGGAGGAAGAGAAGGTGAGCAAGCCTGCTATTATTAAGGTTGTTCATGAAGAGGCTGAGAAAATTGGTCTTGAGGCTAAGGATCTCTCAGGAAGAGAAGGTGGTATGACCTTTGTGAAAGCTCAGTCTGAGGAGATGACCACTCTCAGGAAGAAAAGAGAGGAAAGGAATAAAAGGGCTGAAGAGATCAGGCAGAACAGGATTAAGAAATATCAGTGGTATATGACTGAAAGGTTGAAGCCAGAACCAATCACTGATGTTCATATTCAAAGAAACACCAATCCTGCCGTTGTCACTGTCTACAGAGGTGCTGACATGAGAAACTTTGATGTTCACAAACCTTTCAGATTCGCTGACTTCGGGGTCACTGAGGTATGAAAGATTGGCAGCAGCACCTCAGGAACTTGGCATTCCATCTCTTCTTCCTGAATCTGCACAACCAGCTCCCTCTCAGTCTTCTTCAAGGAAAAGAAAGAAGATAGAAGCTGAGCCTGAGATCAAGATTCCTGGTCTTGACTGCAATAGGGCTCTCCCTGAAGGTGTTCCTTTCAGGAACAATATGGTCATTGAACAACCTGAAAGAGGTTTGTTCTTCATTGATGAGTTTTGTCAAGATCTAAAAAGAAAAATCAATGAGCATCCTGACCAACATGAGCTGCAGTCAAAGAAGCCCAAGCTTGAAGCCCTTGGAATCAAGTTGAACTGATGACCTGCCTGAATACCCACCACTATCCCTTTTGTACTTAGTTTTGTTAGGACTTGTAAATGATATCAATAAGATGATGTTTTTATTATTTCAGTGTCCTTATTTACATTCTAGTACATTCAGTATGAGTAGAAGTCTTTAGCTCACTCATATCTGATCAAAACACTTAGGAATAATTTATATCCAAATAGGGGGAGATTGTTGGGTCATGAAAAACCCAAGAATGCTTCAAACATGATTTGGACACAAATTAACTAAGTGTTAACTTAAACCGAGAACAATTCAAGTCACTGAGAGAACAGCCTCTCAGTGAGTCATCTTCAGGATGCTTAAGGCGAATTCAAGAAGAAGGATTCACTACTCAGGAAGGTGGTACTCCCTGAGTATGACTTAAGCCAAAGAAGAAGATGATGGTTCAGTGAGTGTTGGACAAGAACTCACTGAACCCCAGTCTCCTCAACCAACAAAGTGATTGAAAGACTGAGGAACCAACGCCTGAAGAAAAGGCGGGAACAATAGGGAAAAGATCTGAGAAGATAATAGTTTCAGCCCAACACTCTTCTCTTGTCAGATCCAACCTTCCCTATTGCGGCTAAAAGTCATGGAGTGTCAGCCAACAACTCCCAAAGTCTTATTAGCCCTTTCCTATTGGTTCTTGGAAATGACAATTACTATTTGTAATTGTCAGACACGCAACCTCAACAACTTGTATTATTTTTAATCACTTATACTTAGATTACTTGTGTATAAATAGATCAGATGTGAGAGAAGTTAAAGTGTGCTTTGTATATTGAAAGTCTTGAACTTTTACAAAGGAACTTCTCTCCTACAAAGAGTATACAACTCACTGAGATAGCTCAGTGGGTATATTGTTACCACTCAAGCAAAACTTGAGCTTCGATAGGAGACACCCCATACCCTTGTCTATTCAATCCCAAGTGTTGGTTCCGCAAAACACTTGGGTATAGATTCTCGGAATTATTTCTAATAAGAATTTAAACGTTGAAAAATATTGTTGTTTTTATATTCACGTTTTATAACTGTTAGAATTAATCTTAAACATTGTATTAGTCATAAACACAAATAGATTAACTTTCTAGTTAACTCTAATCGTGTAAAGGGACCAACAGGAACAAATGTCCTCAAACAATCCTTTTAACACAAGTGTTGCTAGAGGATATTTAGATGATCTTAAAAAGAGAATTGAAACACTTCAAAATATTGTTGCATCCAAAACTACTATCAGTATCAACAACTGGCATTCAAGTTTTCATGCAGAAATGAAAAAGGTGTTTGAAACATAAATTACTACTCAACTGAATAACATACATGCGAGAGTAATTCATTTTGAACAAGCATTTTTGAAAGAAACAACCGACTTTGTCACCACAAATCCCTGGTTAAGGAAGCTAATGAAAATATTGAAAAAATCAAAGTTTTGGAAAACCTAAATGACTCTCTCTTCGAAGCAGTTATGTCGACCGATATTATGTCCATTATTTTACAAACATATTCTGTTGTTGACGATGAAAGACTGCGAGCTGAGACCTCTGCAATTGTTTCAAAATATGAAAATGCTCTTACTAAACTTGAAAAAGAAAACGTGTCATATTTTAAACAACTTGATCAAAAAAACGAGGAATGCAAGTATGACAAACTGTCGTACGAGCGTGCCTACAAGGGCATGAAAGAGCAAAATGATATTTTGAGGGCTCAGCTGGAAAGTCAAAAAGGGAAGGGTGTGGATGCTAAGTTTGCAAAACCATCAACTTCGGATAAACCAAATACTTAAAAACAGGTTGATAAACAAAAAATGTCGATTTCAAAATTTGTTCCTAAAGTCGATGTGAAAAATGATTTGACAAAACCAGTCACTCCAACACCCTTGCCCAAGCCAAATGAAAAAGAAAATATTGTTGATAAAGGAAAAGCGGAAGTTATAACACCTGGCCTATATAGGATTAGTCCCACTATTGCGTCTGCCTCCACATCTAAAACATATGGGACAAACGACAAGAGCATAAAAGATAATCCAAAAGAGTCTAGAAATGCTAAAACAATTTCTAAGGACAACAATATAAATCCTAATGCGTGTGCCTTACCTTCTACAGGATTAGAAAGCACTTATAGGAGCAGCAGACTACAGCCTAGGAGCAATACAAGGAACAATAGAGTCTCGCCTGTCTCTAAGAGTAGATGCCAGAATAAAGTTGAAGAAGTAGAAGAACACCCTAGGAATTTATCGCTTTGTAATAAGAGACATATGTCATCTAAATGTAATGTCAAAAGTACTGTTTCTAATGCATGTAATGACTCTGTTTGATTAATGTGCAAGAAATGTTTATCTAATGATGTTTATGATGATTATGTTTCTAAAAATGTGAATGATACTCATGAATAGAAGAACGTTCCAAAAGGAACTAGTGCTAGATCTAGATATATAGCATGACTAATTGCTCGATTTAGGTCAACCACTAGTAGTCATATGCCTAGGAATTATCTTAAGTATTTTGTATGGAAAGCAACGGGTAGAAAGTTCAAACTCGAGAACGGCAAATTGAAAGTTGTTCAAATTAAACCAGTAGAAACTTTCTATGAATGTGATTCGGATGTTACCCCTAACCCCATGGAACCAAATGTTAAATGGTTTCCAAATACAAACTCTTCTGTTCTTCGTAGGTTATCGAAATATGTCTTTGGATCGTCGACTCGGGTTGCTCCAAGCACATGACCGGGAATCTAAAGCTGCTGATCAATTTCGCCTGGAAATTCATGGGAACTGTACGCTTTGGAAATGATCATGTAGCAGCTATTCTGGGTTATATAGATCTTCAATTTGGAAATTATTTAATCACTCGAGTTTACTACGTCGAAGGATTGGGACACAATTTGTTTTTAGTCGGACAGTTTTGTGATGCAGATTTAGAGGTTGCATTTAGAAGAAACACGTGCTTTGTTAGAAATTTGGTTGGCATTGATCTCTTAACTGGGAATCGTGGAACCAACCTATATGCTATCGACATCAACCAAATGGCCTCTTCATCACCAATTTGTCTTATGACAAGAGCATGCGAAACAAAGTCCTGGCTGTGGCATAGAAGATGATCCCGTCTCAATTTTGACACCATTAACAAATTAGCCAAAGACAATATCGTCAACGGACTTCCTAAGTTCAAATACGTCAAGGATCACCTATGTCCATCATGCGAATAAGGAAAAAGCAAAAGGGCATCATATAAACCTAAAACTGTACCCAGTTCGGAAGCAAAGTTACATATGTTGCACATGGACTTATGTGACCCAATGAGAGTTGAAAGCATAAATGGGAAGAAGTATATTCTTGTTATCGTCGATGACTATTCAAGATATACATGGGTAAAGTTTCTGAGGTCAAAAGACGAAGCACCAAGCATCACCATCACCTTTCTGAAGCGTATTCAAGTCCTACTTCAAGCTCCAGTAAGGATTGTAAGAACAGACAATGGCACAGAATTCACAAATCAGGAGTTAAGAACTTATTTTGAAGATTCTGGAATCACACATCAGACATCTGTTGTTAGAACTCCACAGCATAATGGGGTAGTTGAAAGAAGAAATAGAACTCTTGTGGAAGCTGTTCTAGTGCATCGTTATTCTTATGGGCCGATGTTGTTGCCACTGCTTGTTTCACTCAGAACCGTTCCCTAATCCATCCAAGAGTCAATAAAACCCCATATGAACTAGTGAACAACAGAAAACCCGATATCTCTTACCTTCACGTGTTTGGCGCTTTGTGCTATCCAACGAACGACAGAGAAGATCTAGGGAAGCTGAAAGCTAAGGTTGATATTGGAATCTTCATTGGATACTTAGAAAACTCGAGGGCATTCAGGGTGTATAATAGAAGGACGAAAAGGATAATGGAGACGATGAATGTGAAGTTTGACAAAATTTCACAAATGGCTTCTGAGAGACTCGCTCTAGAACCCGCGCTTAACCCGATGGCTTCTAATCAAAACAGATTAGGACCCGCACCAAACCCGCAGACTTCTGGACACATTAGTTCAGGACTCGTACCTCAAGGAGCTCAATCAACAAACACTGAAAAACCTTCAGAACAAGAACTGGAAAATTTCTTCGAGTTAATGTTTGATGAATACTATGGTGGAACTTCGACAAATGCATCACAACAACATTCCGCTGCACCCGCTCAAAACCATCAACCACCACCACCATAAGATGCATCTACAACAATCGAAGCTGAAGCACCAACTCCCTCAACCTCATCTACATCTACTCCAGAAACTCCAATTCTAGAAATTGTTCTACCAAGAGTTGATGAGCAAAATCAAAGTACACCATTTCAAGAAGAACAAACACAGAACCAAAACGATGCCGCATTAGAAGAAGAAGTATTCGAAAACCCGTTTGCAACGGACTCGGCTGAATCATCTTCAAGGTTACAAGAACCATCTAACACATATACGTTAAACCCATGGTACCCTTCTACACTTCAATGGACAAAAGACCATCTAATAGAACAAGTTATTGGTGAACCTTCAAGGCCAGTTCAGACGAGAAGACAACTCGCCACTGACCCCGACATGTGCATCTACATTTGCTCAGTAAGCCTAAAAGAACCAAAGAACATTCAGGAGGCGATGGCAGACAATGCATGGATTGAAGCGATGCAGGAAGAACTTCTTCAATACCAGTTACATGATAATTGGGAATTAGTTCCAAGACCAATTAACAAACTTGTCGTTGATCTCAAATGGCTATGGAAGAACAAAAAGGATGAAGAAATGACTGTAATTCGCAACAAAGCTCGTCTCGTGGCTAAAGGATTCCGACAGGAAGAAGGGATAGATTTCGAAGAATCATTCGCTCCAGTAGCCAGACTTGAGGCAGTCAGGATTTTCTTGGCCTATGCAGCTCACAAAAACATCACTGTATATCAGATGGACATCAAAACTGCATTCTTGAACGGAACTCTGAAAGAAGAAGTGTATGTGAGTCAGCCAGAAGGATTCTTTGAAAAAGAACATCCAGACTATGTCTACAAGCTAAAGAAAGCCATTTATGGTTTAAAGCAAGCTCCAAGAGCGTGGTATGACGAACTATCATCTTTCCTGATAAAAAATAATTTCACCAAATGAACTGTTGATTCTACCTTGTTTACAAGAAAATATAAAGATGACATTTTGATTGTTCAGATTTATGTGGACGACATTATTTTTGGGTCCACTAATCCGAATCATTCAAAACATTTTGAAAATCTCATGAAAAGCAAATTTGAAATATCCATGATGGGGGAACTTAAATTCTTTCTTGGTTTACAAATACACCAATCCCCTCGTGGTATTTTTATTAATCAAGCTAAATATACAATTGAGATTTTGAAAAAAACATGGTATGGAAAATTGTGACTCTGTTGGTACACCAATGGTCACCTCACCAAAAATCGGTGCTGATTTATTTGGGAAACCCATCGATCCGAAGAAATATCGGAGCATGATTGGTTCTCTCATGTACCTTACTGCTAGTCGACCCGATATTCATTTTGCTGTTTGCTTATTAGCACGGTTTCAGGCAAGCCCTACCGAACTTCACCTCCAAGAGGTTAAACGGATTTCGGTACCTACGAAGAAGCATTAACATGGGACTTTGGTATCCGAAGGATTCCGAGTTTAAACTAATAGCATTTTCAGATGCCGACCATGCATGTTGTCAAGTTAAAGCAAAAAGTACATCAGGTGGAGCACAATTTTTGGGTGAAAAGCTAGTAGGCTGGTCATCAAGGAAACAAGATTGTACTGCATTATCAACCGCAGAAGCCGAGTATGTGTCTCTATCTGCGTGTTGTTCCCAAGTTCTATGGATGAGGACACAACTCACAGATTATGGCTTTACTTTCGACAGAATACCTTTGTATTGTGATTCGAAAAGTACCATAGCCATCTCGTGCAATCCAGTACAACACTCGAAGACCAATCATATTAGATTCCGCTATCACTTCATCAAAGAGCACGGAGAAGAGGGTATTGTTGAATTATTTTTCGTGAAAGACAGATTACCAACTCGTCGAATTATTTACTAAAGCCCTTCTAAAAGAAAGGTTTGAAGATTTAGTTCGACGAATTGGCATGTGAAGCCTAACTCCTGAGGAGCTAGAACGTCTTCTCGAATCTTCTTGAATATATTATCCAAATAGCTTCGCTGTAAATATTTTTTGAAAAATCAAAATACAAAATTTGAAAAACCAACAAAATCAAAATATAAAAATAGAAAATTTTCAAAAATACAAAAACAATATAAAATCTAAAAACCAAAAATATTCTTCTCATGACATGTCTCTCCTATAATCGATATTCTGTACGTATCTAGAAATGTCATTCAACAATGATACGGATATGTACAGATGCTTGAGCGAGAGTTTACTAAAATGTTTTCTAAAACATGTCGTTTCTCAAAATTTCTTCACTATGGCTTTCATATATTTCAGTACGAAACCCGGGCTAAAATGATAACTTCTGATTATTTCAGATCAGGACTCAAAATTCCAAAGATGAAATCATAACTCCCTCCAAACCCTTAAAATTAATCTTAAACTCTATGTTTAAAAACATGCTTTCTTTAAGGGGGAGTATAAAAAGCAAAATCAAAATGTTTCGGATTCATGCAAAAACAAATCCGTCTATCTCTCCAAAAGCTTTTCTATTAATCAGTTGATATCAAAAATATCACGATATGCTATTTTTGAGGGGGAGAAGACGTGATTAAAATGTGATCAAAATGCTCAAAGATCGTGGTTGAATCTCAAATGAGCTCGACTCAGATATAATTAGCGAATTGACGAAGCTTAATTGTCAGTAGTCGAAAAGACTTGTCCTGGATGGGTAATAATTTCAAGCTGGTTTATCTAGTGATGTAAGTGTGTCTCGCAAAGGATTTGTCTGAGTAGAGTGTACCATTTCGAGAGATTCTCTTTGAATATGACCAGGACGGGTAATAATTTCAAGCTAATCTAACTAGTGATGTAAACGTGTCTTGCAACGGTCATATTCACTGAAAATCAATCAATTCAAAGGTGCAAACTCTACCCAACATGTGCAAACATATCTTAAAAACGTACAAGCACATGTGAAGGGGGAGTATTTCTGAAAAATGTAAAACTCTCGAAGTGTTAACAAAAATGTGTTTTATAATCATAAACACTTTGAGAGATTTTCACAAAAAGTTTTATGGCATGTGATCAATGAACCTAGGATAATCATGGAGTAATAAGGTAATTATGGTTAGGCTTATGTCCTATGATCCTCCAGAGCCGGAGGGATCTACCCAAGGACAATTCCAATAGATTAGAATTAGAAGTCCTTAGGTATGATTGAAAAAAGGAGTAAATGAGAAAGGAGAAAGAAGGGGTTGAAGAATTAAAAAGAAAAGTTTATGAAAGGGTGAAAAAAAATAGCCCTCCATGAAAACTTAGGGCAGAAACCGGGTCAATACATCTGCTATCGGTTATCACAAAGATGATACCGGTATTGAAGACAAGACGTTATGGACCCAGTGACGCGCTGCACAACCCCTCCTAGCCACTCAGGTATCTCTTAAAAGATAATTGTCTCAGTTCTCACGGAGAACCTTGCATAATCTATCGCCCTCTCACTCCGAGATGTGTTGATATTGAAAAGGTGACACTCTGCTCCATGCCTCCGACGACTAAAACCAAAATGCACATAATCGAGTCTAGAGCCATGAGATTCATTAAAAGATCTCTTAGGATACACTTCCAATATAATACACTTGTGTTTGCCAAAAAGGACACAAGGTGTATAAGAGTCTTTATGAGATCTACGGATCTTGCCTTATCCATCATGAAGGTTATTTGCTTCAAACGGTCTACAGTCGTGGAGTGATACTTCGGTATACTTCAGCGGCTCACCTGAATTGTTGATACACTTCGGTGTATCTGAGTTAGCTCTCTCGGGGGCATCCGATTCAGTAACGGCCTTGGCAAGGATTAGAGAAAGTTTTCACACTATGCTGTTAACAATCTCGAAGTCCGAACCAGTAAGTGTTGGATGCTTTATTACTAACAATGTTTATGCAGGTACTGAGTAAAGACCATTTACCATCATCATATATTTCAACATCTACATTTCCTCATATTCATACTTATGAAGTTCATCCTTAACAAGCTCAAGTTAAAAACGTTCAAGACAAAAAGATCAAGTTAAAGACAAAGAGTTACGTCAAAGTCAAGAGCTAATCAAGAAAGTCAAGAACAAGTTCATGTATCAAGTGAGGACGACATAAGTATGAAGTTCATAGTATTATTAAGAAGTATGAGTATGTTGGAAAAGACGACACGACAAACTTGAGAAAATGTTGATCAAATGCAAGAAAGACCAAAAGACGTTACAATAAAGATCACAAAGCATGAAGGAACAAAGAATCAAGACTATTCTACAACGACACACAAAGTTCAAGACAATGAAGACTAAAGACCTAATCACATGGAGCAACTTTTGAATGACCATCCCTTAGGGGGAGATTGTTAGTTTTAATAGAAAGTGATGGTCATTTACGTATTTATAACTTTGTAATGTGTCGTAGAACATGTAATAGAATAGTTAAAGGGCTCGTGGACTGGGCTAAGCTAATTGGTTAGAAGTTAAGCTAAGCTAGTCCATTTAAGTTATGTTGTAATTCAAACCCAATCCACAAACCAAACGTAGCCCATAGAAAGCCCATGAGGCGTCACACTTGATGTATAAAAGACACCACACACCTCATTTGTGTGGTGTGCTTGAGTGTGTAGTGTGTGTGTTTATTAATAAGATATTCTCTCTTCATCTTACTCTTTCTCTCTTTAATATACACGGTATACATACTTATATCTCAAGTCACCATACGATCCATACTTGCTTATATTGTGTGATAGAGTTAGATCTAAGGTCCTACAGCGACAATGGTGCTCGAGACTCGACGAAGGGGTCAGAAGTACAACTCAGGTAGCTGTAACTCGACTGTTTTTAGCTGGACAATGAAAAGTCTATGTTTCTTTGCCATTACTCATGAGATTCATGTGTGATTCTGGCATTTAGGGTCCGTTTGGTTTGTAGATGGGTTTAGGATTTGGATTTGGATTTGAATTTGAATTAAGATTTGGATTTGATGTAGGAGACTAAAAATATATAATTTATTAGTAAATAATAAAATATAAAAAATGAGCCATATTTTTGTGAAAGTAGCCAATGAGAATAATAATAAGATGAGAAACAAAAAAAGAAAAATAAGAAAAAAAAATAGATAGTGGGTGTCAGACAATGCATGACAAAAGTAGGCAATAATTTTACTCATAATTTTAGTTTGTGGGGTTCACTCTTAATTTGTGGGGTTCACTCCTAATTTTAGTGGGGTGTCAAGCAATGCATGACAAAAATAGATAGTGGGTATCCTTTAATTTGTGGGGTTCACTCCTAATTTCAAACCCTTGCAAACAAACATTTTATTTTACTTTGAGTGCTAACCATGTAGACAAATGGCTCAAACCAAACGGGCCCTTAAATCACTCATGGATCATTACTCGCTCCGTCTTAAAATTATTGCCATTTTTTTACTTTTTCGGTCTCTCTTTCTCAACTTTGACTATAAATAATTTTGTTTGTGTCATACAATTTTTGATAAAAATTATACCAATGAAAATACATTTAAAACTCAATCCGTTCATATATTTTATATCAAGTATTATGTAATATAAACAAAAATACTTATGGTCAATGTTGAAAAGTAAAGACCAAAAAAGTTAAAATGGGACAATAATTTTGGGACGGAGAGAGTATATGGGAATGGATATACACCTTCTCTATTTGGATTATAATATTCCCTCTATTTTATTTTTTTATTTTTATTTTGTTAATGATGTTTTTATTATAAAATTAAGAAACAAAAATTACAAGGTGGGTAAAGAGTGGACCAGAAGAGATAAAAGATGGGCTAAGGGTATTCATAACAACTTTTAATCACATGTTATTAGGACAAGTGCTTATTGACTCAAACTATGTCACTAATTAACAGTTAGTCGGCATCTAAAAAGAGTGCATAAGGTCGGAGTTTCTCCGCCAATCTCATCCTTTCCTTATCGAACAACTTGCTTTGTATTTTATTGAATAAGTTCGGTCTACTACAATGTTATCCATAAATAGTATACGTTTCTTTAAGTGTGAAATATACATCAATGTATATGTATGACTGTATGAGTCATACAAGGAAAACTCGAGGGTTGAGCATAGTATAACCCAACCCGTGAACGTTGATGGTAATTTCTCGGTTAAGCAACGATGCAATATAAATTATGTATAGTAAAAAGAAATGGTGTATCTATGTGTATTTGGAACAACATAGATTTTAAAGAAGCAAGAATTATGTATTGTTATGACGAAAACTTTGATATTACAAAGACGAATATCTTGTTAAGATGACTTTCAACTTAGTAGTATGTGAGTATGCCCTTACCTCATAAAGTCATAATTTAACGGTATGTGAGTGTGCCCATAACCATGAGGTTATGAGTTCAAGCGTCTATTTTAATGAAATACATGATACATGAGCGTAAAAAACCCGTCGTTATAAAAAATGATAATAAAAAAGATTATTGGCTAAATGCAAAAAGATTATGTTACTACCTCTTATAATATAGCTTGGATTTATAGTTTTTATAAAGTTTGATTGTCATTTTTGTAGTTATTATTAATTATTTTGTTCTAAAAAGGTTAAGTATAGCCTAACAATTGTGTTTTAAAAGGTTAATAATCAAAATTAGTTCTTAAGAATACTTATGTCGACAATTAAAATGTTTAGGTGTCATTTGCTAATTAAGGTAGTATTTGAAATGTGACGATCTTATAATATATGGAGACAAAAAAAGCCACTTTTTCATATTATCCTTTAGAGTTAATTACATTTTTGGTCCTTGTGGTTTATCGGGTATAACAATTTTGGTACAATAGTTTAAAAAGTAACGGATCTTGTCCAGAATCCGACGATCCGTAACACTTTTGGTCCATTTTTCGTTGATTGTTAGTTTGACTAGTTAAAAAAATATGAAATGACTAAAATACCCTCGGATGATGATATATAATGACTAAAAAAATGCCCTTTCCTTCATTATTATTATTATTATTATTATTATTATTATTATTATTATTATTATTATTATTATTATTATTATTATTATTATTATTATTATTTATTTATTTATTTATTTATTTATTATAAAAACATCACTTCATTAGAAAATCATAGGATTTACAAGAAATTAGAGGGGAGCCGAGATACTAACTGGGCTCCCACTCATTTAGCTATTGCAAAGCTAATCCTACTAAAAATATAAGCAGCGGCTCGCGATCCGATGTCTTGAGTCACTAAGAACTTTCGGATCCGCTTCAGTAAGGCCACTGCATCCTTCCCAAGCTCCCCGAAGGAAGAGAACGAGAAGGGAAGAAACCCATATCCAATATCAGCGCACTTGGTCTCATATTTGACACGCTTGCATTGTGCTGCTTCAACCACCACTCGTCCTGGCACAAAGTCGACCATACTCGATTGCGTCAAATGAGACGACCCTGTCAAATCGACACAGACATCCTGCCCGCCGTCCCAAGAATAGAGTAATACATCAGCTGGGCGTAAGCTTTTATCCCTTTCTCCACAAAGGCCGATGTCAACCTCTTTACGAGCCGAGATCCCGGAAAGAGAACAGATATCAGCGAGAGTGTTACGTACCACGTTGTGCCGGTGCTTAATACCAATAATACTAGCACATGACACTGCATGATCCCCGCAGATGTCCCCCGCAAATAACCTGGAACAAGCTGAGCACGACATCTGGACAGAGAATAGGGGGACACCTAGGCGGTAGCATAAAACACACCGGTAAGTTCTAGCGTTCATAGTCTGCCCCAACCCAGATATCGGGGCCACCCTAAGCCAATCGGAGGTGTAGTCTTCCCGTTGCGATCTCCAAAGCGCAATCAGTCGAGTAGATAGGCCAAAAGTGGATTCAACCGTTTTAGTAACACGTGTGAAATATATATCTGCCAATTTCTTCATAAGTTTGGGGGCAGCGATCTCATTCGGATACTTAAAAGGTCGAACTCCATTTTCGCGTTAAAAGTACATAGAGCGTCGTTAAAGGAAGATCCATGATTTACTATGCCAGACTGTCGGAGGAGCTTAGCCTGTAAGCTAGCAGATTGGAGTCTAGATGCAAGGAAAGCATAATTCAAGACATCACCTGCAGAATATACGCCAAGCCCCCTAAACTCAAACGGAAGCGTGGCCAATCTCCATTGTCAATCCCCAAACCCAGGTCCAGAAGCAGTGACGATACGTTCCATAGAGGAACGAAGTGCCGCATCAAATGAAGTCTGGGTACCTTCAAAGACCCGGGGAGAACATGTGCGTATAGAGAAGTATAACTTTGAAATACCGGCACAAGCACGGAGAAGGAGCAACTCACATTGAGGATCATTAAGCTTAGCAACGGCATCCATAAGCTCGATGGTTTTAGCAACCCTTTTCATAGCAAGCCCACTACTAAACCCAAAGTCCACACTAGCCGGCCCACCCAATAATTTGACATCGTGTAAAGGGCGACCAATATTAGGCGGGAAGACACCCGCGAGCCTGCTTCTGGGATCTTCGGTTGGCTAAAAAACCTCAGTTTTATCCACGTTAAGGTGCAAGCCACAACTAGGTCCATCTGACATAATAAGATCTAAGACATTCCCCACGACCAGAGTATCACCAATAATAGTGCCATCATCCAGATACCACGTTTGGAGGGCAAGATTAAAAGAGTCTCTAATCCTGCGTACCAGGGGGTGTAACACTAGGGAAAAAAGTAGAGGTCCGAGTGGATCGCCTTGTTGCACCCCACGGTGCGACCATAAGATGTGTTCCTCATAATAAAGTCTAGCTGGGCTGGAGTAGCAGAATTTCACCCAACTTGAAATAGCAGGGCAACGAAGGCGAACCTCCTGTAACATAACCTCCCGATCCACCAAATTAAAGGCGTTTTTGAAGTCCACCAGCAACATCGAAAGACCCACCTTATCCCCACAGTCTTCAAGGAATCGATTCACAGCGTGAAGAATAGCCTCCCCTCCTCCAGACACCCCAACGCTGAACTATAGATCGTTCAAATAACCGTCTAAAGAGTGACCAATCAAGGAAGCACCAATCTTGGATACTAAGCGCCTCCAAATGGTCCCCATAGAAATGGGACGGATACCACCTCCTGGCTTGATCAGCGGTGTGAGGGGAGCACTAGCAATGTATTCACCCAACGCCCGGGGGCATTGGTCACCGAGAAACAGATTCACTACTTGGGTGATAGAGGCAATTAACTCATCCGAAACAGCCACAGCAGCACCACTCAAACAATCCAAAAAGTGTTGGGCACGCAAACCATCTCTACCGCAAGAGGTACCACGGGGAAAACTCTTAATCATATCAAGAACCACAACAGGCGATGCAGTGAGGTTATGATGATCAATCGGTATATCCGGTCGAGCAGGAGCAGACTTGAAGGGATGTTTAGCTTTTAAATCCTCGAGAGTGGTATCATTATAAGGAGCAACACCTGAAGAAGAAAGAACTCTGACAGCTGCAAAATAATGACCATCATAGATCTTCCTCTTACATTGCTTGACGTTATTATTATTATTATTATTATTATTGTTGTTATTATTATTATTATACAAAACTTGATCCAAACACCCCCTGTTCATTTTATTCAACTTTGATTTTGCACAGTACCATATTTATTTCTTACAAGAAAATTCAATACCATTTTGCACACAATATTTATACTCCATATCTTCATACTAAAAATCAGATCTTGAATAGCAAAAATCCCACTTTTGTTCATACCAGATCTTCAAACTACATCTTGAAAGTTGAAACTAAAAAAGTTCATAAAACTACAAAACCCATTTTAGCAAAAATTAAATCTTAAGCAATAAAATCACGAACACACATTCCGGACATATAAAAAATGTCGCCACAAAACATTCAGATAAGAAGAGAAAAGAATGGTGAATGTATTAATTTTAAGAAAAAAAACAAAGATGTATTAATTTTAATTTTAGTGGGTGGTGGATGAAAAGACGAATATATCATCATTTTTAACAGTCAACATAGGTCAAACTGACGGTGTTCGCGAAAATAGACCAAAAGTGTTACGGGTCGTCGGATTCTGGACAAGATCCGTTACTTTTTAAACTATTATCGTTATACTTGGTAAACCACAAGGACCGAAAATGTAATTAACTCTATCCTTTTATTTTACTCCGCAATGATTTCATACGTAGAAAAGCACCGTAACATGAATTTTTTGTCGATAAAGTGACAATGTGACACGTAACAAACATAATACTCATCAAATACTATATACTTTGGTTATAATTTTTATTTTTTATTAAAAAAAGAGTAGTCCTGAATTTGCTCCATCTTTTTCGTACATATCACATAAAATAAAATCATATCAAATGTCGGTTTCATGCTATAGCTTCTTATAAATATATATATCGATCATAACCATTTTTCCTTTCTTTCTTTCTTTCACAGTTGGTTTTTGTTACTTAAACTTCACGTTTTTACTAGAAGCTTGTTTGTATGGCTGTCGAGTATGAGTGTTGTGAGACGCAATTTTTCGTGCACATATTGATAATAATTGGTTTGGTTTTATTTGCTGGTATGATGTCTGGTCTTACTTTAGGACTTATGTCTTTGAGTCTCGTCGATCTTGAGGTTCTTCTCAAGTCTGGTACTCCTACAGATCGTAAATATGCAGGTAACTTTTTTTTTTTTTTTTTAAAATCATAACCAACTGGGCTAGCTCAGTTGGCCACCAAGATTCCTTAGGGCTTGGGGAGGGTAGGTTTGACTAGCATTAGACTTTTACCCCTTCAGGCGGAATAAGAGAAAGTACTGCTGACAGCATATTGCCAAAGAAAGTGGATGTTACTGCTACCTGAACCACTAACAATAACAACCCGTTCTAAAAAAAAACTTTTTTTTTTTAAAAAAAAAATTATATTCTAAAGCACTAGTTGTTTGGTCTCTTTTTGTTTCATGTTTCTTGATAGTGTTTTCATGAGAAGTTGTGAACTTGTGATAATCAATTAGCTTATTTGGATTCTTTGAAAATTTTTGATTATTCAAAGATTTGATATAGAATTATGGGATAGAAACGAAAAAATGTATCTCAATTGTCCATTTTTGTTGTTTCGTGTAGCTTTTTTTTCGACTTTTGTGTGTATGATGTGACCGTTCTACCTTTACATTTTTTAACCGCACCCTTAACATTGAAGGGTAAAATGGTCAATGCACATTGAACAAAATACACACAGTTTGAAATATGAAAGGTTTGTGTTTTAATAGAAAAAAAAAAAAGAAGGTTACGGAGAACAACAAAAATAGACACCTTAGATACATTTTTTTTTTTTTAAATTCCTAGAATTATTTGAGATAAATATTTTGTTGTTTCGTGCAGCTTTTTTTTCGACTTTTGTGTGTATGATGTGACCGTTCTACCTTTACATTTTTTAACCGCACCCTTGAAGGGTAAAATGGTCATTGCACATTGAACAAAATACACACAGTTTGAAATATGAAAAGTTTGTGTTTTAATAGGAAAAAAAAGAAGGTTACGGAGAACAACAAAAATAGACACCTTAGATACATTTTTTTTTTTTAATTCCTAGAATTATTTGAGATAAATAGTTAGGTTAGTTTCACTATGCCCAAACACTAGAAACTGATTATCTGCGACTTGAAAACTTAAGTATCATATAAGCACATTCAAAACGCAATGCAGAAACAATTCGGTATAAGGTTTTATTAATTGTGTGTTGTGCTTATTCTTTTTTCATAACAGCGAAGATATTACCGGTGGTCAAAAAACAACATTTACTTCTTTGCACCCTTCTTATATGCAATGCAGCTGCAATGGAGGTATATTGTCAACATATTATACATTGAGTCGGTTCGTATCAATAGTTTTTTTGAATGTGAGATGGTTATTGACTTATTGCGCCATTTTTAGGCACTTCCGATTTTCCTGGATGGACTTGTGACAGCTTGGGGTGCTATTCTTATTTCCGTTACATTGATACTTCTGTTTGGCGAGGTGAGTAGTAATGTTTCTTCTAAATTAATGATCATGCCTAACTGATTAACCGACTTACACTAATTACTGCTTATTCAATTCTGATATGTAGATCATACCTCAATCTGTATGTACTCGTTATGGACTGGCTATTGGTGCGTATGTGGCTCCATTTGTGCGTGTTCTTGTTTGGGTCTGTTTTCCAGTTGCATATCCGATAAGCAAGGTAATCTATATTACATAATCGGCTACTTTAAATCATTTATATGATATTAAACTTGTAATTTGACTATATCTCCAAATCTAACAGCTACTGGACTATTTGTTGGGCCATGAGCATGTTGCTCTATTCCGAAGAGCTGAGTTGAAGACACTTGTTAATATGCATGGTAACGAGGTATGGGTCATCATACGACTATTTCTTATGTTTAATCTTTGTTTATTACGTTATATGATTCGTTTTTGACTTTGTGATGTTTTTAACAGGCAGGAAAAGGAGGGGAATTAACACATGATGAGACAACGATAATTGCAGGAGCGTTAGAACTTTCAGGAAAGACAGCCAGTGATGCCATGACTCCTATATCAGATACTTTTTCGGTTGATATTAACGCTACTCTTGACAGGTGTCGTATGGTTTTACAATTTCTATTGCAAGTTCATAACTTAGCTTTTAAGCCTCTGGAAATCTTTATAACTATCCGTATTTTTGTATTGATGGATGCAGAAACTTAATGAATTTAATCCTGGAGAAAGGGCATAGCAGAGTACCTATCTATTACGAGCAACCTACAAACATAATTGGACTTGTTTTGGTAATGCATATATCCTATATACGATACTAACAATATACTTATAACTGCTTTTTCATCGATCTATAACATCTTGAATTGATTAGTTAACCTTTTTTGGTTATCATGTTTTAGGTAAAAAATTTGCTGACCGTCCACCCTGAAGATGAAGTACCAGTAAAATCTGTCACAATTCGCAGGATTCCTAAGTATGTTTTACAGCAACCGCATAACTTTGCTTTAAAAATAATTTAAATGATATCGATATGCTAATTCAAGTCATTTTGCTTCAGAGTACCCGAAAATCTTCCATTATATGACATATTGAATGAGTTTCAGAAAGGTCACAGCCACATGGCTGTTGTCGTTAGACAATGTAACAAGACGACCTTAGAACAGGCTGCCGCTAAGTGTCCAGTGTCTGGTAAGACTCCGTGCTTGCTCAAACCTTTTTCACTACTTAATTAGATGCAAATGGATTGTGCGTCCCCTTCTTTTAGCTAGGAGCCTAGTACTAATATCTTGAAAAACTGTAGCAATGAAGGAAGTGCGAGTGGACATTGATGTTGATGGTAAGGGTTCACGAGAGAATAGTATAAAGTCAAAACGG
This sequence comes from Artemisia tridentata subsp. tridentata, assembly GCA_021014915.2. Classification (NCBI taxonomy): domain Eukaryota; kingdom Viridiplantae; phylum Streptophyta; class Magnoliopsida; order Asterales; family Asteraceae; genus Artemisia; species Artemisia tridentata. Next base: position 466,589,895 of record CP139507.1, read on the forward strand.
TCATTACAGAAATGGAAAAGTATTTCAAATGGGAACAATTCTAACATAGGAGGTTGTAGCTTCAAGAGTAGGATGAGGGATAAAGATATGTACTCGGATATACTAGAGATAAATGGACCACTTCCCAAAGTTCCCGAAGAAGAGGAAGCGGTTGGCATTATAACAATGGAAGACGTTATTGAAGAGCTCCTGCAGGTAAAAACTTGTCTCTAAATTGTGATATTATTGATACAACTGAATAAAATATGATGATTGTGATTCTATTGATTTCACGCAGGAGGAGATATTTGATGAAACTGATCACCAGTTTGAAGACTCAAATTTGTAGCGTTCTTTTTGTTGCAAACTCCCAAGTTTTCTTTCACATGTAATGTAGTCTTAATATGTTATAACAACCAATTGTAGATATTTTCATATGCGTAGCGTGTGTGTGTGTGTGTGTGTGCGTGTGTGTTTATGAGAATCTGTTTCGTGTTTTTGAGTTCCGTCTTGTTGATAAACACAGAATGAAAAAAAAAACAAATATTGAGCTCTTTAGGACCTGCAAACTCGTTTTCCTGGAGAAACAAAACATGTATTATAACAACCAATTGTAGATATTTTCATACGCGTAGCGTGTGTGTGTGTGTGTTTATGAGAATCTGTTTCGTGTTTTTGAGTTCCGTCTTGTTGATAAACACAGAATGAAAAAAAAAACAAATATTGAGCTCTTTAGGACCTGCAAACTCGTTTTCCTGGAGAAACAATACATGTATTATAACAACCAATTGTAGATATTTTCATACGCGTAGCGTGTGTGTGTGTGTGTGTGTTTATGAGAATCTGTTTCGTGTTTTTGAGTTCCGTCTTGTTGATAAACACAGAATGAAAAAAAAAAAAACAAATATTGAGCTCTTTAGGACCTGCAAACTCGTTTTCCTGGAGAAACAATACATGTATTATAACAACCAATTGTAGATATTTTCATATGCGTAGCGTGTGTGTGTGTGTGTGTGTGCGTGTGTGTTTATGAGAATCTGTTTCGTGTTTTTGAGTTCCGTCTTGTTGATAAACACAGAATGAAAAAAAACATCTTTATGACCTGCAAACTCATTTTCCTGGAGAAACAAAACCAAGAGCTACTCAACATTCTTGTGGTGATTCTTGTTTCTTCAACGTGCCAAAAAACTTTCCTATGCCTTTTTAACCAAGACTCAGAGGTTCTTAATAGAACACCGTAAACAAATCAATGATGCAATAACCACCACGAATGTCGTCGTCTTACAGCGTGGTCTTTGAACACGCATGAATTTTCATTGATATCAATCATGTGTAAATTCATTAATTCCTATCACCCCAATTTTGATCATTTTTTCTTTTCTATATAACAGAAAGTAACAAAAAAATGTTTTTTTAAGCATGAGATAACAAACATCATTGCAGAAAAAAAATATCATAATAGGTTTAAAAAGCCTTGTTTTATTGATGAGATTTCTGCGTCAAATGCACAAATATCTCACAGTTAGCTGCTTCGCCAAGAAACTTAACCAAAATTAGCAGACTTAACGATAGCTGAAGTATGCAAATACCTGTATTAGACATGACATTTGAAAACTTTAAGCATATTAATATGCAAAAATGTACACTAGTTTGATTTTAACAGATACAACCTACAGAAGCACATCTAATTGTTGGAATCATCCACTAACTGACTACACAGATCACACGCGAACCGATCCATCAGAGCACAAACACTTAAAATTCTTACTTGTGATGTTTACTTCTTTTCTTCTCCCTTTCCTTTTTCTTCTTCTTTTTGTCTTTAGACTTGTCTTTCGATCTGTGCTTTCTGCAGCGGTGCTTCTTTGAACTAACTCTTTTGGCACTTTTCTCACTTTCATCTGAAGAAGACTCTTCATCTGAAGATGAGTATGACTTATGATTGCGAGGCTTCTCAGGACCAAGAACGACACGATTATCCCAACTTTCTCTATATTCCAAGTCATCAGGGTTAGCTAGGTGCTTCTCTTTTGAATCGGGGAGGTACGGACCTGGCTCATCCATCCTGGAACCAACCGCACCCCTACCACGCTTTGCCCTGCCATCATCATTATCAAACACGTGAGCCTGGTGATATACCATATCTGAAATGTACAACGAGCCATGTTAATATACAGATACAAAGTAAATCTGCAAGCTAGAGGTGGCATGATGGGCGGATCAGGTATCGGGTCATTTTAAGTCACAAATATTTTAATGAATTTATAAAACAGAAAACATGCTATGTGACACATTTGATCCTTTCCCCTTAGTTTTACATGTTCAAGATAAAACACAACCCAAATCGACCCATTCAGAAGTCAGAAGTAAAAGGGTCAGAATTGCCAACTCTACTGCAAGCACTCACATGTGCAACAATAGAAGGAGTGATTATGTACCTTGAGTGCAAGAATTCTTCAATCTCATTGTCCCTCAGTCCATCTTCACTTGCACTTTTGCTTGATGAGCACAGAGAGCTATGGTTCCTTTCATAATCCTCATACCTATTATTATTCTTTTGGGAGTCGCTATTACTTCTACCTCGTTTTCTGTCATCCAATTCTTTCTCCTTTTGACGTGCTCGCCACATCTCATTTACTTCCACAGCTCGATTAGCTGGAAGAGAAACATTTAGATTTTAAAGTCAGGCAACATATAGATCCACACATCAACACATGTTATCATGAAGATAAGGACCATTCATTTACTAATACTCGTTCAAAGCCAAAAGTACCATACTTCTTTAATATTTAATTTAAGTTAAACATCTGTTAAACAAGTAAAAAAGAACAAGCACGTAGAAACGAGATGGCACAACTTTACTAGGTGTCCCAAAGTATGTGTTTCTTTCAATGTTTGACTTAACTTCATGAGATATTGTTTGAAACCAACCATTAGCTGTGGTCAGAGTGCAACTTGCGTGTGTATTATAGCACAAAACAGTTTATCAATACAATACATGCTTAAGCATAACAGGTAGTAATAATGTCATCATGGGATGAACTAAGGAGCAAGGTGACAAAATTAAGCAAATGCCAGCGAATACCTTAAGAGATCATAAACAGAGGATAAAAATGAGGTATTTCATCAATTTTCTAGAAAGTCACTGAAAGTTTTGAATGTATTTGTTTATGAATAAAACATGAAAACTTCTGAAGGCGTAACTGAGATAAGAGAACAGCACTTTTAGTAATTCCAAATATGTATAGGCTATTAGGCTACCTACCTGACTTCAAAGTTCAAACTAGAAAACCAAAATTACAATTTTCCCATGGTCTTGTTGTTACTGTGTACGATTGTGGCAATGTAAATAGAGTTTTATCTCCGTCTTACAAGATAATCAATACACATTTAGCAAAACTGCAATGGAGCGCAAATTTACATTACCACATCCTTCATATTTTATTAGCCGAGTAAGTTCTAATTAGATGCTGTTAAAGCCAAGTAGTGAATTACAAAACCAATTTTTTAAGCAGTGAAAATATCATAATCAACTTTAGAATTTATATATGTCTTCGTAATTGGTTTACAGCTCGATAAAGTTATGGCATGACAGTTCAAATTTCACAGGGGCGGCAATTATGTCATTGACTCGCATCAAGCATGACAAGTCTTGCTAAACTTAACATCTACATAACCATCTAAAGGATCTGTAAAGTTTCCATCAGTTAAAAATATGACAGTATACGGAAAAGCATATAGGAAAAAAGTAAAGCGGTAAAAAAAAGCTTACATTGTTGGACACCAAGCACGGTTGCAGTAAGAAAGCGTGAATTTGGGCGACCTCTTATATTTGGACGAAGATATGCATCTATTCCATCTCTTGCAGATTGGCGCCGCAACTCTGCTGCCTCTTTCATAAGAATTGCAGCAATCCTATTTTCCGTCTCCAGATCCATCTCTAATCTAATCCTCCTCCTGTATAAACCACTAAATTATAAACCACTACACTCTTCAACCAATCAAATATCCATCTCTAATATTACTCCTCCCCAGACCACAAAATTATTGTCCCCAGAATACACACTAAATAAGCTTATAAAAAGCATACATCAAACAAACACTTAAATTTTATAAAAGATAAGAGATTCTAATCAAATCAAAAGATGGGTTTTCACTAGTTTGAATTGAGGATCAAAACCCATGAACAATTTCCCATAAAAACTAAATTTAGTCATAATTTAACTAACATCAAGAATCAAGAATTTCAAAACTAAACAAGAAACAAAAGATGGGTTCTGAGTAGTTTGAGTTGAGGATCAAAACCCAGAAACAGTTTCCAAAAAAGGTTAGTAATTTACCTGATTTTAAAGTTGACGGTGGCCGGAGACAGCGGTGGTTTTCTGATCGCAGAGGGCAATTAGGATACAAATAAATCCCAAATATTGGAGTATTTCTTTACCAATTTGTTATAAAACTAGTCCCTGCACTATTAAGGAATGCGCGTATTAGACCACAAGTCTTTTTTTTTTTAAGGGGGAAATTTGATCCCGGTCATTGGCTAACCTGACATGAACAGGCCAGCAGACTGGGATCAATATGAAGCCCGACTTGGAAGCAGTTCCAATCTAGCTCTATCAAGCAAGGTTTTCAGGATCATCAGATCAGGATCGTAAGATCATATATACTAGACGAGTATCCGTATATAGCAACGGGATTTATAGCGGCACATAGTTATAGTGTTTTTGGTTAAGTGTTTTGTATAACGTTTTATGTAACTATAGTTGTTTGCCGCTAGAAAATCCAAATATTCAAACGTTTTTATATATTATTTAAGTTGACAATCAAAGTATCAAATATGTTTTTATATAGTTGACAAACCAAATATTCAAACGTTTTTATATTTATCGCGGCAGATAGTTTTAGTGATAAAAAAAAGTTTATGGGTTATAAACGAAAAATTATAAAAGTTTGAGAATTTGGGGATTAAACATAATGTTTTGAAACCCTATTCGACCGGGGCGGTTCAACCAATTGAACCGTTCCGGTCGAAAAAACGGGTCAAATTAAACGGGCGAACCTGTCGGTTGGGTCGAAAAAAGGGTCAAATTAAACCGGGTCAACCCGCTAGGTTTGAAGCTACCCAGGTCAATCCGGTTTTCAATGTGTATTAATAGTGTGTTAATAGTTTTCCAGCTTTGCATATGCTTTCCCGAAATAATAGTCTCATTTTTGCCCCTTTCACCATTTTCAACTTTCATAATTTTCAACTTTGTTATAGATATAGATATATAAATCGGATAATATATTAGTATGTTACAACTTGAATTGTTCATTTAAATTTTGACATAAATGTGATTAACGAGGGTAGTAGCCCGCGCTTCGCGGCGGGTAAATTTTAAAGTAGGCATTAGCTGACTATTGTAACTTTACATATAAACAAAGGTTTATCAAAGACTATATTAACAACTCATCAGATGCAGAATTGTAAAATCTCATAACCAAATAGTAGTCATAGAAGCAGTTTTGATTATATTAGATAACATAAGATATTTTTACATGCATAACTTGTTTGTGCAAGCCTGGCACAAATGTTTTACAAAAAAAATGCATATGTTTTGATACATATTTGTGCAGGTGCCTGGAGCACAAATACCTTATAAAACATGCACCCTTGTAACCTATAGGTTACATTGTTAAATTAGCTATTGTTGCCTAAGAACGGTAGTAAACCGTTTAAATATTTACATTCGACGTAGTTAATAACAAAAGCTAGTAGGTTGTGTGCGGCATGGTGGCTTCAGCCTCATTCCTTCTTCTTCTTTACAACATTTTGGCTTTTGATTTTGTCTGCTAATGAGCTTCCTGGTGTTGCTGTATGATTGGAAAAAAGACTCCATCAGTATTCAAACAAAATAGGATAAAGTTTGCTACAATTTGCAGCTTGAAAATGAACAAAATAGTTTGTTTTAAACATTGGTATATAAGCTTTATTAAGATCAAAAAGTGATGTTAGTTACGCATATTAAAAGCAATAATAAAGCAGTTTAATAACTAATAAAACCTAAACTTCTAGATCCTTTGTGGTGAGTTTAACTGGCTGCAAGTAAGAATGCAGAAAACAATGTAGGCTTTTGAGTGCCAATTGGTAATAACGATGTATTTATTTAGATGCTTAAGGGGTTGATTGATTTCTAAGTCTGGGCCTATAATGGGAGAAATTTGTTGTTGCTTATGATGTCTTAGTTATGTTGTTGCTTGCATTTACAATTATCTATGCGTGTTTAATTTTAGGATGAGTGTTGTTGTAACATTTATGCCAAGTCTATGTCATCTGGTTGTAAGAAATTTGATTAAATAAAAGCGATTGTTTATGTTAAATAAATTTATAGCAGATACCTTTTTGCTTCTTTGGATATGTTGGCTGATCTTGAAACAACGCTCTTTTGACTGTTTTGCTCTTACTCTCTTGATGTGTCTTCTGTTGCGGATCCTCTTGGCTTGTTAGTAAGAGAATTGTTGGTGGTGTTCCTATTTTCCATGAAGCGTTAGTATGTGTCTTTCAAGTTCATATGTTTCATTAAGGATAATCGTTAAGTTTAATGGTATTACCTTGGTTTTTTGCTTGTTATGGTGGATCTAGAAATAGTTGCGTTATGATTGCCTTGTTACTGGTGCTTTCAGCTGTCAGTTGGTGCACATCTTGTTCGTTCGTTATTGTGAGAGTTGTTGGTTCTGCATCTATTTTTTATGAGTGTTCAGTAGATGTTAGTGCAAAATATAATTTTAAATAAGAATAGTAGTTAAGTTAAATGGTGTTACCTCGGTTTCTTTGGTGTTCTGTGCTTGTTGCTTCATGGACTATTTTTTTGTTGAAAACTCTATCGACAATGAAGTCTATTGTTTTGGCTGTTTCGTTGAAATGGATTTGGAAAATGTTTTTTTGTCCTTCTATTGCAAAAATTTCTGGTGGTATTTCTTGTGTGTCTGCTGCTTTATGCTTTGTGACTAACTCTGAGCAGGAATAGCCTGTGACATCATCTGCTATTGGTGTGAAGAAAGTTACCGGGGCTGTTGCGGATGGGTCTGTGATGAATGCTTTGAAATTATACCTATGTGTTATCAAGCAGATGAGAGGATCAGTTTTTTTTTTTTTTTTTTTTTTTTTTTTTTTTTTTGCATGTTTTTTAATCTCACATGAACCTGGTTTTGAATATCATGTACCTGTAGCATGGTTTTGGTTGTTTTCCATGATCTACACAACGGTAGCTTCCGTTTTCTTCTCTCGCTTTTAGATTACATTCGTTGCAAGATACGTAATACCAATCTCTTTTTATGTTGATGCTGGTTATGGCTGCTTCAGTGGTGAATTTGACTCCCTGTTAATGTTTATGCAAATCATTAGCTATGGATAAAATTTTATCATGGAGTTATTTGTTAGCCTGTTTGCTACTAATATATTTTGTTTAATTATGTGTCACACAGAGATTACCTTGTAGCTTTCTGGGCTTTGTTTTAAAATAGTCTTCAAAGGAAATCTGTTTCGAAATTTTTCTTTTTCAACATCTTCGTATGGGGTCTTGCAAATGCGTAGTGGTGGAGTCATTTGATATCTTGCTCTATACCTGTTTCATATCCAACAGTTAAAAATTAATTTTTTTTAGTCAAATTTTATCTGAATATGCTGTGAATTTGAATTTTGGGTTTCAAGATTCTTACTGCGCTCTTGATTCATCAGCCTCTGGTATCTGCGGGTTTAAGTAATAGTACGTAGCAGATGTCATTGTTAATTGGTAATCTGACAAGATAGTATTGCATAATGTCATAACAATTTTGTGGTTGTGTAGAAGTTTCTTTCAAAGTATTAATGTAATACCTTTGCCTTTTGATACACGGCAAGAGCTCACTGCAATTATAATTGGTTGTTCCATTGTTTCAATTCTGGCATCTTCTAATGACCTAGCCAAGTCATCCCACATTGTAAATTCTACGACATTACCGCTGTGAATATAAGAAAGGTATTAGAGAAATGATAAAAGTTGCTAGGTATTTTTTTTTGCTTGTAAAAGAAGTTTTAAATGCAAGCTTACGTACTTTAAGTTTTCTATATCCACCTTTCTGTAGACAGTCTCATCTTCCTGGGCGTTTCCTTTGGTTTTCAGCTCTCCAACTGACCTTAGGCATCCTATGTAATCTGTAAGTAAATAATTATTAGGATTTCTATATTTTATTGAATTTGAAAAAGCTAAGTAGCAAAACATGACCTGTGAGTATAGGGTATTGCATTCTTCCTGTTCCATCTTCTTTAGGAACTTTGAATTGAAGCTGATTGTATGAAACAAAGTTAAAGTAGTGGTGTGGGAAGTCCGTCGCTGTTATAGGGTCGAACTTTGTGATTTTTCCAAACTTCAAACTTGTTCTGTTGTCAATGGTTTGTTGGTAAGGGTTGGTGGGTTCACACATGAATTCAGAAATCCTGTAGATTGATCCAACCTTGATTTTTGGATTAAAGTAATCAAATTCTTTCACATTCATATTTCCCTGTATAGCGTTGCCCTGTTGATGTTTATCTGTGGTTATATAAAATTCGATATTTAATATGCTTCGTTTATGGCACATGAATTGTTACATACCTCTCGATCTATCAAGATGCAGCAGAATGCAGTTTCAATTTTTTGAGGGTAACTTTTTGCAATCCATTTTCTATATACTCTAGCTTCTATTATCTTGTCATGTGATGTGGGACGCAGCTCAGCAATTGTTGCTTCCTCCATTGCACTGCTAAGATATAATAAACAAAAGTAAGTTATAAAAAACAGATAGAAAGCAATAATGATGTAATTACAAAGTGTTTAGCTAATAATATGATAGTATAGATTTAATAATTTGTGTATGCAGTGAGTCTACCTATAACCGATTATTTTCATGATAAAACAAAGAAAATATATACATAAAAAGCAAACAGTCATGTCTAAAGTTGGTTTGGTCGTATTCTTCTAAGAAACTCTTTGTAAACTATGTTTTTGGTGACATTCGGTGCTTGATTTTCTTGCTGTTTCATAAGAATCCTGAGCCCATGTGGAGATGTAGCTCTAGACAGAGCGACGTACAGCTGCCCGTGGCCAAAAATTGGTTCTTGGAGATATACACCAATCTTTACATCCCATTTTGTAACATTGTAGTTCTCCCTAGGCACATTTTTTTTGGAACCTGATGAAGAACCTTCACCTACAAAAAATCTACAGTCAACATGGAATTTCAGGTGCACTTATGTTATTAATACTTGTGTGAATAATTTAAATTGAAGTAACCTTGAGGAGGCAGAACAGATTTTTTTGAAAGATTCAGATCAGAAACATTGTAAATGAACGGTGTTGACTGAGAATTGGTGTATAAACTGTAACACCCCAACCCAGCAAGGGTAGAAGTATCACATTAATGGCTTCGTATCAGATCAAAACAAAGCATACATTACAGTAATACAAGGAATCTTAAAGGTTGCAAATGAGATTACAAGGAAATACAAAATTTACAAAGAAAATAAATACTAAGTCTGAAGATATAAGTTCTTCTAGTCATCTCTACTTCAAAATAACTATCAAGTCTTCTAAGTCCAAAAGTCTCTTCCCTCAAACCCAGCCTCCAACTAAAAACCTGCCGCATGGAAAGAAATGCGGCTGAGCTTAAAAAGCCCAGTGAACAGATATACGATAACAAACAGTAATAGAGAATAGTACAGAATAACAGAAACAAAGGTCAAACAGATGTAATATGGTTCAAGGGATAAGTCAATGAATAAGTATAAAGGAAAGGGAAAAGGGATAGTAATCCACCACGAGCCCAGAAACATATCATATCATATCATAACAGTGTAACCATAAATCTTCATAATCATATAGAGGGGAGACCTCTCAGATAATCAGATAATATGAGGGGTGTCCTCATTCTTCAAATGGAGTAGCTAGCTCCCAGATATATGTGAAAGGCGTGTATTGCACACAAGCACCAGTCACCAGACAAATCATATCAAATCATGTTAAATCCACTAAACAGAACAGATCTAGGATGCATCCATACGCCCCCCAGAACAAATCATATTGGCCATAATAACAGTAGTGTGCACATGTCATAATCAGAATGGGGACGTGGCGGAACATCACTCTACCGCCCTAGAGTCATGCCATTGGTGCATCAATGACATGGCCATGTTACCTTCATGGCTAGGAAACAGAATTTGGCTCGGGTATCAAACTAAGAGTCAGAAATCATATCATAATCAGGGTGTCACATCATAAGGTTCATAGCATATGGTTCATGTCAAACATTTCAGAATTTATATCAAAGTCCAAATCAGAATTACCAGATCAAGGTTCATGTCAAATAATCATGTCAAGGTTCAGATCAAAAGTTCATTTCAAAAGTTTCTATCAAAAGTCCATTTTAAAACAATCTTTTATTCATGATTTTCATAAAATAATCCTTTTAAGTGGTTTTCATAGAAATAATCTTTCAAAACGGTTCTTATAAAGATAGTCTTCAAAATATAGTTTTCATAACAGTTATTAACACGTTATATAAAAGTTGTTTCGCATCATTTATAAACATCTTTTTAAAATGGATTTTCTCGAAATATTTCCATGGTATAATTAAAAAGGTTTTCATAACATAGGTTCATAACAGAGGTCATATCAGATGGGATCAACAGAGAAGGTTCAAGCAAAGGGAATCATAGCAATGGCATCAGATCAGAAACTAACGGATCAGAATATGAAAGAGATCATGAGAAACCTTATAAGAAAGGTCAGAATATCTGTACCTTAAACCGCCAGGGAAACACACACTAGAAACATAAGGATCGGAATAAACTCCTTCTTCAGCGAATCTACACGAATTAATGATCGGCTTATTATTAATAACTTATTCAATTCAGATTTTCCATTTTAGCCGGCTTTCCAGTTTTAGTAACTTTCCATTTATAGCAAGTTTCCAAAGTTAGCAAGTTTCCATAAATTAGGGTTTTAATCGAAAATATTCCAAAGTTAAGGGTTTTAAATGAAAATATCTCAAATTACTTATGTTAAATACATAAATATTCAGAATCACACTCTTAGTCCTTTATGTTTCACAATTTACCATTTATACCCTTAAGTTATTTAATTTACAAAATAGCCCTTATAGTTATATAAGTTACATTTTAACCCTTTCTATATCCATAATTACACAACAAACCTTTTCATTACTAAATTACAGAATATACCCTCAAATATAAGTGTGGTACAAATTCAAACCTTCAAGTTTCATAAAATTACACATTTAGTCCCTTTAGTTTTTAAAATAACCACAAAACACCTTTCAAAATCCTTTTTAACCTTTTTATAATTTCTAACAGTTTTTCACACGAAATTGTTATGTTTTCTATAAATCGAAAACCATATAAGAACTCAGAAATAAATTCCCCAAAAATTCACAGAGATACTTCAATGTCTTAAGTATTTTATCGAATTTTTCCAGATTTTATTAAGTATCACAAACATGGATTAAAATTCACTTAACTCAACTCGTCCAGATTTCTGATAGATTTTTCTATACGAAAAGTTATTAATTATAAACCCCTTAATAAAAATTCATAAAAATCTATAAAAATTCCAGTAACTAATAGACATCCTATATATTACCCAGTTCGAAGCACACCTTTTAATTCGACACGGTTTGAAAATGATAAATGAAAAACCCGGACTGTTTTTCCAGACATACGAATTCGATCAGACACATAATTTTCCAAAAATCAAAAAGTGGTCTTCCAGGTCTCTAAAAATTACAAGCTAAATTTCTCCAGGAAGCTATTTCATTAAACTTCATTCTAGACTCCAGAAACACCAAAATACACGTTCGCATCATTTAATTACAATCGAATTAAGTCAGATAAATTTCCAGATCAGAAACTGTTTTCAATATTCTATGTGATCCTTTAGGGTTTTTGCTTAAAATTCGAATGGATTTGATATAAGTATAACATGGTTACCTTACGTGATGAATGACACAAGAATGAACAAGATTAAGCCTCCTTCTTGGGGTTTTGGATCGAATGGCAGCAGCACCAAAAGAGAGAGAACCAACTTTTATTTTTGAGGGATTTAGGGTTTGTTTGTTTGATGAGGATCGGTTATAACAAAAAAGAAATACCGAGTATTGTTTTGATGGGCCAAGTTAGGGAATGGATGGGTTTAATTTGGGCTAGGATCAATCAAGTCCAATGTCTTCTTATTTACTAATATGGGCCGAAGTTTTGGAAGTTCATAGGTACATAAGTTAAATAAATTTCGCCTAGCATGTAAAATGTAGGATTTGATTTATTTGTTACTTCTTATTTACATAATGTATAGTTTTATTGGAAGCTTAGTTCATCAAATACTTAGAACATAATTTACTTCGGGTTAGGTTACACATGATGATACTTATATAACGTTACAAGTTCTTAAAAGTTCAAATTCAGAGGGTATTTTAGTCCTTTCAGATTATGCTAAATTTAGGGTTTTACAACTCTTCCCCTCAAAAAAAAAATTTTTCGTCCTCGAAAATTGAAGTCGCAAAATTAGACAGAGTCGTAGCAAGTCGCAACAGATCATCGTAATATTCTCATGCCCGAGGAGTTTCTTCCAAAAGATCTTCAGACCAAACGTTTCTCATGACTCATATCAAAACGAGGTGGGTTCAAATTTTTCAGGAGAGGACAAATTAGGTTGATTCAGAACAAAAGATCCATGCAACATAAAATGGACGATAGGTGAATCTTCAGGAAACTCATATAGAATACGAACAAGATTTCAAATCAAATTGACTATGTCAACAGTATAGAGCTCTTCAAAGAGTTCTCAAGGTTCATAACTGAGGTCAACAGAATGCAATACGAGAGTTCAAACTCATCCAGTTATTTGATGAACGGAAACAGAGTATACGCATAGGTAGAATGAACCTAATGTCCCACTAATCGCGGATGAATCAACGGAGATCAGATTCTAAACTTCTTAGGTACTCCCCCAAGATATCCTATGGCCACAATGAGTGCATGTTATATGGTGTAAGTATTATCACGTTGATCAGGCGTCATAATACTAGCACCACATAAGTATGCCTTCATGATGATCATACTTTATCTCAAGTCGTAATCAAAACCACCTATCTTAATCCACCTAGTACTTATACATTCTCAGAGGTCATCAAAATCAAACACCATAACTAAGAGGAAAACGAACTACTCGAAAGAGTTAACGGAAGTCCCAGAATGTCTATCAGGATTTGGTACATCGTTAAAAGCATCAAATCGTCCATCATTCGTCAAATTTCTCATAACAAAACCATCGTTCGACATACGCAGAATGAACACCGAGCGAAATTACTAACAGAGAACATAACTCATTTAAGGGGGTCCTATCACCAGTTAACGAAAATTGGAGTAGGTCAAGAGGAAATGAATAACGTCATCCATAGCTTCACTCTTCACAAAATCAACTCTTCCAAACACAAATGTTCGCTTCAGAATTATTGTCCATCTAAATACATGATCTTAAACTTCTTCCAAGTCCATGCAGTCTATCGTATGATCATAGAGTGGAAAAGAAAATATCAACTCGAGTTTGGTCCCTCAAGCCTTCGGCACTTCTCCTTGGAACTGAGGTGTAGTAACGTGAATCTCCGGTATGGTCACTGTGCATTCTTCCGTTCGCTAGTCTGCTTCTGCTCTCAATTCCTCTTAGTACAACTAAGACGAATAGAGAAGCAAGATTGCGTATCTTCGACAGGTCTTCAGCACCGTTCAAAATTCGCCATCTCAAACTGCCGTCATCGCCGGATGCATGGTAGTGTTGTCTGCTACAATCTCTAGGTACCAATCAAGTTTGTTTCCTCCAGAATAAGGGTCCTTTTACAAGATGATTTACATGCTCCTCTTTGTGCATAAAACTGAAATACTTCCCAGAGGTTACTCTCAGTTTGTCATCTCCCTTCTTAGAAGTTCTTGTGGTTGCTTCTTCAGTCCTTCAAACACTAAGTGAGGCCGTCTGATACAGAGTTTACAAAGATAGAAAGAATCACTCATTGACACAATGAATTGAAAGATGGTCATGGTGGTGATACAATTAGGTTTACGATAGTCGATACTCCAAAGTTTTCTCTTTCTTCTTCACAACTAACAGGGTATTCAAAATGAAGCACTGAGGTGAACAAAATCACCATTCATCATCCTCTCCAATTTCTCAAATTCGATGGCATCATGGTCCGTCAACCGGGATTGGTTCAAATTTTCATTCTACTTCTCAACCGGAAAGGAAACCCAAGAGTTCCATCATAGAACACCAGAAAATTTGCACAACAAACTTCCAATGCTAAAGTTTTCTAAGAGTGGATAATAGGTGTCAGGAGGCAATCAACAATCAAATGAAATCGAGGTAGAAGTTTCCATAGCAGGTTAGGCTTAACAGATTTGAGCGGTTAAAGGTTATCATAACAAACGTGGAATGAAACATATTACTAAAGATCACAAATCAGATACGGTTGGCAGCGTATGAGGGCCAGCCAATCCATAACTTAAAGACCTCAAAATCGAATATGTCAAAAGTAAACGGATTCGTATGATGAGTACGGTTGCCAAGCCAGACAGATAGTTCATATATCAAGGTCAAGTACATGGTTCATCAAAGTGTGGATATAGATAAACGAACAATTCGAGGTGTTGGAGTCTTGTTTAGCTATTAGCATAAGTTGCAAGTAGGTTGTGAGTCATCGGAAATACAAACATCGTATAACTGTCAAAAGTCAGGCGTATAGAATATCAGTTATCAGTATCATCATGCTCAGTTAACAAATTCATATCGGGACAAAATTATCGTCACAGTCCATGGCTAATAATCACCAGAGTTCTCATAGGAGTAATAACGGACTTTGCAAGGACAGAGTAATATCCGATGATACATTTATCTCCAGCATGGGTAATTAATTCACAGAATGTGTCAAGCACCTTAAGGTTAAATGACCTTCGGAATGGTCAGAGGAGTATTAAACTGCTTATCAAATAGGTTGGAAGTAAAGAACAAAATTAGGTAGAAATAGCAACAATCGGATGTCATGGTCGGGAGTTCAAAATGGTTTCAAACACCGAAGTGAAACATAAGAGGATAATCGTCCCTTATCAGAATCAAATTAAAGTTAACTATTCAATGAAAACAGATTGACAACGCAAGTCTTATCGTTCAGAAGTAGGACGAAAACATTCTTATACTCGTGGTTAAAACACCACTAGACTTCTCATGGAAACGGAGATGTTTAAGATGAACTCAGATAGGGTCAGAAGATTCATAGATTATCAAAAGCAAGTAACAGAATGTATCAAGTAGATTATCGTCATGGAGATTCTCAGAATACCCGAAGAGACATCAAAATGATTAACGAAAGAATCAGTGGTCAGAGTCGGAATCTTAGGTGGTGCAAAGCGTGAGCTTTCAATCTCCAAAAGTGATTTCAACAAACAGGGCAAAATCAGAGTGATGCGGAAGCAATGATACTTAAACAAAAGCCTTATAGTCTACCCATTCCTCACTGATCAGAACTTAAGTTCCTATAGGGAAATCCTAAAGCAAAATCTTAAAGGTTATCTGGTGAGCGCTTACAGTGGAAACTTAATGGTCCAGACTTCACAGGTCAAGGGTAAATGTATTACGAGTCGCAGCCTGTCTCTCTGATACCATAATTGTAACACCCCAACCCAGCAAGGGTAGAAGTATCACATTAATGGCTTCGTATCAGATCAAAACAAAGCATACATTACAGTAATACAAGGAATCTTAAAGGTTGCAAATGAGATTACAAGGAAATACAAAATTTACAAAGAAAATAAATACTAAGTCTGAAGATATAAGTTCTTCTAGTCATCTCTACTTCAAAATAACTATCAAGTCTTCTAAGTCCAAAAGTCTCTTCCCTCAAACCCAGCCTCCAACTAAAAACCTGCCGCATGGAAAGAAATGCGGCTGAGCTTAAAAAGCCCAGTGAACAGATATACGATAACAAACAGTAATAGAGAATAGTACAGAATAACAGAAACAAAGGTCAAACAGATGTAATATGGTTCAAGGGATAAGTCAATGAATAAGTATAAAGGAAAGGGAAAAGGGATAGTAATCCACCACGAGCCCAGAAACATATCATATCATATCATAACAGTGTAACCATAAATCTTCATAATCATATAGAGGGGAGACCTCTCAGATAATCAGATAATATGAGGGGTGTCCTCATTCTTCAAATGGAGTAGCTAGCTCCCAGATATATGTGAAAGGCGTGTATTGCACACAAGCACCAGTCACCAGACAAATCATATCAAATCATGTTAAATCCACTAAACAGAACAGATCTAGGATGCATCCATACGCCCCCCAGAATAAATCATATTGGCCATAATAACAGTAGTGTGCACATGTCATAATCAGAATGGGGACGTGGCGGAACATCACTCTACCGCCCTAGAGTCATGCCATTGGTGCATCAATGACATGGCCATGTTACCTTCATGGCTAGGAAACAGAATTTGGCTCGGGTATCAAACTAAGAGTCAGAAATCATATCATAATCAGGGTGTCACATCATAAGGTTCATAGCATATGGTTCATGTCAAACATTTCAGAATTTATATCAAAGTCCAAATCAGAATTACCAGATCAAGGTTCATGTCAAATAATCATGTCAAGGTTCAGATCAAAAGTTCATTTCAAAAGTTTCTATCAAAAGTCCATTTTAAAACAATCTTTTATTCATGATTTTCATAAAATAATCCTTTTAAGTGGTTTTCATAGAAATAATCTTTCAAAACGGTTCTTATAAAGATAGTCTTCAAAATATAGTTTTCATAACAGTTATTAACACGTTATATAAAAGTTGTTTCGCATCATTTATAAACATCTTTTTAAAATGGATTTTCTCGAAATATTTCCATGGTATAATTAAAAAGGTTTTCATAACATAGGTTCATAACAGAGGTCATATCAGATGGGATCAACAGAGAAGGTTCAAGCAAAGGGAATCATAGCAATGGCATCAGATCAGAAACTAACGGATCAGAATATGAAAGAGATCATGAGAAACCTTATAAGAAAGGTCAGAATATCTGTACCTTAAACCGCCAGGGAAACACACACTAGAAACATAAGGATCGGAATAAACTCCTTCTTCAGCGAATCTACACGAATTAATGATCGGCTTATTATTAATAACTTATTCAATTCAGATTTTCCATTTTAGCCGGCTTTCCAGTTTTAGTAACTTTCCATTTATAGCAAGTTTCCAAAGTTAGCAAGTTTCCATAAATTAGGGTTTTAATCGAAAATATTCCAAAGTTAAGGGTTTTAAATGAAAATATCTCAAATTACTTATGTTAAATACATAAATATTCAGAATCACACTCTTAGTCCTTTATGTTTCACAATTTACCATTTATACCCTTAAGTTATTTAATTTACAAAATAGCCCTTATAGTTATATAAGTTACATTTTAACCCTTTCTATATCCATAATTACACAACAAACCTTTTCATTACTAAATTACAGAATATACCCTCAAATATAAGTGTGGTACAAATTCAAACCTTCAAGTTTCATAAAATTACACATTTAGTCCCTTTAGTTTTTAAAATAACCACAAAACACCTTTCAAAATCCTTTTTAACCTTTTTATAATTTCTAACAGTTTTTCACACGAAATTGTTATGTTTTCTATAAATCGAAAACCATATAAGAACTCAGAAATAAATTCCCCAAAAATTCACAGAGATACTTCAATGTCTTAAGTATTTTATCGAATTTTTCCAGATTTTATTAAGTATCACAAACATGGATTAAAATTCACTTAACTCAACTCGTCCAGATTTCTGATAGATTTTTCTATACGAAAAGTTATTAATTATAAACCCCTTAAGAAAAATTCATAAAAATCTATAAAAATTCCAGTAACTAATAGACATCCTATATATTACCCAGTTCGAAGCACACCTTTTAATTCGACACGGTTTGAAAATGATAAATGAAAAACCCGGACTGTTTTTCCAGACATACGAATTCGATCAGACACATAATTTTCCAAAAATCAAAAAGTGGTCTTCCAGGTCTCTAAAAATTACAAGCTAAATTTCTCCAGGAAGCTATTTCATTAAACTTCATTCTAGACTCCAGAAACACCAAAATACACGTTCGCATCATTTAATTACAATCGAATTAAGTCGGATAAATTTCCAGATCAGAAACTGTTTTCAATATTCTATGTGATCCTTTAGGGTTTTTGCTTAAAATTCGAATGGATTTGATATAAGTATAACATGGTTACCTTACGTGATGAATGACACAAGAATGAACAAGATTAAGCCTCCTTCTTGGGGTTTTGGATCGAATGGCAGCAGCACCAAAAGAGAGAGAACCAACTTTTATTTTTGAGGGATTTAGGGTTTGTTTGTTTGATGAGGATCGGTTATAACAAAAAAGAAATACCGAGTATTGTTTTGATGGGCCAAGTTAGGGAATGGATGGGTTTAATTTGGGCTAGGATCAATCAAGTCCAATGTCTTCTTATTTACTAATATGGGCCGAAGTTTTGGAAGTTCATAGGTACATAAGTTAAATAAATTTCGCCTAGCATGTAAAATGTAGGATTTGATTTATTTGTTACTTCTTATTTACATAATGTATAGTTTTATTGGAAGCTTAGTTCATCAAATACTTAGAACATAATTTACTTCGGGTTAGGTTACACATGATGATACTTATATAACGTTACAAGTTCTTAAAAGTTCAAATTCAGAGGGTATTTTAGTCCTTTCAGATTATGCTAAATTTAGGGTTTTACATGTATAAACTCTGACTCCAAGCATTTTGTGGTTCAGAGACAAAAGGCAGCCATGTACTTTCAGGATTCTTTGATGTTTGTTTATGAGGATATTGAGTATTACTATTGTGATATTCAGTGTTTGAGGTTGCATTGTTTAAAGCAACAATATACAGATGTTTTGTCACCAAAAGCATAAACATAAAAAACGATAACTCATGCTATTTTAACAGGCAACATTATTAACAACAGAGACATTGTGAAATAATAATTTGCAAACAGTGTAAACAAAGTAAAATGTTAGAATCTGATATGGAAAAAAAAGGTTTAAATACAAATAACTTTCATACTAAATGCCTATTGTTTGATGCACCCACATGTTACATAAGCGACCCTAACTCAGTATAATTTAAAGCAAATGTAAGTATGTAAGTTAGCAACTTTGCCTATTGTTTCATGTAACCACATGTTACATAATTTATCCTATCCAATAAAAATTTACTCCTAATTTTGGTTATGACACTCATCTGAAAGTAGGCAAACAAATAAAAATTTACTCCTAATTTTGGCTATTACACTCATCAGAAAGAAGGCAAGCAACTAAAATCATCCAAAATCCTAAAATAGCAGCGAGTAAAACTGCAAATACTAAAATCAAACCTATTAAATATGCAATTCTAATATTAGAAAGCTTAAGTTAAAAAAGAAAAACATAAAGATTTCAAACCTAGCAAGAAAGTTTATTAACCGAAAGAAAGTAGCTCCAGGTGATGCAAAGAAATTATCTAACCAAATTGATCTAGATGATACTTTAAAAGATAAAGAAAGACAAATTTGTGGCTAGGGAAATAAGAGTTTCTGTACCTAGCAACAAATGGCAAAAATCCAACCACAAACCACAATAAAAAATTCCACCTTTGTACCTGCAACCACACCTCCCCTCACAAACACACTATACCCCCATTATAATATAATTTTACTGTAGAATTCACTATACACGGTCTCACAAAAGCACTATAGATGCTTTGGTCTCGGATTGGGTAAAGTTTGTCCAGTCGGTATTTTTCGCTGGTGTCCATTTGGACGGACGCACTCACAACGGGAAAAAGATGTGAGAGGGAGACGGTTTTATCACACGGTTCTCAAATGATCTATTTCGGGTATGGGGTAGCAAAATAAAAACGGGCCTAAAAGTTGGGGAATAGAAGCCCACGGCTTTTGTTATATTTATATAATGTCTAATTGATAATTAGAAGTTAATGTGATTGATTTTATGTTTCAAAATAAATTTGGAAAGTTATTACAAAATAAGTATGACTTCAATGGTAATCATTTTTGGTAACAAGCCGTGTAGCCCGCGCGTTGTTGCAGAGTAAATTGAGATTAACTTGTTGCGACGTTGATTTTGTAGTGTATTCAAATTTTGGTTTCTGTATATGTATTTAAAAGGTTTGTCTTAATATTCATTATAGTAAAGGCATATAATGTGAAGTATGTAAAAAAATATGTGTAAACATTTTCTATTTGTATAGTTCTAAATCACATGATACAAAATATGTGCGCATATAAGATGACATGATACAAAATATGTGTAAACATTTTCTATTTGTATAGTTCCAAATCACATTTGACAACTACATAATGTGAAGTATGTAAAAAAAAGTACGTAAGCATAGTAAAACTAATAAACTAAATTACTACAATGAAGTACATTGCTACTCTCTTTACAAGAATAGACCAATTTAATTCATTTTATCAAAATGAACCAAAAGATGCCAAATAAAGATGCCAACAAATAGGAACTTGCTGCTCAAACCACTCAGGCTTTTTGAAATTTGGAATCAACATGGGCTTCTTAATTAATGATTGACTGCACAGATAGATCCCACCCAAATTCATCATCATGTCTTTTTTCCCGTGGGGTTTCGTGTCTCGGAAAATTTTTTGATCTTGTTATCTCACTCATTTTAGGAGCCTAAGAAGTAAAACCTTCACTACATATGTATTCTTGTGACGGTATTAGATTGAAAAGATCATAGTCTTCACAAGACTTAATCAAAATAATTTTGAACTTAAAAAAAACGTATACGATAGTCCTTACATAACAATAACTTATCATACATACCTGACCAATAGTAACCTCAGTCACCATCTCTACCATAATGTGTTCATGCAAATTCATCTTTGAAACCGCCAGCCATAATATGTTGGTATTAAAATTAAATTATGCAACTTCTATCCTTTTTTAAGAGACCTGTAGGTTACCCATACTGCTATTTAGAAGAGTCTTGTCAAATAATTTTAGCAGCAATGCCAAGATTTTATATATCGGCGAGGTTGCAAGTCTGTGACAAAAGTGTACCTTGTATCCGTAGAGACCTTTGAAGTCATAGGTGCCTAACTCAGGTGGATACCAGTCCCCTGTGCACTGATGGTAATGAAGGGCCAAAGTAAGCCCCACGATAATATAGCTCCAAAAAGGACCGAACAGTTGATTATGTGTGGGCAAATAAGACCACATCCAAAAGAAGGAGCACTGAAGTCAAAGTAAAACCTGCATACCCAAACAATGTGAATATCTTATATTCCCATACATTGTCCAATCAGTACTTCATCTCAAAAATTATATCACGTGATCAGATGCTACTTATTGCTTTATGTTTATCAGTCGATAGACTACGACAATGGTTTTTGCGACTTATTTTTAAATATCCTAAATTAGGCTATTGCCACGAAAGTAATTATGCAACATGGGATTTTAGAATCAGATAATCCCCGGTGAAAAAATGTTATATGGGTTTCATGGATAGTGTTCAGATGTACTTATGCAAATAAAGGCATGATAAGCAGATAATTGATTCAAATTATAAGATGAAGCAAACAATAATATAAGATGAAAGCAAACATACACAAACATGAAACAAACAAGAACGAAGCAAACATAGTGTTCGTATATCAGTATGCGTAGAAATACAGACACACATACATATAAAACAACTATGTACATACAGATAATCGACACATACATATAAGAAAAACCAACCTCAAGATCATCAACATTTTTTTCGTTTTTCAATTCCATTTCGTTGTATGCGACTTGACTTATGAATTAACACATTATGGTTTTATGGTTGTTTATATAGGCAATGGAAAAGACTTTTGCCATATATAGTTTCATAAGTTTCAACCTCACATTATGGTTGATTATCATTTCCAGCCATGTAAATCATTATCAATACTTTCCGTGGTTAAGTTAACATTCCAGCCGTGTATATAGTTTCATAAGTCAGCCATTCCTAAGATAGAATTAATTTCCAGCCGTGTAAATCATTATCAATACTTTCTGTAGTTAAGATAACATTCCAGCCGTGTCTTATAGTTTCATAAGTCAGCCATTCCTAAGATTCTTAAAATAGAATTAAGTTTTCACTTTCAAAGGGTAGTTTAGGCAATACATTAATTTCAGTTTTTTCACTTTTCATTTCTTGACTTGTTGACAATTTTTTCTTTATAATTAGTTAAGATATATATATATATATATATATATATATATATATATATATATATATATATATATATATATATATATATATATATATATATATATATATATATATATATATATATACTAGTTTCGAAGCCCGCCCGATGGGCGGGCATGACTTGTAATTTACATTTTAATTTAATCATGTAAGGATATCAGTTATCTTATATAGTTGTAACTTTATTTACTCGTGTACGGATATCAGCTATATTGTATAGTTATAATTAACATATAGAGTCATGTAAGTAGGTATTATTTTATTGATAAAATGCTCATTTCTATGAAATAAAGATTCTTTGAAATTGTTTGCTTTAGTTGCCTGTTGCGTAAAAAATGCATCATTTTGAAATACGCAATCTCGACTTGCACACATAAAATCATACTTGGAAATTTTTTTTTTTATAAAATTTGGATATAATGGGACTGTTTTAGAATTGCTTTACCAAAAACTACCCATTTTGACCCATTACCCAATCTGCCCATTTTACCAACTCCACTGAAAACGTATGTAGTATATGAGAACTTACAGTTTTCTCCTTGAAATAGAACTGTTTAATGAAATCATATGAAAATACCAATAATAACATTTTCTTAAGCATATATGAATAAGTGATTCATCAGTGAGCCATTCAACCAAAACTTGTATAACATCTATCTTCAACCATGTTTTGTTACAGTTGATTATGCTATCAAAAAATATTTACTCACCACACAGCTTGTTCCTAGTCTTTTTCACACAATTGTCTTTTATAGCTTCTTGATCTGCTTCCATTTTCCATCTTTTGATTTTCTATTCGGACGCAATAATGCCCAATATTTTCCCTTCAATTGTACCACAGGACAATAAGATTATAAACAAATGAAGTTTGCATATGAACAATTATCAAAGGAAAGGTTGAATGAAAGGCAAACTATAACATCTAATTCTCGACCAAAAGGAACTTTTTGGTCTAGAAAGATCCTAAGGCCAAACTACTAAAAAAAGGTAAAGATAAAAAAAACAATAGGAAGTGCAAAAATAAAAATATGTGTTTATATAGATCATATCCACCCATATCATGCTACTTTTCATGGTTCGAAACAATGTGATCCAAACTATGATAATGCATAATATGCGACCAGAATGCCAATACTTGTAGACCCACAAATAATGGTATAATATAGTGTTGACATGTTATACTTCTTTGCTTTTCACCACTGGTAACATAAGATTTATACTTTATCAGGTGGTTGTATTTTAAATGTTCAAAGCAATTCTTGCAATTTAAGAATCATAATCAGATAATCAGGTGCTTAGAAGTAAAAATAGTTTATCTTAACATTTTTCTCAAATGTCCGTTTTACGATGCAACTTTTTAATTGCTTCTCTAAATCAGTGTATTTTTGACCTAATAATGAGAGACATATGTTGACTAAAAGGAATTTTCTTATAGATTGTGATGGGTTCCAACCTGCAAATCCTTACGATCACCTATCTTATAACATTTGCACACTGGTAATAAATAAGGAACGGAATGAGTACAAAATGATATGAAATAAACATGATATTGAATAATCACCAAAATAGTGTAGAAATATTAACAAATCTCGTTTCACATTTCTTAATGTTGCATTCTCTATTAAAAATATACTTCATAATGCTGGCATTATCCATATAATATTTATTACCTGCCATGGTTTGATCCTGAGCGCTTAAATCCTTACGCCCGAGTTATGCGCTCTCTTCATTTCTTACAGGATAGAAGTATGGGTGCCCCTGCATAAACAGACACTGAAAATCATATATGTTTTTTTAGTACCAGTGTACAACAATGACTTGATGAATGTCAAAACTCAGAATTTCATATACATCTCAAATCAAATAGTCTATTGGTATATTTTTCAACTTCTAGAGAGTTTCAAGTTGCAAAGTTTACATTCCCATGTTGTAAAATGTACGCTTTGTAACAAAATATGCGAGATTATTTTTTAATTTTCGAATAAAATTGGATTCAGAAATTGAGACCGACATGATCAACCCGGTCTCATTATGAGACTCTAAATTGTAATTCAATAAAAATATTACCGTACACAAATGGTCACATGACAAAATTGATATCTATTACTTTCATTGGTGGATACTTTGAGAACGGTCTGTGACAATGAGCAAGTTGTGATTCCATATGACCAAATGTGTGATCTATTTACACATAAAATAGCTATTTGACTTGGCGGTTGCATTTTCTCCTCTGATCGAACATTAACCGCAGAGCTAAAAACCGATGCCAAATGGTCACACTCAACACCCATAGCCTCTGCAGCTTCCACACACTGAGTTGCCGCCAAGGTGGAAGCAAATGAAACCGCCAAGTCAGTTTTCATCATCTCCTCGTCTTTTATATGTCCCGATGTCTTAAGATTGACAGGTTTCTCTTTTTTCTTAAAAACACCATGAAATTTTGTCTCCGCTGCACATCTGGTCAATGTTGGCATAGCTGGAATGAATGTGTTCCTTGATCCTGCGCATGAACTTGAATAAATAAACAATGAAAATAAAGAACTTTTTTAGTTAATTAGTCAAAAAATTTAATGTGATATTTATTGACAATGAAATCATTACTGCATCCTGATTTTGCTTTGCTTGTGTAATACTTAAGACATCGATAGAGGACAATAATTAATACAGGAAGTAAGGCTGGATGAGTGGGAATTGGCAACTGAGAAGAAATAACCCATAATAAAAAGTACACAATCTCAGCTATCTTACGGATTTTGACAATAACAATAAGCTAATCCTAAACAGCCCCATTCTTTTTGAGGTGCTTATCGCTTTATTATGTCATCAAAAAATGATAACTTTATCAAGACACTTCCGGTTTAAATGCTTATTGGCTTTTCAAAAGATAATAATTTCGAAGTTCCTTGGCATGTAACTTAATACCTTACGTTTATACCATCAACATTTACATAATACATAAATTGTGAGCTATCAACTAAGAGCTAAAAGATGGTCAAGAGATGGCCAAGTAGTTAAGATAAAAAATAATTATTATTTGCTTACCTATATAGAGTCTTCCAGGATCCAAACATCGTCTTTGTTGTTGTTTTAGTCCATATTAATGTCATGTTTAACCAACCTGTTCACCCAACAGAAACGTACATAGTTAACCCACCTTGTTTAAAAATTATGAAGTCCTTTTTGCGAAACAAAAACCATAATAGTCCCACAACATTTCTATTGAAAGGTAATCTGATAACTCATATTAAAAAGAACTCATATTAATAATAAATCAATTACATGTGGTGTTCTGTTCTTAGCTGGCTCACAATAACCTATAAATCATATATTTTAAATGTATAAGCCATATTAGAAGCTCCCCGTTCAGGTTGAAACCAATTCATTTACCATCAAATGTATTGAATTGAAATATGACTATGAATCTAATAAATGTATTTACCATCATAAGAATGTGCCCTTTTTCATGCCAAACAACTCCAGAACCATTTCCTATTATTTTTTGAATTATGGACGTCCTCACATAATCAAGAACCAATACTTTGTTCGTACCAGAATCTGGTCACTGGTATTGAAGCAAGACTCACTGATGTTGATGTTGCACATATGAGTAAGAAAAATGGGTTGGTATCAGCCAGGCGAGAAAGGATCTTGAGGATTCAGACCACATTTAAGTCGTAACGGACGTGTGAGTTCAATGCATCTAACACATATTGGTATGCAACTGATCCCACCACAGATGATTCGAAGCATTTCCACAAGCCATTCCTGGTAATAGACACATAATCCAACCGTTATATCTTCCTAAACCACAACATGCTGAATCTGTTACATTAAATCCCATTAAACAGCTTCACATAATTATGCAGGGCCTTAAACTCATGGGAAGTGGTCATTTTAAGTGTTATATTTACTGATTATACAGCTTCATATGGTATGAAAGGGACCCGTAGGGCTGTCATAATTGCAAGGATTGTACTGTTAGTATTAGTGGTTCTCACAAATGTAAGTTTTGTTTTACGGGTCAAGCAGACAACATATATTTAGAAATGTTGGATGTGTTTAACTCAACAATGACGATAACTAAAGAATGTAAAATATAACAAACGTACAGCTCTAATTTTCTTCATATGTATTCACAATGTAAATACAAACGCACATTATATATATAGATAAATGTATTCCCATACCTGAACATTTAAAAGCCTTTCACAGTAGCTATTTGCATCAATTCAATCACATATAAACCCTTTCCTAACGTCTTTATGCTACTTTGTAGTGAGAGTAAAAAAAACACATCCTATCAACTCGTTCACATTCACTAAATCACATATATCCTAACGTCAATCCTTCGGAATAGCTATTGCAATTACGCAACTATGAACTAATTCAATCACATCCGTTAAATAATGTATAAATCATATCTTATCCTATCATCATCATTATGTGTTTTTCGTGAGTAAAGTTCTACGTATTGTGTCCGCTAACGAACTTAATCACTTCTGCTAAAATAGTTAGAAATCCTATCCTATAAATCATATCCTATAGTCATCTGAACATTACGATACTTAACAGCTACTATAGTAACTCGATCATATCTGCTGATTTTTTCACTTATAAATCGTATCCTATCATCATAACATAATTTATATATTAGGCCCGTATTTATAAACACATAACTGATCTCAGCCACTGCTGCTATTCGGTGCCAATGATGAGCATGTCTCTTCTTCCAGGTATGCTTAAGGAATATACAGAACTGTAAAAAGATTGAACAATTGGAAATACCATGATTACCTTTTTGAGAGCGACTTCCTCTTTTACCGTTGATTGCATTTCTAAACCACAACATGCTGAATCTGTTACATTAAATCCCATTAAACAGCTTCACATAATTATGCAGGGCCTTAAACTCATGGGAAGTGGTCATTTTAAGTGTTATATTTACTGATTATACAGCTTCATATGGTATGAAAGGGACCCGTAAGGCTGTCATAATTGCAGGGATTGTACTGTTAGTATTAGTGGTTCTCACAAATGTAAGTTTTGTTTTACGGGTCAAATAGTATGACACCTATTGCTTCAGGGCTGCTGGTTTATATGCAGGGGTCAATTGGGTCAAATAGTATGGAATAAGCATTTTAAACCGTAGGGACCAAGAACATTATAATCCAGGGCCTTACAATCATTGGAAGTGGTCGTAGTTAGTTTGCTTAAAGTGTACAATTGTTGATTAAGCTGGATTGAATAATTTCACGTGGTCTGTGATTGAGATTGTGTTATCAGTAAATGAGAGGTGTGTAAATGTTCGGAATGTAGTATTGGTAAATTGTATCTGTTTAGCATAGCTTCTTTCAACCTATACTAAATACATACGTTGGGTCCATTCGGTTTTTGTTATATATATGTGGGTAAGCATTCTAAACCGTATAGGACCAAAGGTCACTTTGATAGTGTTAGCTTCTTATGGTATGAGAGGGACCCATAGGACTGTTATAATTGCAGGCTTTGTACATTGTTAGTATTCGTGGTTCTTCAAAATGTAGGTTTTTTTTACGGGTCAAATATTTTGGAAACTATTGCTGCAGGCCTGCTGGTTTTGTGCGGTTGGGTCAGCTGGGTTTGGCTATATATATATAGAGTAGGCATTAAACCATACGGACCAAAGGTCACATGGTCACAATTGGTTTCCCTTTAATTGTAAAAAATTGCTGATTAAACTATATATTAAAACAGTAGTAATAAAAATGTTTCCAAGGTCCAATCCATATGATTTTGTAGTAAAACAGGATAATCATACCATATTGGTGAAAATTCTTCATGATGTCCATAGAACCAAGATAAGCATCACAAAAGATAACATTGGCATCACGGAGTTCTTTATTAAGCTTCTCAATAGCATCACGGAGTTATATTGCCACAAATAGTAACGTGCACAACCGATTTGATCCAATCCCATCACCACCACTCACCTAACCTTCGCATTGTACAAATTCTGCGAAAAAAGAAAATCTACGTTATTAAACAAATCTGTCAATATTAAAAAGAACAAATTCATTAAATTAAATGTGTTGTAACCTTGATCTCTTGTTTCATTGCCCGAGCTAAAAACTTTGTAAAGTTCCATGAAACAGTTAAGAGTCTATACTGCATAAGATGCAACATCAAGTTTTATGTTTTCATGAAAGTATTACGGGAAAAAACAACCACCATTCATACAATATATAAATGTGTTCATTCATTTTTTTATCTGTAATCAAGTTACCCCATAAGCAAAAGATTGAGAACAGAAGTACCATTATATGTATTACTTTAATCATTCATTAACTTCACTAAAATATCAATAATGGGAGTAAGTCAGGCCATTCAGTTGGCTTACTTCAAATCAGTGAATGGTGCAAGAAAGTCAAGTTACTTTATAAGGAATATAGAGAATATAAGTACCTGCATTTGTATTACTTTGATGATTGATTACTTTCTAAAGAATGCGAGTAAGTCGGGCCATTCATCTAGCCACTCATGATGTGCGACTAATGATACGATCACTATTTTGGCTCTGCAGACAACATATATTTAGAAATGTTGGATGTGTTTAACTCAACAATGACGATAACTAAAGAATGTAAAATATAACAAACGTACAGCTCTAATTTTCATCATATGTATTCACAATGTAAATACAAACGCACATTATATATATAGATAAATGTATTCCCATACCTGAACATTTAAAAGCCTTTCACAGTAGCTATTTGCATCAATTCAATCACATATAAACCCTTTCCTAACGTCACATATATCCTAACGTCAATCCTTCGGAATAGCTATTGCAATTACGCAACTATGAACTAATTCAATCACATCCGTTAAATAATGTATAAATCATATCTTATCCTATCATCATCATATGTGTTTTTCGTGAGTAAAGTTCTACGTATTGTGTCTGCTAACGAACTTAATCACTTCTGCTAAAATAGTTAGAAATCCTATCCTATAAATCATATCCTATAGTCATCTGAACATTACGATACTTAACAGCTACTATAGTAACTCGATCATATCTGCTGATTTTTTCAATTATAAATCGTATCCTATCATCATAACATAATTTATATATTAGGCCCGTATTTATAAACACATAACTGATCTCAGCCACTGCTGCTGTTCGGTGCCAATGATGAGCATGTCTCTTCTTCCAGGTATGCGCAAGGAATATACAGAACTGTGAAAAGATTGAGCAATTGGAAATACCATGATTACCTTTTTGAGAGCGATTTCCTCTTTTACCGCTGATTGCATTTCTGTTATAGTATAATATTGGTTCATATTTTCATGATCATAACAGTTACTATACTTTTAATTAAAGAGCAATAATGATATAAGAAATGTACCTTGTTCAGCTGCAGGGAATCAGTCCATGAGCAATGACGTGAATCTTGGAGGAAAGACTGAGAGCTTTCGTTGAACATCCTGACTAAGTGTAGTGTTTGGCATATGGGGTCCTGGGGTATATCAACTTGTTCTTCCACATTTTATGAATTGGTATGCATATAAAATTCATTGGAAAGCTGCTTACTCGTTTTTCCAACTTCTTACATTCTCTGTATGCATAACATTAAAAAATTAAGTTTAAATACTCCAAACACTAAAATTCATGATTTATAAAAGACGAGTTAACTAAATGCATACATTACTTGGCATCTCAATTCGCTTAACATCATCTTGTTCACATATAAATAAAAGATTTTAATCAACTAACTAAATAAAACTTCTAAAATTTCAAATTAAACCATAAATCATCTACAAAAATCGTACCTTTAATTTTTTAATCGTTGATGATCTACAAAGCTTTAATGGATCCCTAATATCAATCGAAAAGAACCCTAAATAAACAAATAAGAAACAATAAACCATCTACAAAAATCGTACCTTTTTTTATCGCTGATGATCTACGAAGCTTTAATGGATCCCTAATATGAGTCGAAAAGAACCCTAAATAAACAAATAAGAAACAATCAACTCAAACTGGAAATCCAACATACATACCTGATTGGTGATTAATTTCGATCTGTCCATCTAGCTTGCTATTTGTAAAAAATTCAGTTTTATAATATCATCATAAATGTGCAGGCATATGAGATAACCTTACCTTGGCATTGGCGTATGAGGCATGATATCTGTTTAAGTAACATGAGAAACATAATAAGAATAGAACCAAAAGAACAGAGATTTCGTATGTTTTGTGTGTGTGCATGTGATTGTGTAAAAGGTTGAATACGAATGATATTAGGGTTAATGAATAAAATGTGGGATTGTATGAAAGATTATTATTATAACATATTAATTTTGTTTTGGGTTTTTGATCACAACTTATGGAGTGGCTCCATTGGTTGAGATGTTTACACACCAAGTAAAACACTCAGGTTCTATTCTCACTATACTCATTTTTTAAACTAATTAATCCGATTTTAAGAACCTTGATTAATAGTTGCTTAGGTGGACTAAATGTGATGAGGTGGCATTTTTATGATTATGTGGCATTGAGGTGGCATTAATGACGTCATACGCCTCCTGTTAAATTGATTAGGTGGCATTGAGGTGGCATTAATGACGTCATACGCCTCCTGTTATATATAATGTATATATATATATATATATATATATATATATATATATATATATATATATATATATATATATATATATATATATATTTATATATATAGGGGTTGTAGTTTTATATTTCTATATAATATTTCATATGATAAACGAATATAAATGGATGATAAAAGAAAAACAGTTATATGTTCAAGTACCGTAGTAGTAGAATATAAATATAAATACAGTATATTGCAATGCATACTTGCACAAAGTTACTACATACGTGCACCTACTTCTTGTTTCAATATTTTTTATTATAGGTTTTCATGATAACATTTAGATTAATGCAAAAAGTTAGTGTTAATTTATTGGTACGTGATTCTATGATTTTTTTTTTTACAATATATAGATTAGTGCAAAAAAATAAATGAATTGTATCTGAAAATGAAACGACATAATTTATAATAGAGGTCAACACAATAATTTTTTGTGATGACCAAATAAATTAAATTAGGATATTCTGAAAATGTTACTAAAATTTTTTAACATATAGTTCATGTTTTTATATGTAACATAAAATAAATTATGACCAAAATTGGGTCGAGTATTTAGATGGTTTACTTCAAAAACAAGCTTCTGGTATGCTACAAAGCACGAAATCATTTTTCATAATAAACCAAAAAAGACACATCTAAATTATTTCTAAATAGTCCATAAAAGCATAATAATTTGACACTCATTAATCTTGCAAAAGACAATCAATTAATAGCACTAAAATAATAGATTTCATAAAAATTCTTAGTCATTGAGCTTTAAGAAATGGGCGCAAAAAAATAATAATAATTAAAAATAAAATAAAAAAATTAATAATAGGCGGATCCTAAACGATCCTACGATCCTACATGCGATCCTACGATCCTGATACGATCCTACTTGAGTTACGATCTTGTTAAGATCCTGATCGTTTTGTGTGTGTAGGGATCAGGATCGCGATTTTGACAACTATGCTATCAAGACTTACTAAGGAGAGTCAGCAGAAAATGAGGATAACCATATTTCGTAATAAATTAAAAGTGTTTTTGATCTCTAAACAATTTTATTGGCGAATGCATGCACATTATTGAAATAACGTGTTTTTGTAAGAGTAAGCGAAGTTCAAGCAAGGTTTATCAAGCCCTTGAAGCTCCTGAATGATGGTTGGCTTTTAGGTTGGTTTTTGCGTCCATGAGTTCAAGGAAACATAAACAAGTAACTACTTACATGGTTTTTGCGTCCGTTGCCAACTAGTTACATGGTCTTTACATGATTTGATGTAAAGATTTTAAGTTCGCACGATCCACGAATTTGTTCTTTATCTTTTATCTTCTTATAGGTAATTTTTTTTGGCTATGTTTGATCATGAAGAGCTTTTAAAAATGGTTTTAATGGTCCTGGTCATTTCTTGCAGTGCCGGTCACTAAATGTCATTTATCATTTAGTGGCCTAGCATTTTTTGTAGTGGCCTATCATTGGGGCATCGCCTTAAGAGTATCACTCCTTCACTAAAACCGTTCAATAGACAGGTTAAGAAAGTTCGAGGGAATAATGTTGGGCCAAAGAATTTGCCTAATTGCCTCCGGCAATATTTGAACATAAAATAACATAAGTGAAATTCACTCAATATGAAATCGTTGAGTGTTGTATAAAGCTCTATCAGCAAATATCTTCAGGGACTTATGCGCGTTTAACAAGTTTTAAATTTACAAAACAAGGATTACCGAGGTTAAGCTAACAACACATTTGGGCAAGTATACCCTATTGTGTGTAGCTAGGTTGGGATGGTAAGCCGAGGTCGTTCGCCAGGATTTGTGTGTCTGACATTAGAATTAAGTTAAACAATTCAATTGACAAGTGCAAATTATAACTAAAAACGCAAGCAATGATTGTGATGATAAATTCAATAGATAAGTACGACACATGTTTTGGATTAGTTTGGGTATTTAGATTGCTTAATGAGACTCTGGTTTTGACAAATTGATTATGATAATTAGAGCTGAATTCCAATCTATTGTTTTTAAAACATATAACCCTTGTTATGATCATATAGTGATGAAAACAAACATTGTGACCAATCAACCAATTCAAGACTATCTCTTTTTTAATAAACTTGATTTACGGTAGTTTCACAAGTTTACCAACAACTATACCAAAGTTTATAGTTTAAATCAAACCTGTTATGGCCTAAATCTAACCTTATCTTACAACCCCAATCAATGTGAGGCACAATGGTGAAGTGTGGTGCAAGATTTCTAGTGAGAGAAACTAGAGAGATAAATACACATATAAAACACACACCTCCAACCTCTGGAAATGAGAGGGTTGGAGGCTTTATATAGTTTACAACTTGGGTGGGCTTGGGCTTTTCTTTGGGCTTTCTTTTTGCCTATTAGATTAGCTCAAGCCCATTGACTATTCTTTTAACTAAACAACACCACTTTTACAAAAATAATAAAACACAAATGACCATCACTTTTTATAAAAGCTAACAATCTCCCCCTAAGGGATGGTCATTCAAATGATGCTCCGTGTGATTGGGTCTTGTGTCTTCATTGTCTTGAGCTTAGTGTGTTGTTTTAGAATAGTCTTGCTTCTTTGTTCCTTCATGCTTTGTGATCTTCAAAGTATCGTCTTTTGGTCGGTCTTGCCTTGATCTACTTCTTCTGTCCAGATTCGTCGTCGTTGTAGATGATGATGGTCAATGGACTTTCGTCAGTACCTGCATAAAACAGTTAGCAATAAATCAGTCCAGCGCTTATAGGTTCAGATTTTGAGATCGTTATCAGCATAGTGTGAAAACTTTCTCTAATCTTTACCAAGGCCGTTAAGAGCCTCTGAAGTATACCGAGGTATCACTTCAAGACTGTAGACCGTTTGAAGCGAGTAACCATCATGACATAAGGCAAGGTCCTTAGATCTCATTCAGACTCATACAACTTGTATCCTTTTTGATGAATACAAGTGTATTTCATTGGAAGTGTTCCTAAGAGATCTTTGATGAATCTCATGTCTTTAGACTCAATAAAGTGCGTTTTGGTTTTTAGTCGTCGGAGGCATGGAGCAGAGTGCCACCTTTTCAATATCAACACATCTCGGAATGAGAGGTCGATAGATTATGCAGTGTTCTCTGTGAGAAATGAAACAAATATCTTTTAAGAGATATCTGAGTGGATAGGAGGGGTGGTGCAATGCGTCACTGGGTCCATGACGTCTTGTCTTCAATGATCGGTATCACCTTAGTGAGTACCGATAGCAGATGTATTGACCCGGTTTCTGACCTAAGTTTTCATGGAGGGCTATTTCTTTTCACCCTTACAAAAACTTTTCTTTTTCATTCTTCAACCCCTTCTTTCTCCTTTCTCATTATACTCCTTTTTTCAATCTTACCTAAGGACTTCTAATGCTAAGCTATTGGAATTGTCCTTGGGTAGATCCCTCCGGTTCTGGCGGATCATTGGACATAACCAAACCATAATCACTTTATTACTCCATGATTATCCTAGATTATTTGTCACATGCCATTAAACCTTGTGAAAATCTCTCAACGTGTTTATAAGAAAAACAATTTTATTAACACATCGAGAGTTTTGCATTTTTGAAACACTCCCCCTTCACATGTGCTCATGCATTTTTGAAATAAATTGCACATGTTGGGTAGAGTTCGCACATTTGAAATGATCGACTTTCAATGATCATGACCTTCGCGAGACACGCTTGCATCACTAGTTAGACTAGCTTGAAATTATTACCCGTTCCGGTCATATTCAATGATCATCTCTCGAATTGGTACATTCTACTCAGACAAGCCCTTTGCGAGACACGCTTACATCACTGGAAAACCAGCTTGAAATTATTACCCGTCCCGGACTAGTCTTTTCGATAACGGACAGTTAGTTTCGTCAATTCGAGGGTTATCACTGAGTCTTGAGATTCCAACGACAAAAACTTTTTGATCACATTTTAATCACGTCCTCTCCCTCTTATGTTTAATAAACACTTAATCTCCCCCTCAAAAATAGCATGAAGTGGTATTTTTGAAAACAGTTGATTAAAATGAAACTTTTTGTGGAGAGACGGACTGATTTTAGCATGAAAATGGAACATTTTTCTTTTTATACTCCCCCTTAATCAGAGCAAATGGTTAAACTTTTGAGTTTAAAAGCATTTAGAGGTCTTTGAGGGAGTTGTTGTGAGCACAAAATTTATAAAAAGACTTTGAAAAATCTTTTGAAACAATTTTGATTAAGTGCTCACAGGTTTTAGCTTTGCGCCATTAACATTGCGAGTCCTGATCGGAAATAATCAGAAGTCATCAATGTAGCCTTTATATGAAATCTTTTCGAGTTGAATTACTCGGGCCACGATAAAAGATTTCACAATAAAGCACGGGTCTCGTACTGAAATGTACGAAAGCCTTAATGAAGAAAAATTTGAGAAACG
This sequence comes from Artemisia tridentata subsp. tridentata, assembly GCA_021014915.2. Taxonomy (NCBI): domain Eukaryota; kingdom Viridiplantae; phylum Streptophyta; class Magnoliopsida; order Asterales; family Asteraceae; genus Artemisia; species Artemisia tridentata. The sequence goes on from CP139507.1 coordinate 466,625,331, forward strand.
GCATGTTTTGGAAAAACATAAAAAAGAACTCTCGCTCAAGCATCTGTACATGCCTGTATCATTGTTGAATGACATTTCTAGATACGTACAGAATATCGATTATACGAGAGACATGTCGTGAGAAGAATATTTTTGGTTTTTGATGTTTTATATTTTTTATGTCTTTTTGAAATTTTTCTATATTTACAGTATAGATTTTAACAAGTATATATTTACAAAAATATTTACATGCGAAGCTCGTTGATATAAATCAAGAAGATTCGAGAAGACTTTCTAACTCTTCGGGAGTTAGGCTTCGCATTCCAATTCGACGAACTAAGTTTTCAAACCGCTCTTTTGTGAGGGCTTTAGTAAATAGATCGGTGAGTTGGTATTCAGTCTTCACGAAAAACAATTCAACAATACCCTCTTCAACGTGCTCTTTTATGAAGTGGTAGCGGACTCTAATATGCTTGGTCTTCGAGTGTTGCACTGGGTTGCACGAGATGGCTATGACACTTTTCGAGTCGCAATACAAGGGTATGCGGTCGAAAGAGAAACCATAATCTGTGAGTTGTGTTCTCATCCAAAGGACTTGAGCACAACACGCAGATAGAGACACATACTCGGCTTCTGCTGTTGATAAAGCAGTGCAATCTTGTTTCCTTGAGGACCAGCCTACTAGCTTTTCTCCCAGAAATTGCGCTCCGCCTAACGTACTTTTCGCTGTAACTTGGCAACCGGCATGGTCTGCATCTGAAAATGCTATTAGTGTAAACTCCGAATCCTTCGGATACCAAAGTCCCATGTTAATGGTTCTTCGAAGGTATCAAAAGATCCGTTTAACCTCTTGGAGGTGAAGTTCGGTAGGCCTTGCCTGAAACCGTGCAAGTAAACAAACAGCAAAATGAATATCTGGTCGGCTTGCAGTTAGGTACATGAGAGAACCAATCATGCTCCGATATTTCTTCGGATCCATGGGTTTCCCATATAGGTCAGCGCCAATTTTTGGTGATGTGACCATTGGAGTACCAACAGAGTCACAATTGTCCATTCCATGTTTTTTCAAAATCTCAATTGTGTATTTAGCCTGATTTAGAAAAATACCACGTGGGGATTGATGAATTTGTAAGCCTAAAAAGAATTTTAATTCACCCATCATGGACATTTCGAATTTTCTTTTCATGAGATTTTCAAAGTGTTTTGAATGTGTCGGATTAGTGGACCCAAATATTATGTCGTCCACATAAATCTGAACAATCAAAATGTCATTTTTGTATTTTCTTGTAAACAAGGTCGGATCAATTGTTCCTTTGGTGAAATTATTTGACAACAATAAAGATGATAACTCGTCATACCACGCCCGTGGGGCTTGTTTCAAACCATAGATTGCCTTCTTTAGCTTGTAGACGTATTCCGGATGATCTTTGTCAACGAAACCATCTGGCTGACTCACGTACACTTCTTCTTTCAGAGTACCATTCAAGAACGCCATCTTGATGTCTATCTGATAAACCGTGATGTTCTTGTGAGCCGCATAAGCTAAGAAAATCCTGACTGCTTCAAGCCTTGCAACTGGTGCGAATGACTCTTCAAAATCTATCCCTTCTTCTTGTCTGTATCCCTTTGCCACCAGACGAGCTTTGTTGCGAATCACAGTCATTTCTTCATCCTTTTTGTTTTTCCATAACCACTTAAGATCAATGACTAGTTTGTCAATTGGTCTTGGAACTAAATCCCAGGTGTCATGGATTTGAAATTGAAGAAGTTCTTCCTGCATCGCTTCAATCCAGGCATTATCTGCCATTGCTTCCCGAATGTTCTTAGGTTCTATGAGACTGACTGAGCAGACATAGATGCACATGTCGCAATTGGTGTGAAGTTGTTTTCTCGTCTGAATTGGTCTTGAGAGTTCACCAATAACCTGTTCAATCGGATGGTCTTTTGTCCACTGTAATGTTGAAGGGTACCTTGGTCTATTTGAATGTGTATTAGACGGTTCATGTAATCTGGACGATGATTCACCAGATTCCGTTCCAAACTGGTTTTCAAAGACATCTTCGTCTAACACAGCATTATTTTGTTCTTGCTCATCAATTCTTGGAAGAACAATTTCAATGAATGGAGTTGCTGGAGTAAATGTAGATGATGTTGAGGCTGAGGGAGTTGGTGCGCCAGCTTCGAATGTTGTGGATGCATCTGGATTTGGTGGTGGTGGTGGTGGTTGTTGAGTGGGTGCAGCGGAATGTTGGTTAGATGCATTTTTCGAAGCGCCACCATAGTATTCATCATACATGAACTCGAAGAAATTATCCAGTTCTTGATTTGTGGGTTGTTCGTTATGAATTGATTGAGCTCCTTGAGGTGCGAGTCCCGAACTGATATGTCCGGAAGTCATCGGGTTAAGCGCGGGTTCTAGAGCGAGTCTCTCAGAAGCCATTTGTGAAATTTCATAAAACTTCACATTCATCGTCTCCATGATCTTTTTCGTTCTCCTGTTATACACCCTGAATGCCCTCGAGTTTTCAGAATAACCAATGAAGATTCCAATATCACCCTTAGCCTTCAACTTTCCCAGATCTTCCCTGTCATTTGTTGGATAGCATAAAGCGCCAAATACATGAAGATAAGAAATATCCGGTTTTCGGTTGTTGATTAGTTCATATGGGGTTTTATTGAATCTTGGATGGATTAGGGATCAGTTTTGAGTAAAACAAGCAGTGGAAACAGCACCAGCCCATAAGAATAACGGAGCACTGGAATAAATCAGCATTGTGCGAGCAGCTTCCACAAGAGTTCTATTTCTTCTTTCAACTACCCCATTCTGCTGTGGAGTTCAGACAGCTGATGTCTGGTGTGTTATACCAGTTTCTTCAAAGAATGATCTTAACTCCGAATTTGTGAATTCCGTGCCATTATCAGTTCTTACTATCCTAACTGGAGCTTGAAGTAGAACTTGAATCCGCTTCAGAAAGGTGATGATGGTGCTTGGTGCTTCATCTTTTGATCTCAAAAACTTTACCCATGTATATCTTGAATAGTCGTCAACAATTACAAGAATATACTTCTTCCCATTTATGCTTTGAACTCTCATCGGGCCACATAAGTCCATATGCAACAGATGCAACCTATCAACCGAACTAGGTACAGGTTTAGGTTTATATGTTGCCCTTTTGCTCTTTCCTTGCTCACATGATGGACATAGGTGTTCTTTGGTGTATTTAAATTTCGGAAGACCGGAGACGATGTTGTCTTTGGCAAGCTTGTTGATCGTGTCAAAGTTCAGATGGGACAAACGTCTATGCCACAACCAGGATTTTGTTTCGCCTGCCCTGGTCATGAGACAAATAGGAGATGAAGAGGCCATTTGGTTTATGTCAATTGCATAGAGATTGGTGCCACGATTCCCAATTAAGAGATCATTCCCCACCAAATTCCTGACAAAACAAGTGTTTCTCCTGAAAGCAACCTCTAAATCAGCATCACAAAACTGCCCGACTGAGAACAGATTGTGTCCCAACCCTTCGACATAGTAAACCCGAGTGATCAAGTAGTTTCCAAACCGAAGATCTCCATAACCCAGAATAGCTGCAACATGATCATTCCCAAACCGTACAGTCCCCATGAACTGCCACACAAAATTGATCAGCAGCTTCAGATTCCCGGTCATGTGCTTGGAGCAACCCGAGTCGACGATCCAAAGACAAATTTCAATGACCTGCAAAGAACAGATGATTTTGTATATGGAAACCGTTTAACATTTGGTTCCAAGGGGTTAGAAGTAACAGGTTTATTACACTTAGAACTGGTTTCCTTAGATGCATTGGAAACTATTTCTAATGTGCCATTCTTAAGTGCAAACTTTCTACCCGTTGGTTTCCATGCACAAAACTTGGTGTGATCCTTAGGTAATAGGCTGCTAGTGGTTTTCCTAGCTTTTGCAATAAGTCTTCGAATATATATAGACTTAGCCCTAGTTACAGAAGGAACCTTTTTCTGTTCAGGCATATCATTCTTTTTCACATCATCAGAAACATTATCATCACAAGCATTTACAGACAAAGTTTTCTTTTGCATTAAACAATCAGAATCATTACATGCATTAGAAACAGAAGTCTTAACATTACAACTAGATGATACATGTTTCTTCTTGGAAAGCGGTAAATTCCTAGGGTGTTCTTCTACTTTCTTGCTTTCATTCTCAGAAACAGGCGGGACACTAGGTTTCTTGTTATTGCTCCTAGACTGTCTTCTGCTCCTAGAGTTGCTTTCTAATCCTGTAGAAGGTAAGGCACACTCATTAGAATTTATGGGGTTGTCCTTAGATGTTGTTGTAGTATTCCTAGACTCAGTTGGATTATCTTTCTTACTTTTGTCTATCGCCCAATATGTTTTAGATGTAGAGGCAGACGCAGTAGTGGGACTAATCCTATAAAGGCCAGGTGCTATTACATTTGATGTTTGGACAACTGCTTTCTCTTTTTGTTTCTCATTAGGCAAGGGGGTTGATGGTGCAATACCCTTTGTTTCCTCACCCTTCCCTTTTTGACTTTCAAGCTGAGATTTCAAAAGATCAATTTGTTTTTGCATGTTGTGGTAAGAACGCTCATACGACAATTTGTCATACTTGCATTCTTCCTTTTTCTGATCAAGTTTTTTAAAATATGTGACATTTTGTTTTTCAATCTTGGCAAGTGCCTTTTCATATTTTACAACAATTTTGGAAGTCTCAGCTCGAAGTCGTTCATCATCCTCAACAGAATATGTTTGGTAAATAATAGACATAATATCAGTCGATAGAGCTTCGAAGGAGAGAGAGTCATTTAGTTTTTCCAAAATCGTTATGCGTTCCAAGTATTCATTAGCTTCATTCACTAAGGATTTGTGGTTGATGCGTGGTTTTGCAACCTTACAACAGGTTTTACCTCTCGAGGGATCTCAAGAGGCTTACAACCCCACCAGGCAGTGTACCTGACCGATGTAGTATAGTGTAGTGGTAAGTACGGGGGATTGATCGTTCTCCACAGGGAATAGTGTTCGTTAGGTATGAAAAACTACTCTAATAGGTCTAAGGGTGAGAGAAGATTCTTTTTTATGTTTTTATAATTATATGAAAGCAAGTAAAATCTCGGGTTTGAAAGAGTGGGCGGAATTAGTTATTAGTCAACTAACCCAAATAACTACGAATGCAAATAAAATAAAATAACTGAAAATGAAAAGGTGGTAAAACTTATATAGAGAGAAATGTGTTTACTTAGATTCCCTTACTCCCTAACTATCTTTTACCGATTGATTAGTGTGTATTAGTTGCGTGGATGACGGGTGTATTCCTTAATACCATTTGTGGGGTGGTGTACGTACTTCCCCAACTCTACAAGCTCCTACTTCACTCCTATGTCGAGCCGGCTAGGAAGCTCCTAACATGGGATCACTAGAATTCGCTTGTGCATTAAATACAACCATAAAAACCTTTAGTACGCATTGGTTCATGTTTCTTAAGACGTTCAAGCAAGTTACCGAATAGGAAGTTAGCCAGTTTTCTTAAGCCTAACATAGATGAACAATCATCCAATACAACTAACAACACACTAATAACCAATAATCAATAGCTAGGTTTCATTAGATCTAAGCAAACACAAGATAAATCTAGCCTAGCATGTTAAACAAAAGACAAGAACAAGATAGAATCAAACAACACATAGACATATTGAATGATTAATTGATAACTTATCTTCAAAGTAACATGGAAGATCTTAAGGCAAAAAGCCTTGAAAAAGCTGCCAAATTCGTCTTAGGGTTTTCACACACAAAGTTCCTCAATAAGTTCCACACTAATGACAAAAAATTGCAAAACTATATATAGACTTTCAGATCTGACGGCGTCATATTATGGAGTGTGACGCCGTCACCTTCACCGCTTTTAGGGTTCCCAGATGACCTTCTTGACGCCGTCCCTCTTTAGCTCTCCAAAATCCGTTCTGGCTTATCAAGGCTTGACGCCGTCAGATTTAGTCGTGACGCCATCCCTCTTTAAATTAAGCCGTGACGACCTTGATCAGATTAAAGGGTGACGCCGTCAGAATTCCCATGCAAATTTCCCTGGCTTATCATGAGTAATTTTCACATCCACCTTTTCTTGCCAAGCCATGACGCCGTCCAGGGATAATCCTGACGCCGTCAAAGGTAATTTCCAGCACAATTTTGAGGCTTGGTCGTTTTCTTCACTTTTATGCTCCAAAAACGTCCAAAATGCTCCTTTTCCAGATTTCTTCTCAAAAGTACCTAAAATGACAAAAGGAACGATTTAGGGCAATATTTGATCAAATAAATACGATTTAGGGCTTAAATGACCCCTTAAAAGCGGTACACTTTTCGCTTCATCAAATACCCTTACACTTGAGATTTGCTTGTCCTCAAGCAAATGCGCTTTTATTCTAATCAAAATACAAGTTAGGGGTCATTTAATGCTAACATAAAAGTAATTACAACAAATAATCGTTCCACTTTAATCATAATAAGCACGGAGATTACAAACTAGCACCTCACAAGTAGTGTTTAGATACTCACATCTCTCAAGTGTCATCAAAATAAATCTCATAAATGAAAACGGATAATATCTCTCACTACCTGTCATAGCAAATAGATTACCATAGGCTTGGGAAAGGATCAAAAACCTCCTTCCACTAGGCGTAAGCACCTAAGATAAACTATCAAAGAGGGCTTTTACATGGGTTATAACGTTAGGTGTAGGGAAAAGGAAAACCCAGTTTTGTTGGATAAAGGATATTTTACTGGTGGCGAGTTAAAGATCTTGATCAATTACATGTACTATACAATGTTGCTAAGCAAAGACTCGACTCAATCTTAAGCTAAAAGCAAAATAACAAAAACATAAAATAAACATAAAATGAAAAGGGATGGTAGTCCGTATGTTTTTTCTACTTTTCTTTTTCTCATTTTTTTGTATTTTTCTTGATTTTTTTTTTTTTTTTTTTTTTTTTTTTTTTTTTTTTTTTTTTTTTTTTGCATACACTTTTGCCCTACCATCCAAAATAATACATCAAAGGGGCGTTGCATTCCCCTTACACTTGAACTTTTACATAACTTTACAATTAACTAATCTAATGACTCGAATTAAGATAATTAAAACACTTGGAGTACTTTTAAAATATTTAGCACATATGGGGGTAATAAATGATGTTCTTCCCCATTACTCTATTACACTAGTACTTTACCCATGAGTCCCAATCGTCCCAAAACAATATGTACAAGGATATGACTCGACTTAGCAACCATGTAATCAATTAGATAATTAACTTGGGTTTAAAACAAATGTTGACACAATAATGCACTAAAAATGAGTGCATACAAGGTAGGCTAAGGCGATTTGGGTGTACATTTTAGTGGGGTGTAAACAAATTCTTCCTTCAAGTAAAATGCTTAAAGGTTGAAACGAAAAGATAGGCTCTGAGGGGTGTACTAGGGGTATCGTGTACTAAAAATGAGTACAACGCAAAGGGTGTAGGAGAATTACTTGACCAATGTAGCCAAAGTAATTATAACAAAAACACAGGTGTAAAACAATGGGTTAATCCTAATGCCTCTTATCATGTAGTAAATCTAACTACACGAATGTAGTCTCACTTGTGGCCTCGGAATGGTCCTAACGCAAGTTCTAGAATCTAAGTGCTACCGGTACACACATCATAGCATAAATGCTTTTCCTACCAATTCTAGGGGCGAACCTCACATATTTGGGGTGGAAAATTTTTTAGTGGTACGGTTTTTGTGCTAGTCATATAACTCCTATCCATGAGACGCTCATTAAGATCAAAGTTTCACTCCTATATGTTGTAAAAAATTTTAAATTTGGCACTAAAATTGCCCTAACAGGTATTTATCTCAGTTTTATTACACATCTACTATTAAACAAACAAAAATCAAGCGTAATAGCATTCTCTAATTGTACTTTTACCCCCCCTTACACTTAAGATGAACATTGTCCCCAATGTTCAAATAACAAGATGTAAAAGCATAAAGGTAAAAGAATGAAATCAAATACTCCCCTGATTCGTTCGGTGGATAATGAAGTAACACGGTTAGATCTTCTTCCAAAGAGAATGTAAAAGCTTCATGACTAATGCATCGCCAAAAGCTTGATTCCACATACATTTCCTTGTCCAAAATAACCTGTTAAACCTGAGAAAACAAACACGAAAACCTGCATAACATCGGCGGGATAAAATCTATATATAAGGATATAATGCTTGTGGAATGATAATTTTGCAGATTTCTGGAGATTATAAGTTATAGATTTAATAAAAACTTTTTATGAAAACAAAACTTTCGAAAATTTTCAGAAAATTAAACCTGACGCCGTCAGGTTATAACTCCTGACGCCGTAAAAAATGATCTGACAGAATTCTCATGTTACGTTTCCGGAAAAATTTTGGAAAAACCTATACCTTACTTCCTGGAAATCCTGCAAAACATCATTATGACTCGATACAAGCATTTGACTCAAACAAATACTAATATGTATGTTCATTTAATATTATTACGATTCATGTTCATTTGTGTTCTAATAAACCGATTTAGATTTCCCTTACACTTAACTTTTGCAAAATACCTTTATATGTAGTTAAGACGAAGTTAAAAACAAGATAAAGCATTTTCACAAATTAGTTTTTAACATGAATCAATAATAATAAAATTTAAACATACATACGGAAACAAATAAAATCAAACAAACAAATAAATAAACACACAAAGCAAATAAAGCTTGGGTTGCCTCCCAAGAAGCGCTTGTTTTTGTTCGAGTCACGAGCCTGACTCTACCCTTATTTAACGGAAATAGGGGAGGTTTTCCCTACACTTAGGATTAAGTGTGGGTGAAAGTAGCGATACACACCCTTAGGGTGGAAATATGCCACGTGAGGAAAGAGTGACGGGGAATTATATGCTCAAAGGTGCGGGATCCTATCATCATAACCTTACCTAATTCAATTGGGTTAGTGGGCGGATTAAGATTTTCTCCTAGAAAGGGATCATCTTCTATCAACTTCGAGAGACTCCAAGTTAAGAATCCACTTTGACCTAATAAACCCGTTTAAACCCATAATGTTTCTTGTGATCAATCATAAATGGGTGATGTAAGTATGTAAGGTTATGGTTCACTCCTATGTTAGCTTCCTCTCTACAATGCCTAGAGTCTACTACCTTAATCTTAACATTACCCGGACTACATGGTTTGATGGGTGGATCGGGACCTAATTCAATTCCTAAGTTCACATCTAAGGATGGAAGATTAGGTAACGGTTTTGGTTTAGGCTCCGGTTCATCAAAACTAGGAACTTCCATAGAACTAAAAGAAAGGTTATGACTACATGTATTCAAACCTATTTCTTCTAGTTTTGTTTCTTCCAAAGGTTCTACTTCAATTGGGGTTCCTATAGTCCCTTCTACTTCTTCCGGGTAAGTCACGGGCGGTGTGTATGCCTCGAATGATGGTAGGACTTGTGGGGTACTTTGTAGGTTTGTGTTATTTACCTCATCCTTCCTTGTCTCTATATCAATTATATCCACATCATGTGTTTTAGTAGAATCTAGCCCAAACATGTTCCTAAGTATCTCAAATCCTTCTCTAGCCATTTCAAGTTCTAAGTCCGATTCATAAGAATCTTCCCCGATAACATGATTACTATGTTCAATTTGCCTAAAGGATTCATAATGTGTTCCTTGAGATTCAAAATCATTGATCATAAAACCTAGGTCTTTTTTCTCAATATGCTCATGTTCGGCTAAATCCTCCTCAATTGTTTCCTCAAGTTGTGATGTATACGAACCCATTAATTCATTAAACTTATGGTTCACGGTTAGGAGGCTTTCCTTAAAATTTTTCCAAAGGGTCTTATTAAAAGGAGTTGATCCTAACAATGATTGTTTAATAGAAGCCACACATGCACATAATTCATCAAACCTATCAAACTTTATACCATCTCCTCTTGTATATATCTAAGATCACTTAAAAATTCATTGGAACAACAGGAAGCAAATCTATCCATGTAAAGTAATTGTTCCTCTATTGTTAATGATCTAAATAGGAATTTCATCCGCCATGGTGACAAATGAAAATGGTTTTACAAACAAAGGGCACAAAGAAAAAGATAGACTAAAGAAATCTAATAAAAAGAAAAATAAAAATCTCACTAGAAAGGAATCTAGTGAGTAGACCTAATAAAATAAAAATTCAACCTAAACAATAACTATTCCCCGGCAGCGGCGCCAAAAACTTGATGCGTGGTTTTGCAACCTTACAACAGGTTTTACCTCTCGAGGGATCTCAAGAGGCTTACAACCCCACCAGGCAGTGTACCTGACCGATGTAGTATAGTGTAGTGGTAAGTACGGGGGATTGATCGTTCTCCACAGGGAATAGTGTTCGTTAGGTATGAAAAACTACTCTAATAGGTCTAAGGGTGAGAGAAGATTCTTTTTTATGTTTTTATAATTTTAGAAAGCAAGTAAAATCTCGGTTTGAAAGAGTGGGCGGAATTATTTGCTAGTCAACTAACCCAAATAACTACGAATGCAAATAAAATAAAATAACTGAAAATGAAAAGGTGGTAAAACTTATATAGAGAGAAATGTGTTTACTTAGATTTCCTTACTCCCTAACTATCTTTTACCGGTTGATTAGTGTGTATATTAGTTGCGTGGATGACGGGTGTATTCCTTAATACCATTTGTGGGGTGGCGTACGTACTTCCCCAACTCTACAAGCTCCTACTTCACTCCTATTTCGAGCCGGCTAGGAAGCTCCTAACATGGGATCACTAGAATTCGCTTGTGCATTAAATACAACCATAAAAACCTTTAGTACGCATTGGTTCATGTTTCTTAAGACGTTCAAGCAAGTTACCGAATAGGAAGTTAGCCAGTTTTCTTAAGCCTAACATAGATGAACAATCATCCAATACAACTAACAACACACTAATAACCAATAATCAATAGCTAGGTTTCATTAGATCTAAGCAAACACAAGATAAATCTAGCCTAGCATGTTAAACAAAAGACAAGAACAAGATAGAATCAAACAACACATAGACATATTGAATGATTAATTGATAACTTATCTTCAAAGTAACATGGAAGATCTCAAGGCAAAAAGCCTTGAAAAAGCTGCCAAATTCGTCTTAGGGTTTTCACACACAAAGTTCCTCAATAAGTTCCACACTAATGACAAAAAATTGCAAAACTATATATAGACTTTCAGATCTGACGGCGTCATATTATGGAGTGTGACGCCGTCACCTCGCCGCTTTTAGGGTTCCCGGATGACCTTCTTGACGCCGTCCCTCTTTAGCTCTCCAAAATCCGTTCTGGCTTATCAAGGCTTGACGCCGTCAGATTTAGTCGTGACGCCGTCCCTCTTTAAATTAAGCCGTGATGACCTTGATCAGATTAAAGGGTGACGCCGTCAGAATTCCCATGCAAATTTCCCTGGCTTATCATGAGTAATTTTCACATCCACCTTTTCTTGCCAAGCCATGACGCCGTCCAGGGATAATCCTGACGCCGTCAAAGGTAATTTCCAGCACAATTTTGAGGCTTGGTCGTTTTCTTCACTTTTATGCTCCAAAAACGTCCAAAATGCCTCCTTTTCCAGATTTCTTCTCAAAAGTACCTAAAATGACAAAAGGAACGATTTAGGGCAATATTTGATCAAATAAATACGATTTAGGGCTTAAATGACCCCTTAAAAGCGGTACACTTTTCGCTTCGTCAGTGGTCCTTAACGAATTCTGCTGACTCTTTCAAAAGATTGTGTTCCACATTTGAATGACCGCATAGATTGCAGCAATGTGTGGATTAATGTCTTTGTCAAACATTCCTTTTAGTTCAGTCTGAAAACTTGAAAACCAGTCTGTGTTGTTACTGTTTGTTTTGGATGCCACAATACTTTGAAGTGTTTCAATTCTCTGTTTAAGATCAACCAAATATAGTCTAGCTGCACTTGTTTCACAAGTGTTTTTAGATGCCATTTGTTCGATGTTAGGCAGATGTTTTGAAACAGTTTTTTGTTTTGTGAAAACCACTGGTTTTTGAAAAAACAGAGGTGACTCCTTTTGAACAAGATGAACCCCTGCAAGTTTGTTAACTTCATTATAGTCAATGGGTTTTATTTCTCTGTTCAATTGTCGCATTTTCTTTCTACTCACTTCTGAAAGCTCAATCGTTTCACTAGAATCATAACCCGGAGGAGGGTCATGGATAGCATTTATTAAATTACCATTATAAAGCACATTCTGTTCTAATTGAGCTTTCTTGAGATTATAAGGGTTTTGATAACCGATAGCCACCTTTTTTAATGTATGTAAAATTGGGTTAGGATCGTTTATTAACAAGTTAACTGTTTGTGCAGAATGACCCTTTTTACAAGTATATCTTCCAACTTTGCAATGATTTCCTTTTTGTCAGTAATCTCCTTTTGAAGATCCTTTTCACGTTTTGAAAACCTTTCATTCAACTCCTTCTTTTCTTTTTCAAGATTGGAATAAGTTGATTTTTGTTTTGAAAGTTGGTTGGTTAGTTCAGAAATTTCTTTGTTAAGAGATTTGATTTGCAAATTCAAGTTAACATCTAGAGTGTCAAATTTTATTTGCAAATGTTTCTCTCTTAACTCAGAATCTCTTAAGCTAACCTCAAGATCTGTCTGACGTTTGCTGTGAAAATCAAAAGCTTTTGCATTTTCCTTATAACTCTCAAGCTCAGTGGTCAAGATTACATTCGCGGCCTTAACATCACGATTAATCTTTTTGACCTTTTCTATTTCCATACTACAATTTTGCAATAATGATTCAAACATAGCACGTGTTTCCTCATCATTATCAGTATGCTGTGACTCAAATTCTTCATTAGGATCCATATCTGGAGTTACCAAATTAGTATTACTACAACTTGGTTCGTCCATGTATGTATCATAAATGAGATTAGGAGTCTCAGGATGCTGTTCATTTTGAGGTGACATATCAAACATTTCATTATTGTGACATGTAGCATATGGTTGTACCTCAGAAACCGCATTGGTGTCAAAAGCAGGAGGTGCTTCCGAATCTGTGTCGTACTTAGCCTCCTGGAGATTTGCCATAAAAATGCAGTTTGCATCGATGTCTTCAAGATCTTCTGCATCATCCATAAGAGCCATGAAGTCATTCTCTTCAACACTCAACTGTAACCCAGCTGTTTCCTTCTGTGCCAACATTAATGCTTTCTGCAAGTAAGCTGGATCCCTCTTTTTCGGCTTATCTGGACAGTTCCTAGCCATATGACCAACACCCTGACAGTTGAAGCACTTCATCAAATTACCCTGATTCATATTCCCAGCTCCCTGAGCACCAACATTCCCAAACTGATTCCCAGCATTCTGTACCCTCTGATTTCCAACAGCTGTACCCATCTGATTACCTGTATACTGACCCATGTGATTACCAACATACTGCCCTGCATTCTGATTACCCATCTGATATCTTGGAGCATATCCCTGCTGATTCCCATATCCCCCAACCATCTGTCCTTGCTGTCCCATGTTGAAACTCGGTTGTGCAATTTGCTTGTTGCGAGTGTTCGATGAGATTCGTTGATTGTTGTTGGTAGGTGTGGAGTAGCGTCCTTGGAATGCTTTTGTTAGGTAAGCAAAAGCTTGAGTCAAAGCAGCAGTTGACTCATCCTGATATCTTGATCTGGGTGTTGTGGGTATTGATGTCGTGGGATTACTTGTTGTTGTTGTGGGTAGAACGGTGTTTGAGGATTGTATTGTTGTTGCATGAATTGTTGGGATGAAGATGAAGAAGGTTGTGCATTAACTGTTGCAGGTGTAGGTGTTTGGACTATGAGTGCAAGAGGATCTTGTTGTTTTGCTTGTTTCTCTTTTCTGACTTCATTCGCCTCTACTTGGTTTTGTTTTAGAAAGTCATAGAGCTGATCATAGTTCACATCGTGAAGATTCTTAGTTTGGTTGACAATAGTGACATATCGTCCCCATTCCTCTGGAAGGTTGTTGATGAACTTGATGTTTTGAACAATTTGTTTAGGTGCCAAATTGTTTCTGATCAACTCATTCATTAGAGTACAGAACCGTGTGTAGTAAGATTCAATCTGTTCAGCTGGTGTGGATGTGAACTTCTCCCATTCAGTCAGAAGCTTGTTTTCCATGTCTTTTTTACCAATGTCTGTACCATAACAGAGTCTTTTGACTCGTTCCCACATAGCATGAGCCGTTTCACAACTGTCTACAACACAGAATATTTCTTGTGGTAAACCAAGTTGGATTAAATGCATTGCCAAGTCATCTGCTTCAATTTGCTTCCAATCTGCCAATGTATATTCCTCTTCCGTTTGAGTCCGGAAGGTTGCTTCAATTGGAGGAGTTGCATCAGGATTCCCAGCTGTGACTTGAATCTGACGAGCCTTGAATGGACCTTCCTCTATGGATTTAATCAAGAGTCTACCTTGTACTTGAGGCTTTGTTTTCATGTATCTTTTCATACGACTCGTCCAAGGAAGATAACCACCTTTTTCTAACATTGGAGGTCGGTTTTCTGAACCTGCGGCATGAATGTCTTGTTGAGTCGTCACTGATGAAGTTGTGTATGATAAAGTTGATGTTGGATCGGTTCAAAGAAATAGGAGTTGTGTTTGATGTTAGTATTGTCCTTTCTCGAGTTTTGCTTACGTGATGGAGTTCTAAGTTTAAGGCTTCCTAAGTTGAGGTATTCCTAAGTAGGAGAAAAACTTCTTACACTAAAAATATGTTCCTAACTCGAAAAAATATCCTAGCTCGAAAAAAACTTGCTCGGAAAAGAGTTGCTCGGAACAATTTTTTCTTTACTCAGAAGTTTTGATATCTCACTTACTCGGAAATTATTGCTCGAAAAAAACTTTGCTCGGTAGAAAACTTTGCTCGGAAGAAAACTTTGCTCGGAACAAAACTTGCTCGGAAGTCCTATCTCGGAAGTCCTATCTCGGAAGAATTAGACTTACTCGGAAGACTTTACTCGGAGAAAACTTTGCTCGGAACAAAACTTGCTCGGAAGTCCTATCTCGGAAGAATTAGACTTACTCAGAAGATTTGGGTCTAACTCGGAAGAATTTCCTCTTACTCGGAAGATTTTGAGCTAACTCGGAAGAAAATTCCACTTACTCGGAAGATTTGTGCTTACTCGGAGGTTTCTGCGCAACTCGGAAAAATTTCGACTTACTCGGAAATTTTTTGTTCCTAGCTCGGAAATTTTTGGATTTACTCGGAGAAAAATTTCCTTACTCGGAAATATCGCTAAGAACAGTTCCGAAAATCAAAAATTAAACCCCTAGATCAATGTTTGGCTGTTGATACCACTTGTTATGGCCTAAATCTAACCTTATCTAACAACCCCAATCAATGTGAGGCACAATGGTGAAGTGTGGTGCAAGATTTCTAGTGAGAGAAACTAGAGAAATAAATACACATATAAAACACACACCTCCAACCTCTGGAAATGAGAGGGTTGGAGGCTTTATATAGTTTACAACTTGGGTGGGCTTGGGCTTTTCTTTGGGCTTTCTTTTTGCCTATTAGATTAGCTCAAGCCCAATGACTATTCTTTTAACTAAACAACACCACTTTTACAAAAATAATAAAACACAAATGACCATCACTTTTTATAAAAGCTAACAAAACCACTTAAGAAATAGTCAATACAAAAGGTAGTCGATCATAGACAAAAAGACGTAACTGGTTGGATAACAATGACCCTTTCGACCTACGACACTATAGAGTTGGCCAATCGAACCGGTTCCTGAACCGGAACCGGATAAAAATCCGAAATCGAATCCGGTCAACACCGGTTCTTAGAGGATCCGGTCCGGTTCCTAGAAAATCCGGATGTTCCTATCTGGTTCCATGTTTCTGCTGCTCGAACCGGTTCAGAACCGGATATTTACGCACCGGTTCGAGATCCGGTTCTTGGGAACCGGTTTCGAACCGGATCCAACGTTAATATTGCACTTTTCCAGACTTTGGGACAGTAGCAAGATCAGTAGCCGTTGGGTCTGATTTTTGCCCGTTTTCTAACGGGTTTTTGCCTCCTTTTGCACCATTTTAACCTCCTAATCTTCCTATAAATACCAATGTTAATTTTGGTTGAATCACAAGAATCAAACACACTAAAAACACTCAAAAAACACTCACAAACTTGATAAAAAACGCTCACGATGTCTAGAAACCGAGCTTCTCAAAACTCAACAACAAATACCGGTAATCCCACCGCTCAAGGTTCTACAAATGAACTGATTGAAGTTGGGATTATACCAACAACCCGAAACAAAGAAATTTGGTGTAATTTCGACTTGGTTGAGTTCTCGGATGGATCAAGAAAGGTTAGATGTAAAGCTTGTCACACTTATATGCGATCAGACGGGAACTCTACGTTGAAGAAGCACACGAATCTACATTGTAAAGTAACAAAAGGCGCTTCGGGATCGGAACAAAGTACTATGGGACGAGATGGGAGTATTTTTGTGTATGACGAGGGGGCGCTTAGTCAAGATTTAGCACACTTTGTGATTCAAGAGGGTTTGCCGTTCAACCACTTCGACAACCCTCGGTTAACGAGGTTGATTCAAAGAAGGCTTCAACCATGATACACTCATGTAAGTCGTCAAACTCTTAAACGTGATTGTATTAAATCTTGGGTAAAGGTTAAAAAGGAATTAATACTTGGTTTTGATGCTTTAAAAACTAGTGTAAACTTAACAACCGATGTTTGGTCGGCGGGTCATGGTTTGCCCGGTTCGTACATTTGTGTTACCGCACATTGGGTTGATCCCGTTACTTGGCAAATGATGAAACGTACGATTGCTTTTGAAATCTTTGCATATCCGCACACGGGTGAAAATTTGAGTATGATGTTGAGATGTGTTATGAAAACGTTTAAAATAGAAAAAAAAGTTTTTTCAATTTTATTTGATAACGCTTCTAATAATACAAATGCGGTGTCTAGGCTAATACTAAATTATCGACCACTTCTTGATGGCATGTTTTATCATAGTCGATGTGTTGCACACATCATTAACTTGGTTGTGCAAAGCGGACTAGCGACCGAGCAAATGTATAATTTAAGAGAAGCTTTTAGAAAAATGTTACAAGATATTTTTCAACGTGGAGGCACAAGATATGTGGATTATATAAAATTGTGTCATGACTCGAATTCTATTTTTTTAGCTCCAAATTGGGACATGCCTACAAGATAGAATTCGACTTATAACATGTTTGTTAGTGGTTTACGCCAAAAATTAACGTTTGTTAGGAATTAAGCTTAAGCAGTTAAGACTGTTGGAGGTAACAGTTAGGACTGTTGAAGATTGAAGTTAAGACTGCTGAAGAATGTTGAAGACATGAGCAGTTAAGACTGTTGAGTGAAGAAGTTAAGACGGTTTATGATTTATGTAAAGTAGATAAATATGGAAAATATATTGTGTATATCGTATAAGAATAGATTGATAGTTATCTTGTACAGGAATCCTTGGTCTATAAAAGGATTGCCAAGGTTAAGGTTTTAGATACAACACATATACGTATTATAGAGATTCAAGGTTGTAAACCCTAGTGATAGGAGATCACTCGTATTATTATTCTAATAATATTGAATCGTTGAAGGTTATTATTCTGTGTTCTTTGTTCATTCTAATCATACAAAACACATAAGATCTTCTAAGTGCTAGCTAGTAAATTCCGCGTGCTAGACTACATATAATTCTTAGTATCACATCTAACACAAGGAGTGTGTGTAGATCCGGTCAAGTGGTATCAGAGCCAGGTTGCTGATACACAGATTTAGAAGATCCGAGAAGAACAAAGATGGACATGGAAACAACACCATCCACAACCAACATTGCTGCTAAGCTTCCTATGCTTAAACCTAATGAGTTCGACATGTGGAGACTTCGTATTGAGCAGTTTTTCCAAGTGCAAGACTATGCACTATGGGAGATCATTGAAGATGGAAACTCTTTTACCCCTGTAGTAACAACAACTGTTGTTGAAGGTAAATCTGAGACTAATGTGCAGACAAAGCCAACCACTAATGAAGAGAAGGCAAGGTACAAGAATGATATTAAGGCTAGAAGTTTGCTTCTGATGACTATTCCCAATGACCAGTTGTTGAATTTTAGTAAGTTCAAGTGTGCAAAATCTCTTTTTGAAGCTATTGTTGCAAGATATGGTGGGAATGAAGCCACTAAGAAAACTCAGAAGACCCTTCTCAAGCATCAGTTTGAGAACTTTACTGCAACAAGCAATGAGTCGTTGGATCATATGTTCAATAGGCTTCAAAAACTGGTGAGTCAATTGGCTGTTTTAGGGATTGAGATGCCTCAGGAAGATCTCAACTCAAAGTTTCTGAGAAGTCTACCTTCTGAATGGGCTATGCATGTGGTAGTATGGAAAAACAAGCCTGATATAGATTCCATGAGCTTAATGGATCTATATAGCAACTTTAAGATAGTTGAACATGAGATTAAGAAGTCTGCTGGATCAAGCTCAAGCTCCAGGCAATTTGGCCTTTGTATCAACTCCCAGTTCCTCAAGTCCAGATGAAGAAGTGCAAGTTGGTGGAGCAGTTGGAACTGCTAGTACAAATCTTGGTACTGCTAGCACCTCAAGCAGTACTAGTGGACTTTTGAATGATGACACTTATTGTGCTTTCCTGACTACTCAGCACAATGGGAGTATGTTGACTCATTCAGATCTTCAAGAGATTGATGAAGATGATATTGAAGAGATGGATATTAAGTGGCAGCTCTCTCTTCTCAGTTTGAGAGCTAGGAGATTCTTGAAGAAGACTGGCAAGAAGATTGTCATAAACAGTAATGATGTTGCAGGGTATGACAAGTCCAAGATTGAGTGCTACAACTGCCACAAGAAAGGTCATTACTCAAGGGAGTGCAGATTGCCAAGTCAACAAGATGGAAAGAGTAGAGCATATGGAAACAAGTCAAGAGTTGTGGAGGTTACTAATTCAAGCTCGAAAGCCATGGTTGCTATTGATGGCTTAGGATTTGACTGGAGCTATATTGCAGAGGAGGAAGCAGAAGCATCTACAGAGGTTGCTCTCATGGCATTTTCTGATTCTGAGGTACAAGTTTCAAAATGTTCAAATCTTGTGAAGCTTTAACAGAACTAGAATCACTTAAAACAAGATATGAGAGTCAGTGGAAATAATTAAAAGAAACTGCTTTTAGCTTAGCAAATCATAAGAGAGCTTTAGCTGTGTTAGAAGAGAAAATTGTTCATTATCAAAACAATGAGTCTAAGTTTTCTGATGATATGATTATTGTTAAGAGAGACTTAATGTTTAGAGAGAATGAAATTACTGTTTTAAAACATGAGCTAGAACAGGTTAAGAAAGCTAAGGAGAACATACAGATGAGTGTAGACACACTTGAATACACATCAAAAGGTGTTCAAAAGATAATTGAGAGTCAGATCCAGAATAAAGCTAAGTCAGGCCTAGGATATAAGTCAGTTCCACCTCCTTATAGAGGAATTCCATCACCCAAAGGTATAGACTTAGAACATACAGGACTCCCTGAATTTCAATTACCTGAACTTAACTATGGTCCTCAACCTAAGAAGGATGTAGTTGATAAACCTGTGTTTGTAAGTGCAAGTGATAAATCACTATCTGAGGACAAGGTGTCTTCTGATAGGTCCTCACCTAAGGACTCAGATGCTCCAACAATTGAGGAATGGACTTCTGATGATGAGGATGATCAGGCTGTGGTTAAGCCTGTTTCCAAAGATGGTTAAACCTGAGACTGTTAGGCCTAGTTCAAATGCCAAACCTTTTAGACCAACAGTTAGGTATGCAGAGATGTATAGAACCACAAACAAGCCAAGAGGTAACCAGAGGAATTGGAATGACCTCAAATCCCACCAATTAGGAAAGGATTTTGTTTGCTATAGGAAAGCTTGTTACTCTTGTGGTAGTTTTGATCATCTTGCAGCTTTTTGTGATAAGTATGTTAGAGGGTATTCAAACAAGAGCATGTGTCTAGAGAGACCTAAAACTCTTCCTAGGAATGACAAGATGATACCCAGATCAGTTCTTTTGAGGTCTGGACCTAGAGCAGTTCGAACTGCTAGACCAGCAGTTCAGACTGTCAGACCTATGAGACCAATTCACCCAAGGCCACCAGTTCAAAATCCAATAACTGTTTTTAAACCATCATACAAAACTGGTAAAAGAACTTTTTATGAGAAAGCAGTGGTGAAAAACCAAGTTTGGAAACCTAAGGTAACAACTGCCAAGCCAGCAGTTCCAACTGCTAGCAGGGTAATTGGTACTGGTGTGAATAAAAACACTGCTAAGGGAAACATGGGTAATGGAGTGAATGCTTCAGCATGTTGGGTATGGAGACCAATTCAACCCAATGGTGCTAAGACTGTTTTGAAAAGAATGAATTATGTTGATGCTAGAGGAAAGCCTAAGTCTGTTTTGGCTTGGGTTCGACAAGAAAATTAATTTTTCTTGATTATATGCATTGTTAGTCATATGCTTGTATTTTGTTTCTTTGTTTTTGGACTAACAATTGCAGGATTGGAGAGAAAACACCAAGGGATTATGAATGCTTGATGTTTTGGACTAAATGGTGTTCTGGAGATTAGTATGTGATTCTTGCATACAACAAATGGTAATTGGTTCACCATGTCTTATCCACATAAGAACCAACTAGTCCAGAGCAAACGGTTTCTGGTAAAGACTAATCAAATCCGTTGATAGCTGATAGTTTGCTAAAAACTATGTATGAGCCATGTTATTTTAAAATTCTATTTCAAAAAGTTGGGACGGCTCAATAAAATTTTTTCAACAGTTGGGACGGTTAGTACAAAATATTGGTACGGTTCAACTAGCCGTTATGACTGACGTGTCGGTAATTAATTTTGGAGTAAAAACTAGCCGTTGGCGGTTTGTTGCGATTTTTACTGGATGAATTACGGATTTCGAGGGATCCTCTTATAGATATTTTAACTTTTATTTTATTATATTCTTATACTAAAATAAATAGTTACCATATTCTTTAAGTCGGTCAACTTGAAACCCTACAACTCTCTCCATAAACTCTCAATATTGCTTTCATCTTCTATCTTCTGACTCAAACTTATTACTTTTCACGGCTGTTAACTAATATTTTCTACTAAGAATGGATAATTTGCAATTTGCTAAGCGTCACAACTAGGTTGCGTTTTTAGAGAAAACAGAGCAAGGAGATGGGCCAAAATTTTATGAGATTGTGGACTTTCTCAACCACTCTCACATACGGTATGCTCTAACTGTTTCTCCTACTCTTTATGTTTCGCACATCACACAATTCTGGCAGAATTCATCTATCTTGACAAGTGATGATGGAAACTTAGAAATTCATACTAAAGTAGATGGCATTAAATTTGTTGTTACCGAGTCTATACTTAGGAGACATCTTAAATTAAATGACTCAGATGGTATCCACACTATGCTAAATACTGAAATTTGGGAAGAACTTGAAAAAATGGGGTATAATACATCTGAACATAAATTGACTTTTCAAAAAGCATGTTTTTCACCCCAATGGAGATTTTTGATACATACTCTTCTATGTTGTTTAAGTAATAAAAAGACTGCTTGGGAACAGTTCAGTAGTAATATTGCTATTGCTCTCATTTGCTTGTCTACAAACAGGGTTTTTAACTTTTCAAAATATATTTTTGAGGGTATGGCATCAAATGTTGATAGTAAAACAAAGTTTTTAATGTATCCCAGGTTTGTTCAAACAATTTTGAATAAAAAGAAAAACCTGCTTACAGCACCAACTGAAATTTTTGCTACGCCTAGTCTACAATCAAAGGTTTTTCAAAATATGACTATGGCTAGTAGACTTTTTGAAGGGGAACCTGTTTCATTGTTTCCTCAAATGATTCAAACTGAGTTGGGTGAAGGTTCACAGTTCCAACTGATCCCCATCACATATCCACTCAAATTTTTGAAACAACCCAACAACCACCTATCACTTATAGGAGAAGGTCTAAACCTAGTCTAACTAGGGTTGTGACTGAATCCTTGCCCAAAGATTCACCTCTCATAGCAGGTAATACAGCTAGAAGTGATGAGGGTAGTTCTTCACAAACTGAATTGACGGCTTCATGTACCAAGTTAGTAGCCAAGGTTGACACTTTGGAGAAGGAGCTAAAGCAAACCAAAGAGGAATTCAAAGCTCACAAGGGGACTTTTGCCAATGTCTATACAAAGTTAACAAAAAGGGTGAAAAAGCTTGAAGAACAGTTGAAGAAGAAAAGGGCAAGAGTGGTATTGGATGATGATTCTGATGAGGATGATTCAGATGGTTCAGACGGGGATGATGAAAATTCTTCCAAACAGGGGAGGAAATTTGGTAAAGAGAGGAAATTTGGAGATAAGGATAGATCAGCATCTCAGGGGAGGTATGAAGAAGGTTCTGAACAAGATGATAAAGGTTCAGGTTCTGGTCATGTTCATGAAGAAACAGCTGAGACACATCAAGCAGTTCCAAATGTAGAAGCAGTTCAAACTGCTGAACAGAGCAAGAGACAGAGCAAGAAACAGTTCAAACTGCTGAGAAAGAACAACAAGCAGTTCCAACTGAAGAAACTTCTGCTGAACAAGATTATGAAAGGAGAAGAGCAGATAAAGGAAAGAAACCTATGACATCTGAAGAAGTAGTTGTTGTTCAAGAACTTGAAAGACTTAAAAGGTTGAAACCAAAAACTCAAGAACAGATAGATCATGATGCAGAAGTTGCAAGACAAATGTTAGAAGAAGAAATGGCTGATGAGGAAGCTAAACAAGCTCAGATTGCTCATGATGAAGAATTTGCAAGGAAGATGGCTGCTGATGATATAAGGAATATAGCTGAATTCATGGAAAGAAAAAGATCAAATGAAGTAAATCAAGAAGAATTCAATGAACAGTTGCAATATTTTCTGGATTATGATGTGATTGTAAGAGCACAAGCTTCTATGGTTCTTAAAGATAAAGAGTTGAATGAAGATGAAAAGACAGAGGAGCTTAAGGATTTCATACTCAAGAAGAATGGAGTTGCAACATGGGATGATCTGATTCATAGAATAAGAGAAAGACAGAAGTCAGGGTACAAGACAAAGTTACCAACAAAGAAGGAACTTGTTGAGGATATGAAGTATTATTTGAAGAACTCAGCAAATTACTCAATGAATGATTTCAAGGGAAATTCTTATGCTATAATTGAAAAAGAATTCTGTGAAACTTATGCTATTTTGAATTCTCCAAGAAGAAGTTTCAAAATAGGTAAGAAGAGGGAAGCAGAATCTATGGAATCAGAAGTTGCTAAGAAACAGAAGTCTGATGAAGAAGGATTAACTAATGAGAAGATTAGAAGCATGATGGTGATTATTCCAGAGTCTTCTTATATTAAACCTTTGCAGGTAAAACATCCAATTATTGACTGGGAAGTATTTACTGATGGTAGAATGAAGGGATGGAAGATTATTAGACTTGGAGATATTTCTGAAAGATATAAATTGTTTGAATATTTACTCAAAGGCTTTGATAGAGAAGATCTAAATCAGCTTTGGTGCGCTTTGAAAGAGAAGTTCAGAGATATTGATCCAGTTGAAGATAAAGACAAAGAACTATGGGTTCAATTGAAGAGAATATATGAACCAGATGGTGGAGAATCAATTTGGAGATTTCAAGCTCAAGTCAAGGATATCTCTTGGAAGTTATTTGGTACATGTGGAGTACACAGAGTATCTACAAAGGATGGAATAGAGATATATATGCTGGTTGAAAAATATTATCCATTCACACCAGGTGTTTTGACAATGCTGGCATTTGCTAAACTAGAAGCTAATGAAGAGTCTGAAATGGCTAATATGCTGGTAGCGAAGATGTTCAACCTTGCACAAGAAGTAAAAGCTAGATCTAAGAGATTTGCTTGATGGGTATTTGAAAGAATTTTCAGCATTAAGAAGAAGAAGCTTAATTTGAAGAAACTTAATGATTGGATTGAAATCATAAGTTTAGGGGAGGATTGTTAGGAATTAAGCTTAAGCAGTTAAGACTGTTGGAGGTAACAGTTAGGACTGTTGAAGATTGAAGTTAAGACTGCTGAAGAATGTTGAAGACATGAGCAGTTAAGACTGTTGAGTGAAGAAGTTAAGACGGTTTATGATTTATGTAAAGTAGATAAATATGGAAAATATATTGTGTATATCGTATAAAAATAGATTGATAGTTATCTTGTACAGGAATCCTTGGTCTATAAAAGGATTGCCTAGGTTAAGGTTTTAGATACAACACATATACGTATTATAGAGATTCAAGGTTGTAAACCCTAGTGATAGGAGATCACTCGTATTATTATTCTAATAATATTGAATCATTGAAGGTTATTATTCTGTGTTCTTTGTTCATTCTAATCATACAAAACACATAAGATCTTCTAAGTGCTAGCTAGTAAATTCCGCGTGCTAGACTAAGTATAATTCTTCGTATCACATCTAACACAAGGAGTGTGTGTAGATCCGGTCAACGTTGCAACATTTTCATGATAATATTTGCGCTACATCTAGGCATGAGGAAATGGTACCATTTTCGGTTGAAAATTGGAGTCTTATTCAAAAGATAACCGAATTACTCAAAGTTTTTAAAACCGAAACAACTATGTTATCGGGTGTTTATTATCCCACGAGTCATTTGGTCCTCAACCAACTTTTTAAGACGTGTAGAAAATTAGGGAGTTACGAATATGATGGTCCACTTTTTGCAAATATGGTTCAACTGATGAAAGAAAAACTTTGAAAATATTTTCAAGAAATTCCACCGGTAATTAGTTGTGCCGCCGCAATTAACCCATGTTTGAACATTGCCGGGGTGGAATATCTTATTGATAAAATTGCACTAGACTTGGATTTGACCCAAATTGACCCTTTCTATGTC
Source organism: Artemisia tridentata subsp. tridentata (assembly GCA_021014915.2). Classification (NCBI taxonomy): domain Eukaryota; kingdom Viridiplantae; phylum Streptophyta; class Magnoliopsida; order Asterales; family Asteraceae; genus Artemisia; species Artemisia tridentata. The sequence goes on from CP139507.1 coordinate 466,650,338, forward strand.
ACAAAAGCCCAAGACACGTTTAAGAGTAGCTTCAAACGTTTATTTGATGTGTATTTTGAGAAATATGGTGAATCAAATGTGGGAACGAGTTCGGTTGCAAGCATGTGGGCTTCGGCTTCAAACGTGGATCCGGATATGGACTTATTTTCAAATTTAAGACAAGAAAGTGGTAAACGGGCTAGAAGTGAGAATGTAATGAGCAACGAATTTGGGAGATATACGGGAACCGATTGGTTAAACACTATCACACCCGAAGAGTTCAAGGATTTTGATGTTTTGAATTGGTGGAAACAAAAGGAACCTCAATTTCCCGTTCTAGCCGCAATGGCCCGGGATTTACTAAGCGTACAAGCTTCTACCGTTGCTTCGGAATCCGTTTTTTCTACTAGTGGAAGGGTATTGTCGATAAGAAGAACAAGACTCACACTTTTATCTTTGGAGATGTGTATTTTCTTGAAGGATTATTTAGATGGGAATGAATGTATACAACACGTTTCAACACTTGAAGATCCGATGGAATACGAAAAACAATTACAAGAGGTCGAGGTGAGCTAATATATTTCCTTTTCTCCTACTGATACTGCATTGCTTCCTTTTTTTTTAATACAAACCAAGTGCCACAATTGTTGGGCCTTAAAGCCCAGTAGCCCACTGATCTAAATTATCTAATTTGTACAAAAATTTTGAGACAAGCTGCATAGGAATAACTTATGTTGACCGGTTCTTGGGATCCGATCCGGTTCGGTTCCAAACCGGAACCGGTGCTACCGGTCAGGGTATTTTTGAGGCAGGATCCGGAAATATCCGATCCGGTTCGGAACCGGATCCGGTTCCTTGACTTTGACTCTTATCCGATCCGGTTTGGATCCGGTTCCCGTTTTTTTCGGATCCGATCTTTGGCCACCTCTACGACACTACTACCAACTAGTCAAGTTTGATAAACAATTATCAAATGAAACTTAAGCACAATTGATTCATAGAATTAACATGAAATTGTTCAAAAACCAAATATTGAAATTAAGCAATCTTCATACCAGAAACATCATCCAAAAAAGTGTATAAAGAAACTAGCCACACATGGCAAACAAAGTCATGATCACATAATTAATGAAGCTAATAAACATCATAAAGGGTACCAACAAAGTGTAGTAAAGATAACAAATGTTTGAGGCAATGATGCTTCAACTTCTGGTGATGATATTTTGATGTTGTAATCTTCAAATTATGAGTACTTGGCCTCCAATGGTTCCTGTAACTTTAGCACTTTTTGAGAGAGATGTGTATGTGTGAGATGATTTGGTATTGTAGATGATATGTGAATGACTGATAGGATGATCCAAATGCATAACCCAAGGGGTTTATTTATGGGCTAGGAGTCCTTGGCCACCAAGCTTAATTATTTGGCTCCAAGAAACTCATAATGACAGATTATACAGCTAGCAAGGATACATGATCGGACTTGGAGGCGTTACATGTTGGTAATTCACAAGCAATAACACAATCTTTCTAATATAAACACTATGAATTTACAGGATACTATGTTTCTTCGGTTCCCCTATTTATAAGCTTGTGAACCGATACTTCTAACAAACACATCTTATCAACATACCGTTTCAATATAACGGTTTATCTAACTTCCTAACTTTGACACTTATACACAATATACCCTAAACTTTACAATATACTATATTTAGTTTATATCTTCAACACTCCCCCTTAAACTAAATATAGTTTAAATGAGGTCTTCGTCTTCATCTTTGCAACTGGTGTATAATAACATTGGCTCGTCATCCTCGTACTGAATCAGATTTGCCTCATCCTTTTCATTTTTCCATTTTGGACATTCATTGCTAAAATGCCCAAGTTCATTGCATTTAAAACACTTCACGTTGCTCTTGTCCCGTTGTGGTCGTCCATCGCCTTGACTTCTCCCGAACCCCCGACCTCGTCCTTGGCCACGTCCAAAGACTTTTTGGCTTGCATTTCCACGACCGCAATGCTCACATTTATGGTGTTTACCCTTCTCCTTAGCGTCTTCCTTGGTAAATAGAAGTTTGCTAGTCGTGTCTTCCTCCGTAGTATGCTTCTTTGTGCGTTCTTGAAAGCCTTTAGTCTCCCTACGGCTTCTTGGAACGTCATTTTATTCAAATCTGCAAATTGTTCAATTGCCGCTACTATTTGAATAAACTTTTCTGGCACCGACCCTAGAAGTTTTCGAACTTGTCTCTTTTCATCCAAAGTATGTCCAAGACTGCTTGCTTGTGAAGCAATCTCACTAATTTTTCCCGCATAGACATCGAGTGTTTCATTTGCACCCATTTTTAAAGATTCAAACTCTGACTCGAGTGTCTGAACGCGTGCTTCCTTAACCCTTTCAATTCCCACGTGTCGAACCTTTAATGCTTCCCAAATTTCTTCTGCCGAAGTAAGGCTTGCAATTTGCAAAACCATATTTTCTGGAATCGCTTGGTATAACATTGCAATTGCCATGTTGTTTTTCTTTTGATCAACTTCAGCGTTCGTTGTTGGTTCAACTGCTTCCCAGATTCCATGGACATTAAATATTGCTTTAATCTTTACTGCCCAAATCGTGTAATTCGTTGAATTGAGAACCGGGCATTGGAACGTCATCGATGTTCCACCATCCTTCGTAAGTTCGTTTTTCTTGGATCCATCGCCTGCCATTTTCTTTTTCTTCCTTCCTTTTCCAATCTTGATTTCTGGTTATGTGATCAAACCCGCCTCGCTGTTGAAAGTCAAATCCGTCTAGCAAATTGTCACGTCCGCCTCCTGCTAATGACAACTATGTCCGCTTCACCACTATTGACAATCAAACCCGCTTCTCCGCTGTTGATCTTGATCAATCCCGCTATTCCGCTGTTGACAATCTAACCCGCTACCCCGCTATTGATTATCAATCCCGCTAATCCGCTGTTGATCTTAAATTACCCTAACCCAATCTTCTAAAACCAATAATCTTCTTCCTTAAGAATCAAAATTTCCCTTGTTTTGTATTTTTCGTTTTTCTAAAGTATATCCACTTGACAGAAAACTATACAAAATTTGATTCTTTTTTTCTACTAAGAACAACAAAAAGTCCCTTCTTTTATAATCACCAAAACCGGTGATTTACTTTTTCACAATTAGTTTTATATCACTTGATAAATCTTTGAGTTTTTATCTTTTTCTCAAAATTACTAGAATATTACCAAAAATGTTTAGTCTTCTTTTACAGTAATATTTAAAAACAAAAAGTCTTTTGACTTTTCTTCCTTGAACAAATAGACTGCTACGTTTTCTATTTGATGCGTGGTTTTGCGACCTTACAACAGGTTTTACCTCTCGAGGGATCTCAAGAGGCTTGCAATCCCCACCAGGCAGTGTACCTGACCGATGTAGTATAGTGAAGTGGCAAGTACCGGGGGATTGATCGTTCTCTAGGGGAATAGTGTCGTTAGGATTGAAAATCTACTCTAATAGGTCTAAGGGTGAGGGAAGATTCTTTTTGTATTTTTATATTTTTATGAAAGCAAGTAAAATCTCGGGTTTGAAGGAGTGGGCGGAATTAGTTGCTAGTCAACTAACCCAAATAACTACAAATGCAAATAAAATAAAATAACTAAAAATGAAAAGGTCGTGAAACTTATATGGAGAGAGATGTGTTTACTTAGATTTCCTTACTCCCTAACTATCTTTTACCGGTTGATTAGTGTGTATTAATTGCGTGGATGACGGGTGTATTCCTTAATACCAATCGTGGGGTGGCGTACGTACTTCCCCAACTCTACAAGCTCCTACTTCACTCCTATGTCGAGCCGGCTAAGAAGCTCCTAACATGGGATCACTAGAATTCGCTCATGCATTAAATACAACCATAATAACCTTAGTACGCATTGGTTCATGTTTCTTAAGACGTTCAAGCAAGTTACCGTATAGGAGGTTAGCCAGTTTTCTTAAGCCTAACATCGATAAACAATCATCCAATACAATTAATAACACACCAACAACCAATAATCAATAGTTAGGTTTCATTAGATCTAAGCGAACACAAGATAAATCTAGCCTAGCATGTTAATTAAAAGACAAGAACAAGATATAATCAAACAACACATAGACATATTGAATGATTAATTGATTACTTATCTTCAATTAAACATGGGAGATCCAAGGGTATGAAAACCCTTAAAAATGGCAGAAATTCGTCTTAGGGTTTCTCCTCACAAAGTTGCACACTAATGACAAAAAATTGCAAAACTATATATAGAACTTAGTGGATGACGGCGTCACGTTGTAGATCCTGACGCCGTCACCTCGCCGTGTCTAGGGTTCCCGGATGGTCTTCCTGACGCCGTCCCTCTTTAATGCTCCAAAATCCGCTCTGGCCTATCAAGGGTTGACGCCGTCAGAAATGTGCTTGACGCCGTCTCTCTTTAAGTTAAACCGTGATGGCCTTGATCACCTTAAAGTGTGACGCCGTCAGACTTCCCATTGTAAAACTCCCTGGCTTATCATGTGTATTTTTCATATCCACCTCTTTTGCCAAGCCATGACGCCGTCTAGAACAATCCCTGACGCCGTCAAAGGTACTTTTCCAGCCGATTTTGAGACTTTGTCGTTTTCTTCACTTTTATGCTCCAAAAACGTCCAAAATGCTTCTTTTTCCAGATTTCTTCTCCAAAGTACCTAAAATGACAAAAGGAACGATTTAGGGCAATATTTGATCAAATAAATACGATTTAGGGCTTAAATGACCCCCTAAAAGCGGTACACTTTTCGCTTCATCAAATACCCTTACACTTGAGATTTGCTTGTCCTCAAGCTAATGCGCTTTTATTCTAATCAAAATACAAGTTAGGGGTCATTTAATGCTAATATAAAAGTAATTACAATAAATAGTCGTTCCACTTTAATCATAATAAGCATGGAGATTACAAACTAGCACCTCACAAGTAGTGTTTAGATACTCACCTCTCTCAGGTGTCATCAAAATAAATCTCATAAATGAAAACGGATAATATCTCTCACTACCTGTCATAGCAAATAGATTACCACAGGCTTGGGAAAGGATCAAAAACCTTCTCCACTAGGCGTAAGCACCTAAGATAAACTATCAAAGAGGGCTTTTACATGGGTTATAACGTAAGGTGTAGGGATATGATAAACACGGATTTGTTGGATAAGGGATATTTTACTGGTGGCGAGTTAAAGATCTTGATTAATTAAATGTACAATATGGCGTTGCTAAGCCAAGACTAGACTCGACTTAAGCTAAAAACAAAATAACAAAAACATAAAATAAACATAAAATGAAACGGGTCGGTAGTCCGTATGTTTTTTCTACTTTTCTTTTTCTCATTTTTTTGTATTTTTCTTGATTTTTTTCGATTTTTTTTTTTTTTTCATACACTCTTGCCCTACCATCCAAAATAATACATCATAGGGGCGTTGCATTCCCCTTACACTTGAACTTTTACATAACTTTACAATTAACTATTCTAATGACTCGAATTAAGATAATCGAAACACTTGGAGTACTTTTTAAAATATTTAGCACATATGGGGGTAATAATGTTGTTCTTCCCCATTACTCCATTACACTAGTACTTTACCCATGAGTCCCAATCGTCCCAAAACAATATGTACAAGGATATGACTCGACTTAGCAACCATGTAATCAATTAGATAATTAACTTGGGGTTTAAACAAATGTTGTCACAATAACGCACTAAAAATGAGTGCATACAAGGTAGGCTAAGGCGATTTGGGTGTACATTTAAGTGGGGTGTAAACAAATTCTTCCTTTAAGTAAAATGCTTAAAGGTCGAAACGAAAAGATAGGCTCTGAGGGGTGTACTAGGGGTATCGTGTACTAAAAATGAGTACAACGCAAAGGGTGTGGGAGAATTACTTGACCAGTGTAGCCAACGTAATTATAACAAAAACACAGGTGTAAAAAAATGGATTAATCCTAATGCCTCTTATCATGTAGTAAATCTAACTACACGAATGTAGTCTCACTTGTGGCCTCGGAATGGTCCTAATGCAAGTTCTAGAATCTAAGTGCTACCGGTACACACATCATAGCATATATGCTTTTCCTACCAATTCTAGGGGCGAACCTCACATATTTGGGGTGGAAATTTTTTTTAGTGGTACGGTTTTTGTGCTAGTCATATAACTCCTATCCTTGAGACGCTCATTAAGATCAAAGTTTCACTCCTATATGTTGTAAAAAATTTTAAATTTGGCACTAAAATTGCCCTAACAGTATTTATCTCAGTTTTATTACACATCTACCATTAAACAAACAAAAATCAAGTGCAATTGTATTCTCTAAAATATCGTACTTTTACCCCCCCTTACACTTAAGATGAACATTGTCCCCAATGTTCAAATAACAAGATGTAAAAGTAAATAAGGTAAAAGAATGAAATCAAATACTCCCCTGATTCGTTCTATGTGGATAATCCGGTAACATGGTTAAATCCTCCTCCAAGAAAATGAACGTTGAAAGCTTCCCTTCTGAAATATAAATCATCTTCTTGTCCAATATAACCTGTTAAACCTGAGAAAACAAACACAAAAAACCCAAAGCATCAACCTGAACAAAGAAAACTCACAACTAGATGTAATTCCAGACTTAGAAATAAAAACAAAACGATTAAAGATATAATGCTTGTAGAATGAATATTTGCAGATTTCCTGGAGTTTATAAAACTAAAGATTTAACAAAAACTTTATGACTCCAGTAGAAAAACAAAACTTGCAAAATTTCCAGAATTTTACACTTGACGCCGTCAGAGTGAACCACTCAGAATGATCTTTTATGGTTAGTTTTCGGAAAATTTCTGGAAAAACTTATGCCTCACTTCCTGGAAATCCTACAAAATATTCATTATGACTCGATACAAGCATTTGACTCTAACAATTACTAGTATGCATGCTCATTTAATATTGTTGTGATTCATGTTCAATCTTGTTCTTGTAAACAAATTTGGATTCCCTTACACTTATCTTTTGCAAAATACCTTTATATGTAGTTAAGACGAAGTTAAAAACAAAATAAAGCATTTTCACAATTTACTTTGAAACATGAGCAAAAACAATAACAATTAAACTTGCATACGGAAACAAATAAAATCAAACAAACAAACAAACAAACAAATAAAGCTTGGGTTGCCTCCCAAGAACGCTTTTCTTTATTCGAGTCTTGTAGCTAGACTCAAAGTCACGCTACCCTATGTAAGTAAGCTCGTCATCGAGGACGTCTTTAGGGTTAAGCTTGGATTGAAGTTTCCTATTGGTCCGCTTAGTACGATATATCTTTTCAAACTTCTCTCCATCCGGGTCATACAATGTCATCTTAATATGCCATGAGCCATCTCCATCTTTGGGTGGTTTGTCCCAATCCTACTTATGATCATCGTCCTCACAAGTCCACTTATTCATCCCTAGGTTGATTGGCAAAACTCCTAGGAAATCAATCATCTTCCTAAAAACTAGAGGGTCTTCAAATGGATCCAATTCGGTGTCCCTAGCCAAGAGTTGTTCTACCGCATGTGTTCGGTTCACAAAGTCCTCTTCTAGGTAAAATGGGCGTTGGGGTCCTATGAAGTCTTTATCGATCCAAGGTCCATATCTAGATGGTCTCCTATTTAATTCTAACCAATGGGGTGTTGGTTCCTCACTAGTATCATAGGCATGTTTCTTCACATCATAGACTGGCCAAGTATCACCTTCTCCTACCGCTATCTTAGATTCCTTACAATCAATCATAGCACTAGCGGTCGCCAAAAATCCTCTACCTATCAACAAGGGGCATGTAGGGTCGCTAACCATATCAAGGACGTGGAAATCGGCTAAAATGGTTAGTTTTCCAATGTGTACTAACACGTCTTTGACTACTCCAATCGGGTAAGCAACACTCCCATCCGCTAAGCCTATTATCACCTCGGTTTCTTCAAGTTTTCTTAGTTTTAGAGAGGTGTAGAGAGGTAACGGAAGTAGGTTAAGGCTTGATCCAAGATCGGCTAATGTGTCATAAGCCTCCGAATTACCGATCTTGCAAGGTAGAACAAATAAGCCCGGATCATCTAACTTCTTAGGTAGCTTGTTTTGAACGAAGGCGGTCCCTTTTTCGCCTAACTTGAGCTTCTTCTCTTCCAACACATCAATAACCGAACTTTCAAGGTGGAGCTCCTTGAATTCATTGTCAAGGTTTTGAGTGGGAGGTGTTTCAACTATGTTGTTGACCAATTTGGATATCATAACTTCTTGGTCCTTTTGAACGACTTGGGTTTGTTTGAAACACGAGCTCATGGAATTGACTGAATAATATTGTGGACAAGAACTAGGAGACGAAACCGACGAGATGGCGTTGACGTTTAGTTTCAGGTTCTTGACTATGTTGCTAGGGAGTGCTCCCATTTCTCGGTCATTGAGGGCTTTCAACAAAGTGTCAATCTTATTGGTCATCTCGCTTTGTTTTTGTTTGAATTCGGATTCAAACTTGGCCAAACGAGCTTCTTGAGATGCCATAAATTGAGAAATCAATCCTTCAAAGTTATTGGTACTACCATTGCTGGAAGGATTGTTGTTGAAAGTACGGTTCGAGTTGGAACCGCTTGATTGGAAACGATTAGGTGGGTTGGAAGAATTGGTTTGTTGTGCGTTTTGGTTTTGTTTCCACCTAAGGTTTGGGTGATTTTTCCATGAGGGGTTGTATGAATCACGTAGGGGTTTGGCTCGGGTTTGAAAGTGTACCACTTGTCTCCCGCTCCGTCGGTACGCGAGGATGCGTAGTCCGCAAAAGCTTGTTCGGGGAGTTCCATGCAATCACGAGTGTCGTGGGGACCACTACATAATTCAGACGAAGAAGTGATTTTGTTCACTTGGCTTGAAGGTTTAGGAGCCTCGTAGGATTTCATAAGAAACTTGACTTGGTCTTCAAGTTCTATGATCCTACGGTCGGAAGTGCTTGAATTGTTCGAAGGCAAAGATATTGCCTTGACCGTTTTATTCAAATCACGGGGTTCACTCCAACTTTCGTTGTCATAAAGAGCAAGATCTTCAAGGAGAGCCCATGATTGTTCCGCACTTAGATCACGCAGCTTACCACCGGCCGATTGGTCAATGGTTTGCCTCGTGGAGAGATTGATATGGTCATAGAAGATTTGGACTTGGAGCCAAAGTTCTATGCCATGGTGAGGGACTTTTTGGAGTAAGTCCTTGAATCGAGTCCATGCCTCGTAGAGGGTTTCGCCTTGACGTTGTTGGAACATACAGATATCATTCCTTAGCTTGGTAGTTCTTCCGGGTGGGAAAAACTGAGCGAGGAAACGAGTGGTGAGATCATCCCAAGAGGTGATGGATCCTGCGGGTAGACGCTCTAGCCATTGACTAGCTTGGTCCCGCAGAGAGAATTGAAAGAGACGCAGTCGGGTCGTCTCTCGAGTGGCAACATCAAGGTCTATAGAATCAACGATTTTGAGAAAGTCCTTGAGATGTTGATTAGGATCTACGGAACGAAGTCCATGGAATGCGCATCCGCTTTGCACCAACCGGATGGTGTCGGATCGCAAGGGAGTGACATTGGCTCCTTGAGTGAGCTCAATGGTGTTTCGATAGCCATGGTGGCTAGGACGGGAGTAGTCTCCTAAGGTACGGGCTCTAGGAGGTGGGTGTTGTTGTGGTGGTGGGTTGTTGGGATCAAGGATATTACCACCTTCCATGATGTCGGATGGTAATGGTTACGAACAAAGAAACGAAGAAAAAAGATAGACTAAAGAAAATCTAGAAAAATAAAATAAAAATCTCACTAGAAAGGAATCTAGTGAGTAGACCTAATAAAATAAAAATTCAACCTAAACAATAACTATTCCCCGGCAGCGGCGCCAAAAACTTGATGCGTGGTTTTGCGACCTTACAACAGGTTTTACCTCTCGAGGGATCTCAAGAGGCGTGCAATCCCCACCAGGCAGTGTACCTGACCGATGTAGTATAGTGAAGTGGCAAGTACCGGGGGATTGATCGTTCTCTAGGGGAATAGTGTCGTTAGGATTGAAAAACTACTCTAATAGGTCTAAGGGTGAGGGAAGATTCTTTTTGTATTTTTATATTTTTATGAAAGCAAGTAAAATCTCGGGTTTGAAGGAGTGGGCGGAATTAGTTGCTAGTCAACTAACCCAAATAACTACAAATGCAAATAAAATAAAATAACTAAAAATGAAAAGGTCGTGAAACTTATATGGAGAGAGATGTGTTTACTTAGATTTCCTTACTCCCTAACTATCTTTTACCGGTTGATTAGTGTGTATTAATTGCGTGGATGACGGGTGTATTCCTTAATACCAATCGTGGGGTGGCGTACGTACTTCCCCAACTCTACAAGCTCCTACTTCACTCCTATGTCGAGCCGGCTAAGAAGCTCCTAACATGGGATCACTAGAATTCGCTCATGCATTAAATACAACCATAATAACCTTAGTACGCATTGGTTCATGTTTCTTAAGACGTTCAAGCAAGTTACCGTATAGGAGGTTAGCCAGTTTTCTTAAGCCTAACATCGATAAACAATCATCCAATACAATTAATAACACACCAACAACCAATAATCAATAGTTAGGTTTCATTAGATCTAAGCAAACACAAGATAAATCTAGCCTAGCATGTTAATTAAAAGACAAGAACAAGATATAATCAAACAACACATAGACATATTGAATGATTAATTGATTACTTATCTTCAATTAAACATGGGAGATCCAAGGGTATGAAAACCCTTAGAAATGGCAGAAATTCGTCTTAGGGTTTCTCCTCACAAAGTTGCACACTAATGACAAAAAATTGCAAAACTATATATAGAACTTAGTGGATGACGGCGTCACGTTGTAGATCCTGACGCCGTCACCTCGCCGTGTCTAGGGTTCCCGGATGGTCTTCCTGACGCCGTCCCTCTTTAATGCTCCAAAATCCGCTCTGGCCTATCAAGGGTTGACGCCGTCAGAAATGTGCTTGACGCCGTCTCTCTTTAAGTTAAACCGTGATGGCCTTGATCACCTTAAAATGTGACGCCGTCAGACTTCCCATTGTAAAACTCCCTGGCTTATCATGTGTATTTTTCATATCCACCTCTTTTGCCAAGCCATGACGCCGTCTAGAACAATCCCTGACGCCGTCAAAGGTACTTTTCCAGCCGATTTTGAGACTTTGTCGTTTTCTTCACTTTTATGCTCCAAAAACGTCCAAAATGCTTCTTTTTCCTGATTTCTTCTCCAAAGTACCTAAAATGACAAAAGGAACGATTTAGGGCAATATTTGATCAAATGAATACGATTTAGGGCTTAAATGACCCCCTAAAAGTGGTACACTTTTCGCTTCATCACTATTGCAAACCCAAAAAAAAAAAAAAACAAATAAAAAGAAAAGTAAGAAAGATATACTACGTATCTGTTAGTCTTCTTCTTCCCAAAAAACAAGGTATATCTCTTTCCCTTCTTCTTCGTTTTTTTATTTTGCCTTCTTCTTCCGATTGCTGTCCAACAATCCTTGTTTCTTTCAATTACAAATAGCCCAAAAACAGGTATATCTCTCTCCCTGATTTGTAATCGATTTCGGATCGGTGTTCTTAGATCCGTGCAAAAACAACCCCGAATCAAAAACCTTTTCTATCTCCAATTACAGCCCAATCAATTTCTTCTACCCAGTGATCTTCTGATCGATCTTTCTTCCTCTCCCCGAATCGAATAAACCGCTCTGATGCCACTGTTGGTAATTCACAAGCAATAACACAATCTTTCTAATATAAACACTATGAATTTTATTACTGAAATTGCATATATGATTTACAGGATACTATGTTTCTTCGGTTCCCCTATTTATAAGTTTGTGAACCGATACTTCTAACAAACACATCTTATCAATATACCGTTTCAATATAATGGTTTATCTAACTTCCTAACTTTGACACTTATACATAATATACCCTAAACTTTACAATATACTATATTTAGTTTATATCTTCAACAGCGTTACACATTAAAAATCCTCATTAATGCGATTTTCCCCCACTCAGACAATTTAGCCGCCGACCAAAGGTTTTGACCACCGGTTGTTCATTTGGCCGCTTGCCATTTGGTTCAGCCGCCGGCTGTTTGGCTTAATTGATTTGGCCAACGTCAAAGGTGTTTAGCCGTTGGCTGTTTGCACTTTCGTTCATTAGGGTCAAAGTCAAAGCCGAAGGTATTTGTTCCTTCTTACGTGGTCTTTCGAATCACTTGAATTGGGATCCAGATAAGCTTGATATGACTTGAACAACAAGGATTGTCGTCAAACTTGAACTATCAACTTTTAAGCAACGTTTTCACTTGAAATCTTCAAAATGAACCTGATAATACAATTTCTTAACAAATAAGAAAGTTCATCAAAAGGATAAATAAATATGAATAAATCTTATGATAACACGCATAGAAAAATGTTACTTTTAAGCGTTATTAGGGACGTCAAAGACCATTCGAAGATACACTTTACCTTGTTGATGCGATTCAGCAAGTAAAGTACCCGAGTTGAAGACAACATTCAAGTCAGTGAGATCAAACAAAGTTTCACTGACTCATAATACTCTCTCTTAATCAGACATACAAAAAAAATTGTTAGTATCAGGCGGGAATTATTGAAAGCAGAAATAGAATGAGATAAAGCATTTGCCACAATATTATAAAACAAGAACAAAAACAGTTGAAAAGTGATGAATAGTTAACTCAATTGTTTACTAAGGTACATTGTAAGTAAAGTCACATTTAGAATTATTAAATGGGAGATGTACTCTTCCGCTAGATGTTTGACACATAACTTACTACAAGTATGTGACTTCACTTTACCCACACTTATGTATGAGCAAGTTTGTATGAGAGAAAGGTAGAGATTCTTTACACAAAAAAATACAATAATGTATGATTGTGAAATCATACTCCTCTTCAAAGGACATCATTAGCTACCTAGCAAGTTTGTGTTGTTCACTCATAAACTTCGTTTAATGCTAGGAGAGTTATTCATTTATCATTCAATTAGGATAATTTTGTGTTATTCATTGCACAGATCATGGTTTCCCAATAAATTTTTTTTTCAGGAATTATTGAAGTTTAACAATTTATTTAAACTAGACGTATACCCGCGCAAAGCGATAGTGTATAGTGGAAAATAATTAAACTTGCGAAATCGTGATTCTGGTTTGACCTTTGATACAAAGCGTGTGTTTTTGAAATACAAAACATGTGTCTTTTAAAATTAATATAGTGTTTTTTTTGAAAAGTTGTCAAGTTTAGAATTGATCAAGCTTAAGGTGTATTAACGGATAATTATGAGTAATTTAGGCAAACTACATTAATTTAAATTTTCAAGATTCAAGATTTTAATATTTTAAGAATGAGCATTCATGCTTTATAAATCATGCTTTATAAGTAGTATAGATATGGATCTTTTCACCCTTCAAATAAAACAAACTTTTGATAATCCAAAGACTAATGATAATTGGACAATATTTTTAAAATTGGGGCCAAATTGCATATATATCCCTCCCAAAATGAATAATTGCATATATATTCTTTGTACAAGTTTTTGATGCACATAGTACAATGGTTTTTATGCATGCTTTGGATATATATGCAATTTTGCATTTTCGGAAGGATATATATGCAAAAGCCCCGTGTTGATTTGGTTTATCCATTCTTAAGTTTCTTCAAAACGTATAAACAAGGCAACGTTTTTTTTTCCTTTTTGAAGAAGGGTCACATGTTCCTAACTATAGACAGAAAACAAACATGATCCGTTTTTGATGCAAAAATAGGCAGGAGGCAGATTTAAATAATTGAACACTTGTTGTTCTTAATTATGTGTTGATCAATCACCATTATATATAGCTATGGTTGACTCAGATTTTTTCTACCATGTATATATTCAAACCTTTTGTTTCCCTCTTCAAACTAATCTTTTTGTGATCAATAGGAATGTCAGTGTTTCGGCATACTCATATCACGGCTTCAATCTCATGCTTGACATCCAGGTTGTTATTATGCTATACCGGCTGTTAGGATTTAGGATAGACAAACATGGGGGGCAAAGGGTGGAGCAGCGCAGCAGAAGCAATAAGATCAAAAGACCAAAGGGTGTGAAGGTTTGTGTGTGGGGAGGATCAGCAGCAGAAGAAAACCAGCAACCACATATTCAGAAAAATAAGACCAGAGGCTACTAAAGCTGGTATTTTATTAGAGCAAATATGAAGTACAAAGCTGATCCTCACTCTACAAAAGCTATCTCAACTGCTAATGCTAAATAGCAAAACAAACCGACTTACAAACTTAACTCTTAAGACACTAACAAAATGACCAAAATACCCTTAAGAGATACACTAATTACCAAACTAGCCTTAGGAGTGAAGTCAAATATCTAACAATCTCCACCTTGAGTTCAACTCCTAAGCAACACCACATCTCTAATTTTGAGCAAATCCAAATAGTGACGAAACTTGCTCAAACTAACTGATGCAGTTTTCCAACTTACAACCTAATTCCAATAGTGAAAACAAGCTGTCAAGGATCTTCTAGCATCAAGATCCGTAGCAAAAAATCTGAGTAGTCGGCAACCAAGTATTCACGTTCACCACCGTAAATAAGGCCAACATCACAGGTCCGGAGTTAAACTCCACCTGCTTCAAATCAAATTCAAACTTCCAAATGCTAGCGATACTAGCCAATTTCAAATCAAACGATCGATTCCAAAAGCAATCCGAAACAAGTTCGATCCAAATCAAATGCCGATCAATCAAATGTTAGCCGACAAATTCAAAACGGCCAACCAAACAAAGAAATCGGCTCAAACGATCTTCACCAATGACAATCAAATTCAGGCAACAAACTTCAAATGCCCGACAAACGAAGATCCAAATTTCCAAATTCCAAACGATCGAACAAGATTCAAACTGCCAAATCGATCTTCAAATGCAAATAACAACTTCAAATTCCAATGACCCACTTATGTATAAGAATTACGGTCCAACTTCAAATTTATTATCCTAGTATCAACCAAATTCAAGTTAATGAATAACTTGACGAACGGGCTCCAATTCAAACACCCCAAATATGATACGGATAATACCAATGACCCACTTATACGATAAGAATTATGGTCCAAATTCGAATACCAAATCAACAACGAATGAGCAAATACCAAATTGCCATTCACCAAATCTAACCAAATTTTCCACACACCAAAAATGTGCAGCTCCTGTCCCAAGTCATAATGAACAGCAGTAGCACAAAGTCCAGGACCTAACAAACGCAAATCTCTATAGTAGAACCAACGAAGGAACACCATATGTCATCGCGTACCAATAAGTAACAAAGACATATCACACCAGCATCAAAGGACCATGTCCATCAGATAACGAACACATGTCCAACCACGAGCAGAAGATGCGTCCAGGTTTGAACGAAAGCACCAGCATTAATCTGATCCAAACATCCAATATAATGATCAAGCAACCAACCAGTACTTAATGCTTCCAGGTCTGAAAACATGAACAACATCAGCAGGCTGGTCATACGCATCAAACTACCACCGAATAGGGTTAAACCCTAACATCCAAAAACGACCAGTGTGACCACAGATCCAGGGCACCATTCAAACACACCCAGGGTATATCGAAATCCTAACTTGCAAACAGCCTCAAACATTTCACAAGCGGATCATGCTCCACCATAACTGATTATTCCAAAACTCTAAATATGTTCAAACTTCAAACCCAAAATCCCAAATTCAGATTCAAAACCCACATTAGTCAAAGCCCCCATATTCAAACCCAATAACTAATCGATCCAAAACAAACAGAGATTATACAATCTCTACATAAACCGATCAATTCAACAAAACAAATTCTAACTATCCCTAAATCCCAATTGTCAAACGCTTCAACTTATCAACTAACAAAAGCAATATCAATTGAACAAAAGCATAACAACCACACCTGATGTTTCCAGCTAATTGAATCAGCAGCCACCAAATTTCAAAACACTCTGGTCCTTATCAAGAAACGAAATTCCAGAACCCAAACACTCCATATGGTTTGAATAAACCATAACTTCCAACAGCGGCAGCCAAGAACCAAATCAAAAAAACACAGAACAATCGCCGGCGAGGGTTCCGGCTACTCATAACACCGTCGGCTAGGGTTCCGGCAACACAGAACACCGGCTGCTAATCGGCGGCTTCAACCAAACCCGATTCAGACCAGACCAATCGGAAAAACAAACCAATCGGTTTGTTATCACTCGAAGACCCAAGAAACCGAGGCTCTTGATACCAATTTGTTAGGATTAGGGATAGACAAACATGGGGGGCAAAGGGTGGAGCAGCGCAGCAGAAGCAATAAGATCAAAAGACCAAAGGGTGTGAAGGTGTGTGTGTGGGGAGGACCAGCAGCAAAAGAAAACCAGCAACCACATATTCAGAAAAATAAGACCAGAGGCTACTAAAGCTGGTATTTTATTAGAACAAATATGTAGTACAAGACTGATCCTCAGTTTACAAAAGCTATCTCAACTAATGCTAAATAGCAAAACAAACCGACTTACAAACTTAACTCTTAAGACACTAACAAAATGACCAAAATACCCTTAGGAGATACACTAATTACCAAACTAGCCTTGGGAGGTTGAAGTCAAATATGCTATACCGGCTTTAATGTTGCTATGTATTTACCTAAATCTCAACTTGTAGACGATTCAAAGAATTTTTAGCACAATTTAATCACTTGTCCTGTTATGTTTTTGATTTTGCATAGAATATAACATTTCATATAGTTGTGAAACAAGTTTTATATATTCTTTTTACTCTGTAGAACTCAGTCTATGAAACTTCATGCCTCAAAAAATGCCCCTACTTCCCCGAACAAGAACATGGTAAGTACTTATTTAGGGACAGAGTCAAGATTTAATTTATCCCACTGTGGTCGTAAATTACATCAAATAAAAAATGTGATTTTGGTATGCAAATTAAAGCTGATCACCATTTCTTCAATTGCTGTTTTCTGCACACAGCGTACAAGACTAAAGTTTCCCGCAATGGGAACATGGCTAAACTTCAAGCTGGTTACCTCCTTCCAGAGGTTTGTGCCGTCACTTTTGCACACTTTTAAATGTCTCCAAATGCAACTATAATCAACCTAACGGTTGGCGGAACATTTGCTAGTTTATTACTATCTTAACTATTTGAAAACTGTGTCTCTTAATCATATATAGGTACCCTTATTTCAACATACTACATTTTTTGTGATTGCCATTTTTTTTTTTTAAAAAATTTAGTAGTGTAACTAGTTTTGATGTATGTAAGTTAATACAAGTCAGCTGTATGTTTTTTCACAATCAACATCATTTTGCATAATATTCATAGAATCTTCATGTGGTGAATTAGATTGGTAGGAGGAAGGCCTACACATATGTTGAAGTATCCTGATGCACATAGCGTTATAAGTCTCGGAATTGGTAATACCACTTGGCCTATTTCAGAGGTCATTACTTCTGCCATGGCCAAGGTATATATCATAGCTTGATGATATTTGTTTTACTATGAAGGTTTACTAGAACTCACAGGGACAGAACCAGGAGGGGTCTCGCGGTGTCTCGGGACCCTGATAGAATGTTCTTCGTAGTGTAAATTATCGTGAAAAATAATGAATTCACCAAAATGAACCCGGTCATAATTGATTGTGTTTCTAGCTATTGCTTAATTAGTCCATTAATAAGTAAATAGTGAACACATTTTTTTTTTACTAAACTCTATGGTTTTTATTGAAAATCGCACATTTTTGTTAAATTTTCCTTTGTAGCGCAATTAAAAGGAATACATTATGAGCCGGTCACTTTTAGCCCCGGTTCCGTCTCTAAGAACTAAAAAGTTTTTACCTTTTACCTGAACTTTTTTTTATAAGATTGAGGGTACATCAAGACTTTTTACTACTCTTACAAATAAAATTGTGTCAGTAAAATACAGTATAGTGTCACTAAATACTCTGTTTCCTCTAATATTGTTCAAATAAGCTGAAATAAGCACTTATGATCTGCTAAACATGTCCTTATTTGTCTTATATTTATTTTGTGTTTGAGTTGTGTTTGTTTTGTAGACTAAATACTAGATATAATGCCCGCGCACGCGCAGGGTTTTTTCTAATCATTTAAATAAATTATTATTTTTAATTTTGGGTTTTAATTATTATAACAGGACATTCAAAACCATTGTACTTTGATTGAGGTATTGAATTAGGGTTATTTACGAATGTAGTGGGTTTTAATATTAATTAGATTTGGAGGAGATGTTATTGTGTCAATGATTGTGCGTGAATGAATGATAAGAGATCGAGTTTGATTGATGGAGGAGTAATTTGGGAATGTTGTGACTTTAAATATTTAGTGGGAATTATACTAAATTTTAAGTTTCAGCCCAAATCTTTGAAAAACTTGCTCCACCGTTTTCAAGTTTTAATTTTTTATATTTTGACACATATATTTTTGTAAGTTTTTATTGAATGATTACAAATCACATTCGTTTTTTTTGTAGAATATGGATAAATTTAGAAGTATTTAGGCTTTTCTTATTTAATATTTAAGAAAATAATAATAATAATAATTTGATTATTACTTAATAAGGTATGATTTGATTTTTTTAAAATGTAAAAGTCCCCACTAGAGGTTTTGTTTTATTATATAAAAGATTTGGATAAGGAGTTAAGGGGCTAGTACTGGAAAATATAAAGTGAAGTTAAAGCTGGAAAGAAGTTATGCAGCATCTGGAAAAGTTTCAAAGATTGAAAGGCTAAAGATGAAATATATTTGGCTATATATTCTCACTTATAACCTGATCTAGGGTTATCTCATAATATCATCATCTCTGTCTCTCTCAAACACCCACAAATCTCAAATATTCCCTCTCATAACTATATTTTGTAATAAATTAAAAGTGTTTTTGATTTGTCAAAAGTGTTGTGATAAATCTCTTGGTTTTATTGTTTTTTCATTGTATTTATACAAAAAGTTTAGCTTGGACTCCAAGCCACTTAATTCTATAATGATCAAATATTAAGGTAACTAAATAATAGGCTAATATCAAATCCCATAATATAAGATTTGATATATCTTCGCTTAATACCCCCCCTTCAAGTTGGCAGGTGAAGATCTTGAACACCCAACTTGCGAAGTAGATAATCAAATTGTGCTTTGCCAAGAGCCTTAGTAAAAAAATCTGCAACTTGTTCTTTTGTGGATACATGTCGAGCCTCAAGGTTTCCAGAAACAAGCTCATCACAAATGTAATGACAGTCCACCTCGATATGTTTTGTTCGCTCAAGAAAAATCGGATTGCGAGAAATATGCAACGCGGCCTGACTGTCACAATAAAGTAACATTGTTTGCGGATGATGTATACCAAAACTCTCTAAGACTCCTTTTAACCATTTTAATTCACCAGTTGTTGAGGCCATTGACCGATATTCAGCCTCAGCGGAAGAGCGTGAAACAATATGTTGTTTCTTTGTTTTCCATGAAATTGGTGAATCCCCGAGATAAACCAACCATCCTGTTAGCGATCACCTTGTCAAAGGGCAACCTGCCAATCAGCGTCACACCACCCGCGTAACTGTAAGTCACATTTACTTTTTAAAATTATACCTTGTCCCGGGCTCCCTTTTAGATACCGAACAACCCTTATTGCCGCCTCCCAATGCTCGATTTGAGGATTTTGCATAAATTGTGAGAGGATGTGCACACTATATGCAGGATCTGGTCTTGTAAAGCATAAATATATGAGACGACCCACCAACGTTCGACATTGTTCGGGATCTTCAAATAAACGTCCTTGAGCCAATCCCAAGTGATGGTTTTGCTCCATTGGGATCTTTGCTGGTTTAGCCCCAAGTAGCCTAACTTCAGAAATTATGTCGAGAGCATATTTACGCTGACATAAAAATATCCCATCCATTGCACGAGCCACTTCAATACCAAGGAAGTATTTTAGATTACCTAAATCCTTCATGTGAAAACAATTACTTAGATAAGTTTTGAATTGTGTGATAGCTTCATGATCATTTCCGGATACAATCAAATCATCTACATACACGAGGACGTTAAGTTGAACCCCTTGTTGTTGTAGAGTAAAAAGAGAATAATCTGAGTATGATTGAACGAAGCCATAACTTTTTAGTGCCGATGACAACTTCGAAAACCAACAATGCGGGGCTTGTCGAAGTCCATACAATGACTTACGAAGTTTGCATGCTTCTCCAGGCTGACCCTTATGCAAACCAGGTGGTAATTTCATAAATGCTTCTTCTTCAAGATCTCCGTGTAAGAACGCATTGTGCACGTCCATTTGATGAAGTTCCCATTGCTTAGCTGCCACAATTGCTAAGAAAACTCGTACAGTGACCATTTTCGCGACTGGTGCGAAGGTTTCACTATAATCAACGCCGGCCACTTGATGATTATCGAGAATCACGAGTCGCGCTTTGAATCTTTCAATAGTCCCATCTGATTTGTACTTTATTTTGTACACCCACTTGCACCTAAGAGCTTTCTTGTTGGATGGAAGTTTTTCAATTGTCCAAGTCTTGTTTTGTTCCAAAGCTTCGAGTTCACTATCCATGGCAGATTGCCATCGTTTATCTCTAACTGCTTCAGAATAAGTCAATGGTTCCCTTTCTGCTGTTATAGCCTTAAGAAAAGTTCCATGACAAGAAGAAATTTTTTCAGAATTCACATAATGAGCTATAGGATATGGAGTACCTGAGGACGTAGATTGAGCAGCGGTGTAGAATGGGATGGAGTCACCTTCTGGATAGTGTTGGTGACATAATCACGAAGGCGAACCGATATTTCTTTCTTACGATGCCCTCTCCCTAACACATCTTCTTGAACTGCTCACTAGTATCAACATTTTGTGACTGTGATGGTGCTAATATGCCTTCATTTCCCACCACCTGATCTCCATTGTCATGAAGTGTGGTATCCTTATCCACATGTACTGTGACACTACCCCTCATTTCTTGGGAAGGGTACTCATCATCATCATATGAAACATTATCGACACAAGGAATGATAGGTTCAATATCATATGGGAATATATTTTCCAGAAAATCAACATCACGTGACACAAAAAATTCTAGCTTCTCTAAGTCAAATAACCTCCAACCTTTTTGCCCATACGGGTACCCGACAAAAACACATTTTCGACTACGACTCGCAAACTTGTCCCCTGTTTTTGTATGTGCATAACACAAACAACCGAATGTACGCACGTGAGTATATGATGGTTCTACATTGTGAAGAACTGTGTATGGAGCTTTCCCATTCAAGACAGACGAAGGAGTACGATTAATAAGATAAGCAGCCATCAAAATACACTCACCCCAAAAAGCAATAGGAAGAGAACTTTGGAATCTTAGTGCACGAGCAACATTTAAGATATGTCGATGTTTTCGTTCAACTCGACCATTTTGTTGAGGTGTACCCACCCATGATGTTTGGAAAATGATCCCTTCATCAAGAAAAAATCGTTTCATACAAGTAAACTCGGTTCCATTATCACTTCGAACAATTTTAACATGTTTGTTAAATTGTCTTTCAACCATGGCTAAAAACATTTTCATGGTTTCGAAAACTTCATATTTGTGTACAAGCAAATATACCCAAACAGAGCGAGAAAAATCATCAACAATTGTTAAGAAATATGATGCACCACAAGATGAGACTGTTTTATATGGCCCCCACAAATCACAATGAATAAGCTCAAATATAGACGCAACTTTATTATCACTAACTGGAAATTTTTCTCGACATTGTCTTGCATGATGACACACATCACAACTTTGACTTAACTCTCTATCCTTTTTATTAAAGTTTACTTGAGGAATAAGCTTTAATACTTCTAGCGAGGGATGACCTAACCATTTGTGCCAAATATCAAAAGGAATGGTTGTTGTCTTGAAAGCTCTTGTCGGCGGCATCTCTCTGAAGTAAAAAGTCCTCCATCCCTTCTATCACCCGCACCAATCACTGTCCTCGAAGTGAGATCCTGTATAACACATATGTTAGGTGCAAACTGAAAGATATACTTTCCTTCTTCTAACAGTTGTGGGACAGAAAGAAAATTGCAAGTTAATCCAGGTACATATAAAAAAATTATAAAACAAAACCATTGTCGAAACAAACATCTCCTTCTTTTTCAGCCATAGCTATATTGCCATCAGGTAGCTCGATAGGCCATTGGACTATCTCTTTTAAGTTGGAGAGGTCTCCTATCATACCTGTCATATGTTGAGATGCCCCTGAATCAATAATCCAAAAATACTTACCATTCATTTTTTCTATAGAACCTGATCCGTTCTTCAACATTTGGACTAGTGTTTCCCATTGTTTTGAGTTTAAACCTGAAAGCGGGATAACATTAGTATCATTCACTCTATTTTTGGTGCCAATGCCTCCTGCTTGGACAGTATTAGCTCTAGTGAAACCGCGACCTCCTTTGCCCCTTCCTCGTCCAGGTGATGGTCCTTTATCGTTACTACCACCCTTTTTATCAACTCGAGGTCTATCTCCCCACCATTACGGATACCCATGGATCTCAAAACAAGTTTCTGAATTGTGTCCACTTTTGTGACAATTGGTACAAGTCATCATTGCCTTGTTCTTAACTTCAGTTTGCTTTTGCATTGCTAATGCCATAAGTTCTGGTCGATCATCCTTCTCACGTGTCATTGTCTTAACCCGTTCTTCTTGAATAAAAATAGAGTATACCTTGTTCATATTTGGCAACAGGTCTTGCGCTAAGATGTTTGATCTCGCGGTTCCATACACATTCTCATCTAGTCCCATGAGAAAAGTATAGACTTTTTCATCTTCTTGCTTCTTTGCTAACTTCTTTCCAAGGTCACAAGTACACTGTCCACACGTACAAGTTGTTAACTGATCAAAATTTGCCAACTCGTCCCAAATTTGTTTGAGATGTCCATAGTAATTGACTATAGTCAATCCTTTTTGTCGATAACTTGCAAGATCACATTTGAGCTATTGAATTCGAGGCCGATTAGTAATTGAAAAACGATCTTTTAGATCATCCCATAAAACCTTTGCTATCTCCACATGTGAGATGGTGGAACGCAACGTAGGCTCGATGGTGTTTCTGATCCAGGACACTAATTACGAATTAATCGTCCACCAATCTTCAATATCATTATCCTTCTCCCCTGGTTGTTTGATAGTCCCATCTATGAACCCGAACTTCTTTCGTGCTCGCAAAGCAGTTCTGAAAGAACGAGACCATTCGTCATAGTTATCGCCATTCAACTGAACTTGGGTTATTGAAAGACCGGGGTTGTCTAACTAGGTGATATCATACGGTGATATCGTTTTTTGTGGTGAACTACTACTTTCTGATTTGTCTGATCACCAGCCATTAAGAATTGTTATGAAAAGAACCAAAACAAATCTTAACCAAGTAATATGATGTTGACGTGGAGTGTTTGTGCTGGTATCTATATACTATCTAATAACGAAAATAATGTACAAACCCTCTGAAGCACCCTCTGCAATCAATTCGCTGACGTGTTTGCCCTCCCATTGGTGCGTATTAATGCCGTACAACTCCTATGCTGCAGTAGTAATCCTCGGATCTTGAATTGGTAAGTATTGAATGCGGAATTGTTGATTTGGTAAGTAATCAATTGCTCAAGTCGTTAATTGATTTAATTTATATAAAACGCGTCTATTTAATTTTGACGTTTTTTGTCAATAATTTCGAGTTTTAATTGATTGAAATCAAATCCATTCTCGAATTCATAGGATTTTTATCAATCTTCTGAAACTTTTTTGGTTCATAGGGCTTTCAATTTAACGATTATTATACAATTTAGGGCTATTAGGTTATATATATTGATCTTGCAATTTAGGGCTATTAGTGTATATATTGATCTTGCGATGTTCAATTTTGTTGTTTGTATAGATTACGCCTAAGCTATGTATTATTCCACGGATCTTGAATTGGTAAGTATTTGAATGCGGAAGTGTTCAATTTGGTTGTTTGTATAGATTATGCCTAAGCTATGAATTATTATTATTTTTTATTTAGCTACATATATTTTGTTTGATTTGATTGGTTCATTTAAAATTGGGGGAAAGTTATTCTTGGAAACCAGTGGTACTTTATGGCGCTAATTTCTCTTTTATGGTTATGTTACAGTTCAGATTGACGTTCCGAGCAGCAGCACGTCTGTTGTCATTGTGCCTCAAGGTTAGTTCTTATGTGTTTATAGATGTGTGTGATGTAAGTGTTCTAACTGCTTCTTAAATTTTTTGCCACAACTACGGATAACAATAGTTTTTTCAGGTCTGTTTATAGCTGCAGTGAATGCTTTTGATTCTCATTGTCATCCCACGAGTGCACAGTCAGCAGCCGTTACAAGTGTCAATTAGTGTGAGTGAGGTAACATGGTGGTACTCTAAACTTCTTTTTATTGAAACAATGGTACTGTTTTCTTATACAAATCTATTTTCTGGCGTTGTTTTTATAGGTCAAAGTGTTGTCATTGCCAACAGCTCTTCGAGGTTTAGTAGGCACGTTGGGAGGACTACATATGGTTACCAACATATGCTTTGATATTTTTCTTATATTTCCTATGATTTATCTCTTTCGAACATGAATCTTAGTAAGTGTAGGTTGTATTTTTACAGATGTGGTGACCGGTGCACCTGCTCGGAATGTTTACATCGATTCTGGAACTGGATATGTGATATGTTGTTGTTTTGCCAGAACTTGATATGTATCCCATTAGTGAACCAACACTGATGCATACCGCCGTCGTTGATGGTAACTCATTCTTTGTTCACTGTTATCGTTTGTGCCTGTCTTGGATTTATGATTTCACATACCAGTGGTACTTTATGGCGCTAATTTCTCTTTTATGGTTACTGTTACAGTTCAGATTGACGTTCCGAGCAGCAGCACGTCTGGTGTCATTGTGCCTCAAGGTTAGTTGTTATGTGTCCATAACAACTCGAGTTAAAAGAGTAACTCATTATGCTTAATGCCTTTATGCATCAGAAAAGTATGATTGAATGCGGTAGGTAATATTATGTAGGTTATTACCCTTCTTAATAGATTGATTAAAATGGTGTCGGGCTGTTAGAATGCATCTAAAATTCATATTTGTATACCACAACAAACGCCTAAACAATGGCCATTGCATGTTGAAGTTGATGTGATGTCCTTATTTGTGTACTGCATGTTTTGCACGTAAAGGTTTGACTTTAAGTTTGCAATTTTGTTTATTGTTGCAGGGACAGTTGACGGGACAGGCATGCCAAAGGCTTTTAACAACAGAATCAGTTGTATCCATGTTTTTTTCTCTCCCGGTTTGTATTTAAATGATATTCCTTTTGTATTTTCTTATATGAATTGATCATGTTTAGGTTGTCGTGTGTGCGAGTATCTTTTCTCTGGACCCGTGGTTTATGAAGATGGTACCGTGTTTGCAAGATACCATTATGGCCCTAACTTTCTAACAATCCATGGCAGAAGTAGATTCATGGGTTAAATATCAGGCTAAGAAATGTGAAGAAAGTAGAATCAAGGTTTCGGTTGGGTGTCTAAGTATTCAGATTGGAAAGCAGGTATAAAATTATCTGTGATTTTGTTTTGATATGCCATAAGAGATATCAAGATACATGCTTTATCTTTACCATTACATTGGTAAAGTATTGATTCCTGATCTGAAGTATCATGGATGTAATTAGTAAAGTGATTGTCATTGTTGTTGGGCGTTGGAGTGAATGATTCATTTGTGTTGTGTAGAATCTTTCAAAAAGGTGGGTTGGCACCACCGAATGCTGACCGATATGCACCTTTCCTTGAAAAAGAATGGACCGATGATACAACCCTTATGGTAACCGGTGGTGAAGTTGAGCATGATAGTAAGAAATGGAGATGACACTTGTGCCGAAGGGAATGACATTGTACAGGTATTTCTTTTTTTTTTTTTTTTTTTTTTTAATCTACATTTGCCTGTTCTGAATTTAATGTAAAAGAAATAAAGGGAACAATCAAAGTGCATGTTTTTAAGCACGTAGATCAGAGGCTTATATGTCATCAAGCATTATTTAGATAATCATTGACCATACAGAAACTCAAGTGGGCATTTTCTAAATGTTACTTTTATGTTCTTAGTTGTTCACTAAAAAAGTTATGAAAATATTGCGTATATAGGAAATATTTTACTGTGTTATCGTGGATTAAGAAAACAACACAACAAAGTTATGTTTGTAATCCCTTTGGAGGAGGACGAAAAGTAAATTTCACAAATCTAAGTATACATGCGGGTTGTAAAGAGATCATGCCTGGAAGGAACACATTGGAGTTGTTTTATCAATCCAAATTATGGTCCCGTCTCTTTTTTCAGGAGTGTTGGTGTATGTGTCCGGACGTCATACTTGTCCGGACCATGCTCCGGTGTCCGGACGTCGCGGATCGTCCGGATTTTCTCGGGCCTCCAGATACACATACGGAGTGGACCGCCGCCATCTACAGTGAACAGTCTCATCAGCCACTGGCATCCCAGATTTCCCGGGATTATGTCTCCCACAGGGCCTGACACCTACCTTATAGGTCAGACATAGGTCAACTCGCTTGGTCCCAAGGTAAACAGGTACAGTAAGTGTGGGTAGTATAAATACCCACACTTCATTTATGATATGCATTCAATTTCACACCTACTACTGTTACTCTCATATCACTATTCATATTACCCGATACTCATTCTCACGCCGGAGGTTGGTCCTGGGATAAAACCCGGGGCGAGCCTAACGCGTGTTCTTCCTGTGTAGGAGTGAACAAAGTCCGAAGGAGCCCATCCGAAGGACGAAGCATAGAAGTAGGACCTACCTGCAAGGTTTTACTTCAACAAATTGGCGCCATCCGTGGGACCCGCTATTCAATCTACTAGAGCATTGACATGGCTGGTCCTTCCTTTACTTCTCTCCGTTTCGGAGATGGGGGGGAGGAAACAAACAATGACGACCGATACGAAACCGATAAATCTTAGACCCGAACGAGACCAACAATATCCTCCAACCCAACACCGGCAACCGATACGAAACCGATAATGTTCAGAACCTGAATGAAACCGACAGCACCCTTCAACCCAATAACAACAACCGGGATGAAACAGGTAACATCCGAAACTCGAATGAAGGCCCGGGCGAAGAGTCCCCCGGTCTTCGAGAAATGATTGCGGCCCAAGTGGCGTCACTGACGGAACTTATCAAAAAGCACAACAGGCTGAGTGCGAGTGCTCTCAAGCCGATACAATTAAACTTTGAAGACGAAGAGAATGCAAGTCAGGTAAAGGACAAGGGGAAGGATGATGATTTACATAAGCCCTTTAAAGAGACGTCGAGATCGCCGTTTACTCGCCGCATTGTGGAATTCTCCGGACCGAGTCACACCATGCCGCTGAACATGAGATTTTAACAAACATTGGATGGGGCCGCAGGCGGATGGTTCGAAAGGTTGGAACCCGGAAGTATTGACAGTTGGAACGAATTGAGGGAACAATTTTCCACGAGGTTTGCGCTCAGGAAGAAGTGTATAAAGAACCCCACAGAGATCACGAAAATCATCCGCCGGGCTCACGAGTCCCTCCCGGACTTTAAGGAGAGATGGACAGACGAGGCAAGCTATATAAGCGGTGTACCGGAGATTATGAGAATTTCAGCCTTCATGAGCGCGCACAAGTGCCCAGCTCTCGCCAAAAAGTTCTCCGATAGGGTTCCGCGTACGGTCACGGAAATGTTTACCAGGGTGGATGACTTCATAAGGTCTGAAGAAGCGTTCCGTAGTACGGAACTACCGAAGGGTGAGGGTTTCGACTCAAACAAGAAAGGAACCCAGGGTTTTAGAAACGACAAACCGCGAGTGGATCGCCGAAACGATTACCGACAGAAAGACACATACCACCCCTATGCAGTTCCACTCAGAAGCTACCCTCGCAGTGATCTCCCCCGTAATGATCTACCCCTCTTGGACTACCGTCACAATGATCCACCTAAACGGCCCAGTGGATTGTGGTCGTTAACTAAGCCCCCGAGGGAAATCCTCGCTACAGAACACCATTTGAACTTACCTCTCCCTCGCCCGATCGGAAGCAGGGCGAGAAAGGAAAATTCAGACAAATTCTGCGAATACCACAGGGAAAAAGGACATCTTACTGACGATTGCCACCAACTCAAGAAACAACTGTCGTTCGCTTTAGAGTCCGGAAAGCTGGACCATCTCCTGAAAGATTTCAGAAAACGGGAGACGGAGAGAGATAAAGACCAGCAAAGGAAAAATGATAATGGGAAAGCCAAAGTAATTAATCTGATAGAAAGCTCGCCTGACGCCCGGGAACCGAGGATCGGACAGGGAAACGAGAAATGGATGAACGTGCCAATAACTTTCCCTCCCATTGTGTTCGGAAGATTATCACATGAACCCCTCGTTATAAAAGGCAGTTTTGAGGGAATGCTGGTCCGGAAGGTACTTGTGGACGATGGGTCGTCGGTAAACGTTATATACGAACGTTGCTTTAACAAGCTAGACGTCGAAACGAAGACTAGGATCAAAGCGACCCGCACCGCCCTGACAGGTTTCTTAGGAGAAGGGAACAAGCCGAAGGGAAAGATAGTTTTAGAGGTACTTTTGGGCAGTTGCGGAAAGTACAGAAGATCAGTTATGAAATTTTATGTCATACAATCTCCGTCATCATACGACGCGATATTAGGGAGAACTGGTCTTGGGGAGCTACGGGCTATCACCTCGGTAAGTCAATCCATGATGAAGTTCCCCACCCCGAAAGGGATCACAACCCTAACTGCACAGCTGACTGCCAAGACCGAACACCGAGGCTTACGAAAAAATCGACCAAAAGCAGCCTCCAAGAAAGCTAAGACTCTCAGCCTAGAGACGAACGGGATGTCAAAAGAAAAAATCGCAAGCCTCGAGAACTCCAAAGAAAATGACATTTCCGGAACCGTGCTACCAACGGAGTACATGAACCTCTCAAGAAGGACCCTCAAAGAGAACAAACGAGGAAGCTTTGACTCCAAAACCTTCACGTAAAGGCTTTGGCTTCAAAACCTCGTTCAAGAAAAAAGGAGCAGCACCGGACGACTGGGACGATACTGTAACGAATGTACGATGAAGTTTACTTTAGGAATTGTCTTTTGTGGAAAATGCAAACTAACGCTCATTAGTATCTGTAATAATCTGTGATCTACTCAGTTTTTCGGGCAAATTATGTTACAATTATAAGATGTCATGTACCAATATGCCCATCGGATTGTGGAAAACACTCCCTCCCTCGTGAGTGGATCGTGAAATCACTCCGACCAATATGCTCATCGGATTGTGGAAAACACTCCCTCCCTCGTGAGTGGATCGTGAAATCACTCCGACCAATATACCCATCGGATTGTGGAAAACACTCCCTCCCTCATGATTGGATCGTGAAATCAATCCGACCAATATGCTCATCGGATTGTGGAAAACACTCCCTCCCTCGTGATTGGATCGTGAAATCAATCCGACCAATATGCTCATCGGATTGTGGAAAACACTCCCTCCCTCGTGAGTGGATCGTGAAATCACTCCGACCAATATGCTCATCGGATTGTGGAAAACACTCCCTCCCTCGTGAGTGGATCGTGAAATCACTCCGACCAACATGCTCATCGGATTGTGGAAAACACTCCCTCCCTCATGAGTGGATCGTGAAATCACTCCGACCAATATGCTCATCAGATTGTGGAAAACACTCCCTCCCTCGTGAGTGGATTGTGAAATCACTCCGACCAACATGCTCATCGGATTGTGGAAAACACTCCCTCCCTCGTGAGTGGATCGTGAAATCACTCCGACCAATATGCTCATCGGATTGTGGAAAACACTCCCTCCCTCGTGAGTGGATCGTGAAATCACTCCGACCAATATGCTCATCGGATTGTGGAAAACACTCCCTCCCTCGTGAGTGGATCGTGAAATCACTCCGACCAATATGCTCATCGGATTGTGGAAAACACTCCCTCCCTCGTGAGTGGATCGTGAAATTACTCCGTCTCATGTACGCAACGGATTATAGCAAACACACCGTAAGATCAAACAACGGCAAAAGCAATAGGTAAAGGAGATATGTCACACTCCGGTTTATAGCCCGAATCATCAAATCAATCTATACCGAATAATCAAGCAAGTCGAGCTGCGAATTCAAGAAAAAAAAAAAAAGGGGGACATCAGTCACAAACAACTGTATATAGCGACCCCCTTCACTCCAGAAGAAGTTCCGGTATGCTGGATCACGGGGACTCCAACGACACTCAAAAATAAAAAGAAAATATATGTATTCAGGAGGTCGCTTAACGAAAGATGAGCAAGACCACCAAACTTCTGAAGATAGGGATACCGTGCGATATCCTAAATACTTCAAACAAGATAAGCCAACTTAAACAACACCTCGTCACCAATCACACATATAAACAAGATATTTATACAAATAATGTAAGCAAAAATTATTCCAGTAAGTCTAAGAACAATGTCTTCAAACCATCACAAGCAAATTATTACACGGCATGTATCCACAACAATTATTATCGTTACATTCATCCGAAAGAGGAAACAAATAAAACAATCATGAGCCTTCACCCGCAACATTCTCAACAAGGGAGGAACCTTCACCCGGATTGCGCTTTGCCCCGGAAGACTCTCCGACCTTCTTAGACGGGGCGGCTGCTACAGGCTTCGGCTTAGGAGCACCAACGGCAGGCAAGAGATTCATGAGGTCACCCAATGGCATCCGGTACGAATCAGCAAGCTTCTGAATATACGGATACTGGGCATCGAATAACTTCACATACTCTGCCTTCCAAATACGGGGGGCCTCCATGTTAAGCTTGTCAAATTTACCCAGAAGTCTCTCATGATCATCTTTCTTGCGTTCGTAAGCAAGACCATCCAGGAAACCCGCGGTGTAGGCCAAACCGTAAACCCATCCCATCTTTTCCTTGTACTCAGAGCTACAAAACAACCGTTGACAAGCAGTCGGAAGGAGATCCTTCACAACATTTTGACGCTCCATCTCCAGTCGCCCGACCTCAGCAAGCAAATCCCTATTTGCCCCCTCTACCTTCCCTAAGGCTTCATTCTTCTTCGCCATCTCTTGCTCCAGCCTATTAACACCCTCAGCATGGGACTCAGCTGCTCTTTTCCAATTATCTCTCTCTTTCTCCATCCCAGCCAGCCGAACAGCTAAACCCTCCTCTCGCTCCGACATACCAGCTTTCACATCAGCCAACTCTTGCTTGAGAGCATCAAACTCTTCAACCAACCGCACATACCTGCCATGCTCCGCACCGTGCTCCACTACGCTATCTTTATATGTCCGGTCCAGCTCCTTGTGCTCACCAAGTAATTGGTTGAAGCGGCGAAGTAGCTCAGCCTGCATAGCTATCCCACCTCCGGCTTGTTCATACGACCGATGAACCAGCTGGTTATCGGTCAATCCTTCTAACGCAACCTTCTCAGCCGGAGGTGTGAGATGTGCCAGCAACTCCAAACAAGCCCTATAGGAATCCAACCGGACATGATTGGGAAGAGACCAGCCGGGGGCAAAAATTTCTCCCTCAAAAGAACCTTCACCTGTGACAACATTAAAAGTTACTCAACAAAAACAAGGCCATAACGAGTGGTATAGCAAGGCGAGTTTACTTTACCTTCTCCGGGCGATGGATTTTCCGTGGAAAGTGGCGGGGAATGCATGGAATAATCCGAATGACCTGTAAAACCAACGAGAACACATAAAACACAATACATATATACAAAAGAAGAAGGGGAAGAGGTACCGAAGGACATTCCTTACCATCAGAAGAAGATGGTTGATTTTCCGTGTGAGTTTCCTGAGCAGGTTGACCTTCAAGATTGGTCTCAGCAGTGTGCTCATGCTCGTTTCCCTCACCCACAACCTGCTCCTCCGGCCCTTCTCCTCCCCCTGGTTCCCCGCAGTATTGGCAACCACTTGCGGTTCAATATGACGAAGGGGGGAGACATCAAGAGTTCGGTCCGACTGCTCGTCATCATCTTTCCGTTTGGTTTTCTTCTTTTTACGAGACGTCGCGGTCTCCGATGGCCCCTCAGCGTTCCTCTTCTTCCCCCAACCCCAGCTTCCATCTTTTTTCTCTCCTTCTCCTCTCTAGCAGTCAGTACATTCAAATCCGCCTTCTCAACCACCTTCTGTAAAGGAGTGGTCTCAGGAACGGCACTCCCTGGCGGCAAAGGCTCGGTTGTTCTCACCGGCCTCTCACTCCCCTCCTCAAAAGGATCTCCCCTACCGACCTCCACATCAATCTCCACCGGAAGCTCCAGATACTCCGTCATGGAAAGAACTACAAAAACAACAAAACAACTTAAGATCAAACCAATGAACAAGCAACTCTTGCGAACGATGACTAAAGAAGTCTGCATTACCATGCCCATCGGCATCCTTTAAAACGCCCTTGTATCCGGGGTACTCGAAAACTCTACCAAGCCCCACCATCCATAAGATAGCATCCAAAGGCTTCCTCAAGAAGATAACCTTCTCCGCAACCCTCTCAGCATCCCTCTCAGAATAAACCCTAGGAAAATCATCGGTAACTTTAGAGTCTCTATGCCTCCACGGCATACCATGCGGTATCGCCCTCCGATCTACTAAAAAGAAATGACCCTTCCAATTCTTCAGCCCGGTCAACACTTCCTTGAAACATTTTAGGGCCTTCGCTCCCGCCCGGCTCTCAAAAGAAAACCAGTGCCCCTGCTTGCACAACCTATAAAAAACCCGGAAGAGGGGAATAGTCGGCACCACATCCAGACTATAGCATCGGATCTCAAACATGGTGACCCTATTCAAACCTATCGGAACCAGCTGAGAAAAATGTACACGAAAGTATCCTATCACTGCTAGCAAAAAAGTCGAGAAAGGAATCCTGACACCCCCCGTCCTCAGCTGATGAACATAAACACCAATCTTATTCTCCGGCAACATGTCCATGGTCATGCCCACCGGAGGAAGCATCGGATGCAAATCTAAAGGAACGCCGAACTCCTCAACCACGCGTTCCAGTTCACCTTGCGTCAACTTGGAAGCATGTACATGCATGTCAAACTTAGGCGCTATCCTACTGGGTTGAGGCCCAAGTCTACTTACCAATGGGAAATCCCCCTGTTCACTCATCTCAGCGGCCATATCTAAAAGGATGCCGATGGAACAAGTACTAAAGATAATTACAAAAAAGTAAGGTAACGCACCTCTCGGAACTTCTCAACGGTTGAGCAAATCGTGCAAAATATACAAGCACCGAAGGTAAGGTAAGAAAATACACAGTTAACAGAAAAGCGCTTGTGAGAGCCAAACCTATATATATAGGGAAAGACATAGAGACAATCAAAAGTGTCAAGTCAGCCTGTCACTCGCCGACGTGGCAAAATATAGAGCGTTAGATATTCATGATCAGCATACGCGTGGCACGCCGATGTTAACACTAGAGGGAATACTGAATTACTCGGCCCATGGGCCTGCAATTAAATTAGCCCATCAAGGTTGGATGAGCCTTTCAAACACCCACCCAGCATTTAGGTAATTCATACATAGGGTTTCCTCCCCCTGGAGCCAGGTATTATCCCGGACTAAATATACAACCGAAATAGGGACAAGGATGTAGAAATAAAAGACAGATCCGAAGAATACAAAATGAGAAGCCACAAGATACTCGTCAAAGTATTACATTACTAGTCTTCTACTAGTAATACAATACTGGGGGGGACATGTTGGTGTATGTGTCCGGACGCCATGTGCCGAACCGAAGTGTGCCAAAAGACATGAAGATATTATTTAAGTATTGCACTATCGGTCTTCAACCGATACTACAATACTGGGGGGGGGGGACATGTTGGTGTATGTGTCCGGACGTCATACTTGTCCGGACCATGCTCCGGTGTCCGGACGTCACGGATCGTCCGGATTGTCTCGGGCCTCCAGATACACATACGGAGTGGACCGCCGCCATCTACAGTGAACAGTCTCATCAGCCACTGGCATCCCAGATTTCCCGGGATTATGTCTCCCACAGGGCCTGACACCTACCTTATAGGTCAGACATAGGTCAACTCGCTTGGTCCCAAGGTAAACAGGTACAGTAAGTGTGGGTAGTATAAATACCCACACTTCATTTATGATATGCATTCAATTTCACACCTACTACTGTTACTATCATATCACTATTCATATTACCCGATACTCATTCTCACGCCGGAGGTTGGTCCTGGGATAAAACCCGGGGCGAGCCTAACGCGTGTTCTTCCTGTGTAGGAGTGAACAAAGTCCGAAGGAGCCCATCCGAAGGGCTAAGCATAGAAGTAGGACCTACCTGCAAGGTTTTACTTCAACAAGGAGCCATGGGCCAATACCTTTGGATTAGAAGTATGTTTCTTAATTGATCAATGCACATTAGGTTTGGTTTAAAGAAATAACCAATCCTTGGGGGCACTACTGAGAACCTCTTGCGAACAATATACATATATTATAGGGCGTTTGGGGTTAGCTTATTTGAGGAGTTTACTAACTTTGTATACTTTTTAAAATCTATTAAGTTATTTGGAAGTGTTTATATAAGCTTATTTAATATGACTTTTAAAGGAGAAATAAAAGAATAATACATCATATGCTGTTTGGATTAGCTTATGGCTGTAAAAGTGTGATATTTGAAAACTTCCCCAAACACCAAAAAGTGCTTAATTAACTAAAGGCAATAATCTTAAAAAAAGCTTACCCAAACACCCTTGAATCTGTGATATTGAATCTGAATCCTATGGATGTTCGTAGAAATATAAGCCATCAAGTGTGAAAAATCTAATTTTGATAGTAATAATCTGCTAGCAATTTATAATTTCTAAAAGACGCAATATCAGATAGTTTTCGCTTACACAACCATATTCTTTTTTCTTGGAACTTGCATGACCCAAGTATAAAGGAATTAGCTAAGCAAATACCAAAGATTAATCATTCAACCACATGGCATAGCATCTTGAGAAGACCTTCCAAGATGCTGAAAGCGGGGTTCCCCAGTTTGATACACAACAATACTCTTCAGCGACGCATCAGGTATTTCAAAATCCTCACTTTATGTAAAATAATATTATGCCAAGCAGGCATGTATTATCATTATTCAGCAAAAAAAGTGCATATGTGACAGTATATTTGTCGCAGTTTAAACCTTATATCTATGTGAATCAAATGTCGGGAGGTATACGCTTAGGCTCATATCTTCTATATACACACAAGCAAACACTGATCTTTGTTATATTATAGATATTGGTTTTGAAAAAAATATGTGTATTGGGTGATGGGTCAAAACGGGTTTAAATTGAAACGGGTCATCTTTCACTTTTTAAAATATTGTCTCCCCTTGCAATATGTATATCAAAGACTTTGTGTTTTCATAGCTCTATGAGCAACTGCAGACATAAAAAGTTTTGGGGGTAACTTCAGCTTGGCACCACCCATCTCGGTCCACTCTATAGAAGTCTCATTTTAACTGGCCAATCGCCCGACCCAACCATCTTGCCACCTCTACTTTGTTCACTCAGTTTCATATACCTGTTGTTTGGAAATAGGTATCTAAACTGCTTACTTTATTAATTAAGAGTAAAATAAGATGTTTTGAGTACGCATTTGGAGTTCCTTATTTGAAATTGTTAAGTTAGTAATTAGTAATTACTGATAATTGTAGTAACTTGATTTGATCATTAAGGTGTTTATTTTGTATGAATCATGGATAACCATGGCAGAGCGTCCTGTCTACATAAATCGCGAAAATTTCCTACATGCCGACATGCATGACTCAGGAAAAAACTTTTTACCAGCTGCAACTTAGAGATCCTGCAACTGTAATTCCTTCCAAATTTGTTTTGGTTATGCCCTCAGGATCTGGTTTTGATAGCATTCCTTCCACGACAGAATTTAACAAAGTTCAGTGAGTCGACCTATTAGGCATTTTGGCCCGCCACCTGGCTTCAACACTGTTGTATCTAAATCTATGGATGACCCAGTGGTTGGGGTTAACCTTAGGAGTGCAAATCTATATACAGTTCTGGATGATTATAGTTGGCTAGATGGATGTACCATTTACCGTATCCAGCATATAGTGATGGGTTTGGTAATTCTTTCAATTGCTTGCCACAACCAAATAAGCTTTTGAACACAAACAAGACTTGTTGGGAATGGAATGCTTCCCATTCCCTGGTAAACAAGTCAGGGTGATGTTGCAATAAGAATTGGAATTGGAAAGCAGAATGGGAATGGGAATGTGAATGGATGGGTTGATTATCAAATTCCACAACCAGTTCTTTACCAATAACCTCTCAAAAGAGGTAATGAACAGTTTATTTCCCGCCTCAACAATATCTAGGGCAATCACTCTGGGAAGATCATTTCTTTGTGTGAGATGATTAAGTATCGAGCATAGATGGTACGACGTCGACTTTTTGTTCTACTCTAATTTAAAATTGTAAAAGCTGTTATTTACTTTTTTACTGTTAAATTCACTTATCTTTTGTTTGTGGTAGGTTATGAACAATCTACTAAGGTGGATGATGTCCAGTGGCCTGGTAAGACTAGTTTAGCCAACAAATATATGCCATCTGTGGCTAACGTTTGAAGGGTTTTATGGAGCATGAATGGTATTGGATTATTGCAGGCACCTACTTGGTCATTAGGTCACTCTCCCTCTCACTCTCTACTTCCACAATGCATTTATTATTGTTTAATTACTATATCACGTAAGTATTTTGAATGGTATATTTTTGGGCTAATGGTCTGAAAATGCATTAAACTTTCCACATTTTCCTTTTGGATGCTACAATAGGAAAAATAAAAGTTTAGTGCATACAAAAGGAAAAGGTGAGCAAGTTTTATGCATTTTGAGACCATTAGCCCTATATTTTTTTACAAATGACAAACTTAAAGTTCTCGATCAAATAACACATTACACAAGAAAAGTAAGACTACCAAATGACAAACTTACATGAGAGATTCTAGCCGACTAAAATGTGTATTTTTCTGAGTAAACACCTTGGAAAAATGTTCTTTCCACGAAACACACTCAGGTTCTACTTGGTAAAGAAGCGAGTAGTATAAGACGTACACACCATCTGGCCTCAGCCCTCAGTTTCTAATTAAATAGCTCAACACACTCGAATCTACCACGTTTATCTGAGTCAAAGACTTGCCTCCCCGGGTAACCTCAACAGGGAAAACCTCATTCGTTTGCCTCGAATATACCATCTATGCTTGACTATTAGTAACACACCTGACTAATCTAAATGCGCCATACAACTAAATATGTTCGTCTCTTTTATTGCCGTATACTTTGTGCTCTTTATTGGATACACAAGATGGAAAATAGCTCCATGAACTGCGTTGAACGAATCTTATATTTTAAGCTTTTAAGTCCATATTCATTGGTCTGTAGAGACTTAACTCTCTCAAATGTGTTATGCCATGCAAGATGAGTAGAAATAACTACTAAGTTTGTTTGGTTGTTATTGTGCAGGTGCCGAGTTTTCCAGATTGAATGATTGATAATGTTTGTGACATAACTACATATAATCAGATACTATTAATTAAATATGCTTTAAATATGACTCAATTATTTTAGTTTTCTATCAATGAGTTATCAATAATGTGTATGGATGATAGACGCGTATATGGATTTAGTGATTACATAGTATAAATGTGTATGGATGTGTATATTTGACAGGAAAAAGAGTTGTGAAAGGTAGCACAATTGAAGGATTGAAAGAAATACAAGAAATGATAAATATTTGTTGTAAGCACAACATCACATGTGAGACCGAGACGGTTACACCTGCTTAAAATAACGAAGCCTTAACCAGATAAGCCAACTATCATGTCAAGTATCGCTTTGTTATTGACATTGCTGGTAAAAACAATAAATATTGATTTGGCTACAAGTTTTATATGCAAAGTAGTATCGATCTTTTAAGTGGGTTTATACAGTGTAATTATTGTATGCTATGATATATAGTATTGGATTTTTAATAGAAACGGATAAGGGACAAAAAATAGTTTATGGGTTAAAATGCCCCATTTTGACCAATTACAATATTGCATCACCTATGTTTCCTCTAAACATTCTGACCCATTAGTCAACCTATTTATAATGCCCTCTTTAAATTTTTGTGGTTGTAAGTTTCGGTTTTTATATTTTTATCATGCAATCACAACAGATTTTTCAGTTTTGGTTATTTGATATCACATAATAACCTGAAAACTACAAATGATGCAAGGAATAAACTTCCCCAGTTGTACCTCACAGGTATGGACGATTTGGGTGTTTAGACACATTGTAATGTGGTTTATTAAAACTCCTAAATTTTATCTCATGCACGGGAGTTTAGAGGGTTTTTGGATAACCGTAACGAAGATGTGCTACTGAAAGTTTGGTAAGTTGAAGCTTATTACTATTTACTAATACTACTTAAAGTTTGAATACTTGTGCTTATTACTACAAGAAAGAGGCAAACCAATGGCCATGAGTTTAAGTGGGCAGCTAAAGTCACTCACGACATTAAAATGTTAAATGTATGTGAATGCCTTTCTTTCTGAAAAATTCTCTCACTTGAAATGCAGATTCGACCCATTTAACCATGAATGGGTCAAATTATCAAAAGGTCGTTAATTATTGACAAAATGTTCAACTATTCTCTAATCTTTTGCTTCTCCAAATAATGTTTTGAATTATGTAAGTAGATTGGGAAATTTAGCCAAATCATGAGAGAGTAGGTCAGTGTGGGATTCAATGTGGGATGCAACTCTTTATTTTGGCTCAATATCTAAAAAAAAAAATGTTAATAACAAAAATGACTTTTTTCTGCACTATAGTAGATTAAGTATTTTATGACTTTTACTTCTAAATAAAATATAGCGGAAACGATCCTTGATACCAATGATTGCTCACCATGGATTCGGACACCGCAAGCGAAACATGGCTACTATTGGTATAAAGGTTCATTTAACGGCTGTGAAAAATGTATATTGTGACCACCACTGCACATCATTCTCTAAGGGTCATACCGTGTACTAATTGCCTAAATCTTCCTTCATATTACCTCAAGGTGAGTGCAACGTTTAGAAGTCCATTATTTGGTTTCGGCTTTCGTGTGGAATAAATGTATAAGCAGATCAATGGTGATTGGGTCAGCTTAAATAGTCTCTCAGATACAAAATAACTTCAATGTTTTTGATAATTGCTTTTGTATAATGAGAAGTTAAATTATCCTTTAGTTTTATAATTGTCGTTGTTACATCTTTTTATCCCTTATCATAATATTAATGCTTTATATTGTTGTTTGGCAGTATGTGGATGTAGTTGACTTTGGTTAAACAGGTTCCGGTTGTGTAGATACGGAACATTGTTTCTCCAAATGAGCAGCTTACGTGAACGTATGTCTGGCTTAACATGTGGAGAAAGGTAAATTGTATCCAAAAACCCTCTAAAATACCTTGGCTTTGATTATCGTGGAAGAAGATGGACTGCAAGATTCTGAGGAAACAATATCTCATTTCTGTGTCATTCGCAATGACAATAAACAAAAGCCAAGGGCAATCGCTTTCAAAAGTCGGATTGTATCTGCCACGTCCTGTTTTCACACATGGACAGCTATATGTGGCTCTTTCACGTGTCAAGAGCAAAAAAGGTTTGAAGATTGTTGTTTCAGATGCGGATGGTAACCTATCAAACACTACTACAAATGTTGTATATAAAGAAGTTCTTCAAGGTTTATGATCACACGTTGACCAGGTATGTAAAATATACAAATGACATGTTTTGTCGTATTTTTCTTATTTTCACTTATTATAACTCCCAACAATATTTTGCTTACTTTTCTTTTTTACTTATTAGGTGGTCATGCAATTGACCTTTTTTGTAAATGGTAGAATGTTCAACACATGGATTTGTTTCTTAGAAGAGGCAATCAATGTTTATTAGACACATATTTACAAGCATTGTATTACATACTTTGTCTCAATTATAACTTATTTTTCGGTTAAAAGAAAATATTATATCGTTTACGTACGTTGTTCTTTCTCACTATATTCACGTACTTATCTTTTCTTACACAAAAACCCTCTAAAATCCCGTGGATGCCACGGGGCTATAAGCTAGTAAAAGATATATATGAAAAGAATAACAAAGTGTTTGACAAGTTGGTTATTTGACTGAT
The DNA here is from genome assembly GCA_021014915.2 of Artemisia tridentata subsp. tridentata. NCBI lineage: Eukaryota > Viridiplantae > Streptophyta > Magnoliopsida > Asterales > Asteraceae > Artemisia > Artemisia tridentata. The sequence goes on from CP139507.1 coordinate 466,690,739, forward strand.
AGAGATTGTTTGTGTTTGACCAAACAATTCTATGTCAACAATTTTTTTTCTTTATTAGGGATTGTATCAAGGCTCTGTACCATGATAAATCTCCATGATAAATCTCTTGGTTTTATTGTTTTTCATTGTATTTATACAAAAAGTTTAGCTTGGACTCCAAGCCACTTAATTTTAGAATGATCAAATATAAGGTAACTAAATAATAGTCTAATATCAAATCCCATAATATAAGATTTGATATATCTTCACTTAATATGTTGGGATATGAACAAGCTCAAACCCGTATGTCTAGAATACGCATGAGCCCATGGGGACACACACGTTTATACGGAGAACGGTAACTAGTGAAAAGCTATTAATAATAGTTTAACAAAATGTTACTTAAACTAAATAGTCGTTGGATGATTCTTAAAGGACCAAATAAGCAAAATAAGAAAATACAAGTTTGGTTTACCACGCTTTGCATGGCAACCGATTAGTATGCATGTGCTAGGTCGGTGTGCATGTCCTTGTTGGTTTTGGATTGCATGTGTAGCTCATTGATCGAAACACATCTGACATACATCATAAAACTTAGGCTATGCACAGTAGTGACCCAGATGCCAAATCAGCTTTCTCTCTCCGATGACCAGACATAACCAAGTTGCCACATTAGTGACCGACTTTTTTTTTTTTTTTTTTTTTTTTTTTTTTTACATTTTAAACAACAAACTTAAAATTTATTAAAAATAAAAACATTACATACATTATTCAATTAAACATTAAAAACATTACGTAAATTATTCAAATAACATTAAAAACATTACAAAAATTCTTCATCGTCTTACTCGTAAATTATTCGAATAACATTAAAAACAATACATTTTTATGTTGCCCGATTTTAAGTTTTGTGACTTAAAAGCTTAACGTTAGTAATTACCGGGATCAAACTATACTCACTAATTACTAAACTATCATTATATAACCCTACCTACACTAGATAAACACAAAATCTCTTATTATTCCACATGATGCTACGTTAACATTACTACACCTACACATGATATCTCTAAAATGAAGTAACATATGATTTATATCATTTAACTAGTACTTATCACACTACACATGCAAAAACTAGATCAAATAAACTTCATATCCATCCTTGTAGACTCTCTTTTGCCGTACAATACACCATCAAAAATCACCATCATTCTTGATTTTTAGCTGCAAAGATATACATAAAAGATGAAGGCCTTGATGATTACTACATAATTCTTAAGCTTACTTGGTGATTACAAGGTTGAATAAAGAGTTATACAAGGGCTTAAGGGCTGAAGTTAGGAGTATTCTTGGGTGACTAATAAGGGTTAGAATCAAGTTGGATAAAGATTTGAAGACAAGGTTTGAAGATTAGAAGGGTTAAGGATTGATTTGTTCTTGTTGTACTTGTAACTTTTCATCCTAATCCTTGTAAGATATATTATCTGTTTCTTGTAATTTTCATTATGTTTGTAAATAACTTCCGGACTTTTATGTATTTTTATGATGCAAATACCAAAACGGTTAGAATTTTTGAAATTGTAGTGTGTAAACAATCAGTCGAAAATTAGACCGATAGTATTTTTTTTTGGGTTGATCGACCGATATGTGACCCATGTGACACAATGGCCTCGACCGATGTTGAAATCGGTCACCCAGCTGCCTCGACCGATATTTTTCGGTCCACTGTGACTAGCCTTAAAACCTAATACTTGTTTTCTATTTTCTTTATGCTTCTGATCGATCAACTTAAAACCCACAAAAGGGTTTGGAGACTTTTGTTCTTATTTGGTTCGATCAACAGTAAACCCAAAAGGGTTTTAGAGTTGCTTTGGTTCTTGCTTTATAGTCGATTAAACACAAACACAAAAAGGGTTTCGGGTGTGTTTGCTCTTGGTCGATCGTATAACAACAAAAGAAAGGTTCCAAAGGTTTTGTTTGTTAAAGAATCGAGATAGCTTTGTCACTTACTAGTACTAGCATACGTTTGTCGTTTGCCTAAGAACTTATAGTGTGTGATCAACGTGGAGAGAATCTAATTTGATTCTTTAGTGGTTTTGCGTTGTATAGATTTATACACACATGTATATTCAAGTATCGTTGTTCGTTAGCTTTAATTTGATAAAAGGTAGACGTTTCTTGAACTATGTTAATTACATTGTATTATACTTGATCTTATTGCTTCCGTTGCGTACTCGTGCTATTTGATTAAATATAAATGTGTTTATAGATTTAATATTCCAACAAAAAGTTTTATTGAAAAAGGCATGGATGTCAGTGATGTCTTGCCTTTTCGTAATAGTGGGTGGATGATGTGTGTTTCGTTGTAGGTCTTTTTAATTCAAGTTTTAAATTTATAATTGCCGGACTTATACCTTAAAGACACACTTTAAGGGGCACTGTACCCGATCAAATGTAGCCAGTGGGGTAAGTACGAGGTCGATCTCAGGAATAGTATGCTTAGACTTAACCTAGTGAGTTTTACAGGTTTTAAAGGGGGGTTTCGATTGATTTGATTTATAATTATAATCTACTAAAAGAGAAAAGTATATTAAATTAATTAAACTACGTTTGTTGTGATGAATAAGAGAAAGTATTGCTAGCCATGTTGTTAGGATCTATGAGAAATAAAGTTTTCTCATTGCTGCGATAGTGAAGCTGGTTCCTGCTGATAGTTATTCATTGCTGCTGCAGTTGGTTCCTGCCGATAGTTTATTTTCGTTTCTGCTGATAGTGTTTATTGCTGCGGATATTATTGTTTGTTATCCGTATGTTTAGAAAGTTTGTTAGATTTATTTTTAGAAGAGATCATGTTTATCTCTTCACACGTTTTCTTGTATGACAGGTTAGGGTTAGGGTTTCTTATCATTATAAAAGAAACATCCCGTCTATGAGTTTAACATATCTTTAACGACATTACAATATTCAATAACACGTTTTTCTTAGTTCATAGTCTGATCCATAGAGGATCATTGTCTTCTATTATTTTCTTCTTTACATTCTTGTTGTTTAGTTTCCGCATAAACGCAAGTCTTATTCCTAGAGATTCTCGTTTAACCAAGCTCAATCAAGCTCGAAGTACTCGATCCTACAAGTGGTATCAGAGCCTGGTGAGGATCTCTGATAAAGAAGAAAAAGTTCTCTTTCAAATCTCTTAACCCTCTCTCAATGGACGGCGAAATCCCTCAAAACAATGTCATTAACCAGGACGAACATCAACCCAAACTGAAACCTCACAAGTCCAAACACAAATTGTCACCACTATGTCCAACAACAATGCTAAATTCCCATACCTAAAGAAAGATGAGTATGAAGTCTGGGCCATGAGAATGGAATATTGGATCACGAACAGTGATTACAATCTTTGGAATGTGATTCTTAAGGGAAACAGCAAGAAGAATACTGGAAGGGATAATGATGGCAATATCTATATAGAGCCACCTGTTATAGCAGAAGAACACCTTGCTGTACAAAGGGAAACCAAGGCAAGAACCCTTTTGCTTCAAGCTATTCCAGAGGATCATATGAGTGATTTCCATCACCTGGATGATGCTAGAAAGATCTGGCATGCTGTAAAAGCCAGATTTGGAGGGAATGATGAATCCAGAAAAATGAGAAAGTCTATGCTCAAGCAAGAGTTCCAGGAATTTAAGATCTCTGAGGCTGAGGGGATTCACAAAGGGTATGACAGGTTTCACAAGATCCTGAGCCAACTAAACCAGTTGAAAGCTAGGCCAGACGATGAAGACTGCAACACCAAGTTTCTGAGGGCCTTGCCTCCATCCTGGTCTCAGGTTTCCATAACACTCAAGGCCAAAGGTGGACTGGACTATATGAGTTTTGATGATCTGTACAACAAGCTGAAAACCCTTGAAATGGATTCAGTTTGTGCTGGTTTTGATATATTTTATTTAATATTCTAGGTCCTTAGACGCCCTTGGATCTTGGACGATGTGATGCTTATGGCTTGGTTACTTTTATTGATTTGGTTTGGTGTTTACAAGTTGTTTAGTACATAACATAATGATGTCGTGGAAGGTCCGGGACCACACGCATTATTATAGGGTTTGATCTAGGATCAAATGGGCGGTTATGGATGATGAACGTCCGGGACGACAATCCATAACTGATATGTAATAAACATGTCTTGTTTGCACTAAATCAGATAAAGACATTTTAATCGATTATGTAACAAGTTCACCCTTTTTGTGAGATGCAAAGAGAGATTGAGGTAGATCGCCGGCTGAGGCAACAGTTACATGAGAGAGGAGGATGTTCTTGCACTTTCAAGCCGATTAAAGTCCAAGATTCATGAGATGGTTAGTATATTTTTAAGGGGAAGCTTATTGATCATATACTTATCATCTACATGCATCACTTGAGGGGAAGCGTTTACGAGATGCACAAGACCCCTATTGGATGATTACAAAAAGGGGAAGAAGATTTATGATGTGCAGCTTATTATTTGTGATGACATGTTTTAGCATTGTTTCTTCATGCAGATTGTTTTGTAATATCAAATAGGGGAAGATTGTTGGGAATTACAGATTTGATGATTACAAAACCACAAGCAAGAATGAAGAAAGAAGAAACAATAGGGACCTAATATGTAATAGTTAGATAGCTTTCTTAGTAAGCTAGGGTTTGTAACCTCCCTCTATTATATAAAGAGGGTAGGCGTCTAGGTTACAAATCATCCATTTCATAGATTGTCTCTCCAATGAGAGTCCATTGAAACCTATAGAGCGTCTAGTAGTTGTAGTTGTAGTAGTAGTTTATTTATTTTATGTTTAATAAAAACAACCTTGTTAGTGATGTTGATTATGTTCTTATTCCGCTTGTGTTTAATCTATATTACTGATCCTAGATGAGCTTGATTCTGGTTTTACAATTGAAAGCAGAGATGAAGACTGCAACACCAAGTTTCTGAGGGCCTTGCCTCCATCCTGGTCTCAGGTTTCCATAACACTCAAGGCCAAAGGTGGACTGGACTATATGAGTTTTGATGATCTGTACAACAAGCTGAAAACCCTTGAAATTGATATCAAAGGGTATTCCATCTATTCACCTCAAACTCCAACCCATACTGCTTTTGTTAGTACCTCTGGTGCTAATAAAGCATCATATGGAAACAGTCCGACACCATCATCTTCATCAATTTCCTACTCACCTGCCACACCAAAAGCTCAGACCAGATCTGATAATATTCTAGAGGAGGTGCTTCATTCATTTGTTGCTGAGAGTACACCACAGCAGCAGATTGTTTATGAAGATTTCAATCAGGTGGATGAATTGGATCTGGAAGAGATGGACATTAGATGGCAGGTGGCTATGATATCATTGAAAATGGATAGGTTTGAAAAGAAGGCAGGAAGAAGGGTCAACTTTGATGGACAGGAGCCTGCCAGATTTGACAGAAGGAAGGTGAGGTGCTATAAATGTTCTCAACCAGGACATTTTGCCAGGGAATGTACAGATAAGAAGGTGGATGATAAAGCCAGGTATTCTGCTTTCAAAATTCAAGAGTTGGAATCAGAGGACCCCAAGGCCTTGGTATCTGTGGATTCAATGGTGGACTGGGAACATCATGAGAAAGTTGTTGCAAGTGGAGCAGAGAAGGTCTATGGGATGATAGCTGGATATGGTGAGAAGAAACAAGTGGCTGGTCAATTTGGAATGATGGGTCATCCATCTCAGGTACAAAACTGCCCATTTGGTTGTGAACCTATATATGCTAAACTGAAACAGGAATTTGATGATAAAGAAAGTGAATATAAGGATAACTTTATACAACTTAAGGCTCATAAAAATTCTGTTAAAACATTAGAACAACAAAAGGTCTGGTATCAAAATCAACAGTTAGCTTATGAGGAAAAAATAAAGGTTTTGGAAAGAGATTTAAAAAACGCCACTAATGAGTTTAAACATTCAGAAAGAGAAAAAGCTAAGGTAGTGTTAGAAAAACAGGATTTATAGTCTAAGCTAGATAATTCCTTGGCCAGATTCGATAAATGGAAGGAGTCATCTAAAAACCTTCACAAGTTAATTGATAGTTCTATGTCTACAAAAACTAAAAGAGGTTTAGGGTATGGTGACCTGATAGGGCCAAATCAATTTTATGACCCTAATGAGTATAGTGTTTTTGACCCTGAACCTGTAGATTATAGAAAACCTGTAAAGTATGTAAAGGAAGGTGGTATGAATGCTGTTCCTCCACCCATAACTGGAACATTTAAACCTGCTGATCCTTTTGTTGACTCTGATGATTCACAAATGACTTATGGCAAAAAGGCAAAGAACTTGCCTGATCTTGATTGTGACTCTAATGAATTGTCTCTTGTTCTTACAGTGACAAATCTTCAGAAATCAAGACTAATGACTATGCCACATGTGGATCAAGTGACAAGTCAGCTTCAATAAAATCAGAAGATCTCTCCTCAGAAGTAGCTACTGATGAATCTCAATCAAAGACAGCTGCATTTGAAGATATTTCTTTTGATAGTGTTAAAAACAATAATGTTTCTAGTTGTGGTTCTGTTTCAAACAATTATGGTTGTGATGTTAATTTTGTTAAGGATAATTTTGTTTCATGTGTTGGTTTGAATTATTCTGTTTGCAATGAGAAAAATAATGTTAAGAAAAAGTCCCCTAGAAAGAAATCATGCTTTGTGTGTCGTAGTTATGATCATCTTATTAAAGATTGTGACTATTATGAAAAACAGATGGGTATATATGCTTGTCAAAATAGGTCTGTATGGAAAAATGTGAATGATATTCCCCCTTATATTCCACAAGCAGCAAGAATAAACTCTGGTAGAACTTCGGTTGCTGCTGGCAAGCCAGTTTCTACTGGTAAGCCTGTTGCTGCTGACAAGTTCGTTCCTACCGATAAGTCTGTTGCTATTGGTAATCCAGTTCCAGCTGGTAGGATCAATCCTGCTGGTTGGAGAAGCAATGCTTCTAGACCATTTCTGCAGACCCACTAGCACTTATTTTCAAAATGATATAAAACCTGTTTATTTTGACACCATGCACATGGGAGGGGCAAGATGGAAAACTGCTGTTAAGTCCTCAGCAAGTTGTTCTTGGAGAAACAATAAACCAATTTATGAGAATGGGGTCCAAGATCAATGGCGGATCTCATCAATCTCCAGGGTTTTATTCTTATTGATCCACTAGGCAGGCTCAAGTCAGCAATGGCTTGGGTCTCTCCTGTATCTAATGTTGTAAATGTATTCTTTGTATCAGGATTTTCCTTTTAGAAGTAAAGATGTTGGCATTATTGACAGTGGATGTTCCAGGAGTATGACAGGAAATTTAGAGAGACTGCATGACTTTATGCCTTTGAATGGAGGAACTGTGACATTTGGAGGAGGAGATGGCATAATTACTGGGAAGGGAACTATCAAAACTACTAAGCTGGACTTTGAAGATGTACTTTATGTGAAGGAACTCCAAAATTTTAATTTGTTCTCTGTCTCACAAATTTGTGACAAGAAGAACAGTGTTCTCTTCACTGAGACAGATTGCTTTGTGTTGTCCAAAGACTTCAAGTTGCCTGATGAAAGTCAGGTTGAACTCAAAGTTCCAAGGACTTTCAACCTTTACAGTTTCAATCTAAGTGATGTTCAGCCTGAGGGTTCACTTGCTTGTCTGGTGGCAAAAGCTTCTGTGGATGAATCTAATAAATGGCACAGAAGAATGGCTCATGTGAATTTCAAGACCATTAACAAACTGGCTAAGAATGGTTTAGTTCAAGGACTTCCTCTCAAGATATTCTCTAATGAACACAATTGTGTTGCCTGCAACAAAGGAAAGCAACACAAAGCTTCATACAAGGCAATCACAGCTGTGAGCACCATCATTGAGCCTCTGCAGCTTCTTCATATGGATCTCTTTGGTCCTACTTCTATCAGAAGTATTGACCACAAGTACTACTGCCTGGTGATTACAGATGATTTTAGCAGGTTTTCTTGGACTTTCTTTTTGGGTTCTAAAGATGAAACTTATCCAATTATTAGGGACTTTATTACCTTAATAGAAAATCAGCTAAGTAAAAAGGTTAAGTCAATAAGGTGTGATAATGGTACAGAGTTTAAGAATTCTAATCTAATAGAACTCTGTGGGAGTAAGGGGATAAAAAGGGACTATAGTAATGCCAGAACCCCACAACAAAATGGGGTTGCAGAAAGAAAAAATAGGACCCTAATAGAAGCAGCTAGGACTATGTTAGCTGAATCTAAGATGCCCACTATGTTTTGGACTGAAGCAGTCTGCACTGCTTGTTATGTGTTGAATAGGGTATCTATTACTAGTCCTCATAATAAAACACCTTATGAGCTTTTATTGGGAAGGTTCCAAACATTAGTTACCTTAAGCCTTTTGGATGTCATGTCACTATATTGAACACTAGTGATTACCTAGGCAAGTTTGATGGGAAGGCTGATGAAGGGTTTATTGTTGGTTATTCTGCTCATAGTAAAGCCTATAGGGTATATAATCTGTCTTCTAAGAGGATAGAAGAGACTCTCAACTTAAGATATCTTGAGGATAAACCTAATTTGCAGGGTGCAGGTCCAGAGTGGTACTTTGACCTAGATTATCTGACAGACACCTTAGGTTATAATAGATTCAAAGCAAATCAATCTGTTGGTTACACATGTTTCTCTATCTAACAATGCAGGTACCTCAGATGATGATTCTGATGCAGAGAGTGATGAACAACCTATAGTTGTTCCTTCTTTTCCTTCTAACAACATTTCAGGTTCAAAGCTCAAAGATTCTTCTGATATGGCTGGAGGTGATTCTAGTTTTGCAGAAGATCTTGCTAGGCTTCAAAGACAAGAGTATAATGCCAAGAAAGCTGCTTAAATGTTTGGTTCTGGGTTTTCTAAAGAGACAGAGTAGATTCTGAGAAATGCTGAAGCTGAAGTTAGACGGCAACTGAATTCTGCTGGTGGTATTCCTATTCCTGCTGCTACCAATTCTGCTGGTAGTGCTACCATTTCTGCTGATAGTGGATCTGTTCCTGCTGATCCTTCTAATGATTCTGCTGATGTCTCCATTCCTGCTGGTGTTCCTGTGTCTTCTCCACCTGTTGACTCTCTGGGTATTGATAACTCCCCTGAAAGATTTCCAATCCCTTCTGATCTTGGAAATTCAGTCTCTTCAAGAGATAAGCTGGAAGATCCTCATCATCAATCCAGAACAGGCATTTTCACTTCTTCCTCATATGATGATGACTTCAACCCCTCCATTACTAATCAGGCATCCTCCATTGATGTCAATCCCATTGTTACCAAGAGGATCAATACAGTTCATCCTCAGTCCTTGATCCTTGGAGATCTAAATTCCCTTGTTCAGACAAGAAGTAAGTTACACCAACCCAAGTTTGGAGAATCTGCTTTTCTCAGTTATATCCAGGAAGCAATCATACTGATTACCTACATTGCCTCTATGCTTGTTTCTTATCTCAAATTGAACCAAGTAGTATAGCTCAAGCTCTTGATAATGATGATTGGGTTGAGGCTATGCAAGAGGAAATGCAGCAGTTCCAGAATCAGAAAGTATGGATGTTGGTACCTTTGCCTGCAGGAAAGCATGCTATTGGAACTAAATGGATTCTAAAGAATAAAAGGGATGCTAGGGGAATTGTGGTTCGAAATAAAGCTAGGTTGGTGGCTCAAGGTAATAGACAAGAAGAGGGGATTGATTATGATGAGGTGTTTGCACCAGTGGCAAGAGTTGAAGCTATCAGACTGTTCTTAGCTTTTGCCTCATTCATGGGGTTTGTAGTATATCAGATGGATGTGAAGAGTGCATTTTTGTATGGAAGGATTGAAGAGGAGGTATATGTTACTCAACCAAAGGGATTTGTGGATCCTCAGAATCCTGATTTGGTTTACAAAGTGGTAAAAGCACTCTATGGTCTTCATCAAGCACCAAGGCTTGGTATGCAAGGCTATCTGCCTTTTTGCTAAAACATGGTTACAGAAGAGGGGCTATAGATAAAACACTTTTTATCAGGAAGAACTTCAAAGATATCATTCTGGTACAAGTTTATGTAGATGATATCATCTTTGGTTCCACTAATGAAGCCTGGTGCAGGGAATTTGAAGAATTGATGAAGAGTGAATTTGAGATGAGTGCTATGGGTGAAATGACTTTCTTCTTGGGTCTTCAGGTTAAGCAGAAACCAGATGGGATCTTTATCTGCCAAGAGAAGTATGTTTATGACATACTTAAGAAGTTTGATATGGAAAATGTGAAAACTGCAACAACTCCGTTTGAACCTCCAAAGCCTAAATCCAATAATGAACCTGATGCTGCTGTTAATGTTCATCTATACAGGTCCATGATTGGATCACTCATGTATTTAACAGCTTCTAGACCTGATATCATGTTTGCTGTCAGTGCATGTTCTAGACATCAGGTTACACCTTTGTCTTCTCACTTAAATGCAGTTAAGAGAATCTTCAAGTATTTGAAAGGACAGCCTAAGTTGGGACTTTGGTACCCAAAAGATTCTCCTTTTGTGTTGGAAGCTTATAGTGACAGTGATTATGCTGGTGCTAACTTTGATAGAAAGTCAACTACTGGTGGTTGTTAGTTTCTGGGTAGGAGGTTGGTTTCTTGGCAGTGCAAGAAGCAGACTATAGTGGCTACATCTTCTACTGAGGCAGAGTATGTTGCTGCTGCTAGTTGCTGTAGACAGGTTCTTTGGATGCAAAATCAGCTGTTGGATTATGGGTTCAACTTCATGAACACTAAGATCTTTATTGATAACCAAAGCACTATGTGCATTGTTAAAAATCCTGTTTATCATCAAAGGACAAAGCATATTGAGATTCGACACCATTTCATAAGAGATGCTTATGAGAAGCATCTTATTCAGGTGATTAAGATTCATACTGATGACAATGTGGCTGATCTGCTGACCAAGGCTTTTGATGGACCAAGGTTTAAACATTTGGTGGTCCATATTGGGATGGTAAATCCCTAGATACTGAGTTTGAGGGGAGGTCGAAGCTTAAGGGGAGGCTTTATGTTGTAGAGTATTTTTTTTTTTAATTTTTCTTTCTTTTCTTTTATGTTTCTTAGTTAAAAAAAAAAGGTTGGTTTTGAGCAACATCTTGCAGGTACAGTGTTGGTGTTTACACCTTCACAATAAATGGTATTCAACTCACCATGTCTCGCAGACAAGAAAGAGTTGACTCACCATGAGGGTACGGCTCTGGTGTGATAATCAAATCCGTTGATAGCTGTAATAGCTTGCTCAAAGCTATAGGGTACTTCAACTCACCCATGGTTCATTCCTGAGAGTTGAAAATGGTTCTCAATTCACCATGGATGTAACCCTTTATGGGATCCAAAGAATTGGCTAGTCCACAAAAGTATGGTTTGTGGTAAAGACACTTGGTATCCATATTTGGTATTCAATTCACCAAGGTTCAGTTGAAACCAAGAATTGGCTAGTCCTGAGCAAACGGCTACAGGTAAAGACAGGTCAAATCCGTTTATAGTTGCTGGTTTACTAAAAATCAGATGGTTATCAATGTACCATGGTCTAAAACACCTAAACATTGGCTACTCCAGTAGTGATGGCTATTGGTAAAGAGACATCAAATCCATTAATTTTCAATGATTCACCTCTCACAGGAGTTAACACACCTGGATGTGATGAGAATAGTATGAAACTTAAGTGATTTGATGTACATATTGTCATAGTGGCAGTCAAGCTCAAATGAATGACATGGTGATCAGCTTATTTTTTTGAAGATGAATTCCTATTGCTGCTGAACTATCGAAGTTGCTGCTGGAAGTTACAAATGTTACTGCTGGTTACTTATTATTGCTGCTGCTCAATCGCAATCCTCAAGCCTGAGAAATTAATGCTCTATTACTTAGGGAATCTTGCAGGTTAACCTAGTCAACCTCAAGATTAGGGGAGGATTGTTAGGATCTCTGAGAAATAAAGTTTTCTCATTGCTGCCGATAGTGAAGCTGGTTCCTGCTGATAGTTATTCATTGCTGCTGCAGTTGGTTCCTGCCGATAGTTTATTTTCGTTTCTGCTGATAGTGTTTATTGCTGCGGATATTATTGTTTGTTATCCGTATGTTTAGAAAGTTTGTTAGATTTATTTTTAGAAGAGATCATGTTTATCTCTTCACACGTTTTCTTGTATGACGGGTTAGGGTTAGGGTTTCTTATCATTATAAAAGAAACATCCCGTCTATGAGTTTAACATATCTTTAACGACATTACAATATTCAATAACACGTTTTTCTTAGTTCATAGTCTGATCCATAGAGGATCATTGTCTTCTATTATTTTCTTCTTTACATTCTTGTTGTTTAGTTTCCGCATAAACGCAAGTCTTATTCCTAGAGATTCTCGTTTAACCAAGCTCAATCAAGCTCGAAGTACTCGATCGTATTGCTAGCCATGTTAATCCTATTCCATTCTATTTATCCATTTATTAGTGTAATGATTCATTTGTAAAGTACAGGTGACATCAGGATGCATGGAAAATATCTCCTTGGCCTAGATAATACTCCCATGCTCCTATATAACCAAGACTAGACCACTTGGTCCATGTATCTAACCTCTACACAGGTAATCTCCTAGGCCATTTAGTCCATGTACCTATCGGACTACAAACATGCATTAAGTCATGTTAACTAATCTATGTGATTGATTGGATTAAGTCAAAGTTCTTACATTGATAAAATCCTAAAGAGATTTAGGACGGAAAATTCTAAGAAAGGATTTATCCCAATGCAAGAAAGACTGGGTTTAAGTAGTTCACAAGGTGCTTCTACACCTGCTGAGGTAGAGCGTATGTGTAATGTTCCTTATGCTTCGGCTGTGGGATCGATTATGTATGCGGTAAGATGCACTAGACCTGATGTGGCGTTTGCCCAAAACCTTAGAAGTCGTTTTCAACATAATCGAGGTGAAAGTCACTAGACTGATGTGAAAAATATTCTCAAGTATCTTATAGCTACTAGAGATATGTTCTTGGTTTCTGGTGGAAATCCTGAAGCAGAGCTCAAAGTTAAAGGTTACTGCGACGCTGGATATCAAACCGATAAAGACGATACAAAGTCTCAGACATGATACATCTTTGTTATTAACAGAGGCGCATTAGATTGGAAGAGTACCAAGCAGACCACTACTTCAATGTCTGCAACAGAAGCTCTATACATAGCTGCTTCAGAAGCTGCGATGAAAGCTGTCTGAATTAGGAAATTTGTTTCCGGGTTGGGCGTTGTTCCCACAAGCAACCAACCCATGGAGATGTATTGTGACAATTTTGGAGCAATCATCATCGCCAATGAACCTGGTGTTATGAAAGGCGCCAGACACTATCCTAGACGATATCACTATGTTCGAGAACAAATCGAAATTGGTGAAATCAATCTACTCAAAGTTCACACATATGACAATTTAGCTAATCCTTTTACGAAGGCTTTACCTAAGGGAAAGCTTACTTAACGTGCTGAGAGCATAGGATTTCATTTAGCTAATAGTTTCATGTAAATCTGTGTTTGGATAAGGAATGTTAAACGGTTATTATATGTTAATGAATTAAAGTATTTGATATGTTTGTTTTCATTCATAATAAGATATATTCTATATTTGCATGTTTAAATCCGTGAGTGATTTTAATCAATCTAAACTATCCATTGTCTATCAATTATATGGGAATATAATTGAACTAAGAAACATCTGAGAGATTGGTAATATTCTATGAATATTAAGGAGGAGTCCCACCAAACTCACATGGTATTCAACAGTTGCATATCGGACTTCCCCAATTAACAAGATCGTCACTTTATGGATCGTCGTCATTAAGTGAATCTTGTAAATGAGCCATTTGTTTATCCTTAGACTTGAGGCGCAAGCTGGAATGGCGTGTGTGGATCGCATTTCTTGATTATAGTCTACCGCTATCCGTACCGGGTAGTCATAACGGCTATTTTCAGATGTGTTTTGAAACATGCGGATTATGCTTATTGTCAAGATAGAATTTGTCCCTTCAATTAATTTTGAAGTATGATACTACTGGGCCCCTCGTGGGATTGATCAGATGTTTGTATAGCCATACACAAATGATATCTGGATATGTCCCGATGAATTTGGTAATCATGATCAATCGATGAAACGAGAAAAACAATCGTTAAATTATGGAATGACCTTAATCCATATCCATATTTAACATGGTATCTAAATCAAAGGGATATTAAATGATGAATCATTTGACTGTGTATTTGTGAAACCACACTCAGCTGATTCTAAGAGCATTGGCGTGTTGCTAGACGCTCACCAATGTTATTACGTTGTTTGAGACATGTCCAGGTGGGAGCTGTTGGGATATGAACAAGCTCAAACCCGTATGTCTAGAATACGTATGAGCCCATGGGGACACATACGTTTATACGAAGAATGGTAACTAGTGAAAAGCTATTAATAATAGTTTACTAAATTTTACTTAAACTAAATAGTCATCGGATGATTCTTAAAGGACCAAATAAGCAAAATAAGAAAATACAAGTTTGGTTTACCACCCTTTGTACGGCAACCGATTAGTATGCATGTGCTAGGTCGGTGTGCATGTCCTTGTTGGTTTTGGATTGAATGAGTATTCTATATATATTGATACATTAGCTCATTGATCGAAACACATCTGACATACATCATAAAACATTAAAACCGAATACTTGTTCTCTATTTTCTTTTTGCTTCTGATCGATCAACTTAAAACCCACAAAAGGGTTTAGAGACTTTTGTTCTTATTTGGTTCGATCAACAGTAAAGGGTTTTAGAGTTGCTTTGGTTCTTGCTTTATAGTCGATTAAATACAAACACGAAAAGGGTTTCGGGTGTGTTTTCTCTTGGTCGATCGTATAGCAACAAAAGAGAGGTTCCAAAGGTTTTGTTCGTTAAAGAATCGAGATAGCTTTGTCACTTATAGTACTAGCATACGTTTACCGTTTGCCTAAGAATGTTAGTGTGTGATCGACGTGGAGAGAATCTAATATGATTTTTTAGTGATTTTGCGTGGTATAGATTTATACACACACGTATATTCAAGTATCGTTGTTCGTTAGCTTTAATTTGCTAATAGGTACACGTTTCTTGAACTATGTTAATTACATTGTATTATACTTGATCTTATTGCTTCTGTTGCGTACTCGTGCTATTTGATTAAATATAAATGTGTTTATAGATTTAATATTCCAACAAAAAGTTTTATTGAAAAAGGCATGGATGTCAGTGATGTCTTGCCTTTTCGTAATAGTGGGTGGATGATGTGTGTTTCGTTGTAGGTCTTTTTAATTCAAGTTTTAAATTTATAATTGCCGGACTTATACCTTAAAGACACACTTTAAGGGGCAGTGTACCCGATCAAATGTAGCCAGTGAGGTAAGTAGAGGTCGATCTAGGAATAGTATGCTTAGACTTAATTTAGTGAGTTTTACAGGTTTTAAAGGGGGTTTTGATTGATTTGATTTATAATTATAACTACTAAAACAGAAAAGTAAATTAAATTAATTAAACTACGTTTGTTGTGATCATTAAGAGAAAATAGTCCTAGCCATGTTATTCCTATTCCATTCTAGTTATTTGTTTATTAGTGTAATGATTCATTTGCAAAGTACTCGTGACATCAGGATGTATGGAAAGTATCTCCTTGGTCCAGATAATACTCCCATGCTCCTATATAACAAAAACTAGATCACTTGGTCCATGTATCAAGCCTCTACACAGGTAATCTCCTAGTCCATTAGTCCATGTACCTATCGGACTACAAGCATGCATTAAGTCGTGTCAACTAATCTATGCGATGTATCTATGGTATCCACTTGGTCAATGTAATACCTACCCTTCCCCACTTGGTCCATGTAAGAAGAGTACTATGCTAACTTAAGTGTCCTCGTAATATACATCTAGTACCCACTTGGTCCATGTGATACTAGACTTAAAAGACTCAAACATATAAACAAGCATGTATTGAACGATAAACACATAAACTAAGAAATACTAAACATTAAATCTTAACAAACGGAAATGACTATCATGAAATATTCATAAACATGGCTAACACCCAAGGTTGTTAGCCCATAATGTATGTAAAAGCACAAGAAGATAATTCAAGCGATAAACAAATGGAAATCATAATGAAGTCATATGCAAATGAATGATTTAACCTAATGTGTTGATACGAGACCTTCTCTCCTTGATTTCCTAGCTCTTGGGACTGATCATGGGGCCTTGGAATGGTGAAATTCGGCTGTGGTTTAGAGTGGTGAGTGAATGATATCAAAAACTCCCGTATAGGGTTTGTATTTATAGTCTTCTGTCGTAGTGAATACGGCGTATTTTGGATTTCTTAATTGCTGACGAAGAAAGTATATTCCAAGCATATTCTGAGTATATTTTAAATATGGCGTATTACCAGAGTTAAATACACCGTATACCTTCAAATCTTCGAAATACTTGTACTGGGGTATAAGATCTTCAATATGGCGTATGGCTAGAGTTTCATACGCCGTATGCCTTCAATGGTAGACTTGGGCTTTGACTGTGGAGCTTCCTAATACGGCGTATTGCCAGAGTTTAAATACGCCGTATGCTTCCATATTCACCAATATTTATAACTTGATATAAATATGGCGTGCCAGAGTTCTCTCTGTTTCACTTACAGCTTGCATACAAAGTTATCATAATTAGCTCCAAATCATGTCTTCTTTCCGTGTGTTTTGTAATATTGCTCCATAATTACTGAAATAGGAAAACTAAGGCAATTAAGTATCAATTCAGATATAAACATGCATAATATGAGCAATTAACATGTGATAAGTATTCAACAATATAGGCCTTATCAGTGGAGTTCAATCAAGGTTTATCAAGCCTTTCAAGATCCTAAATGAAAGTTGTTTTTTAAGTTTGTTATCATGATTTCATCGAAACACAAACAAGTAACATGTTTCGTAATTTTTGGTCCGTTGCCAACCAGGGGTGGCCGAGTTCGCACTATCATCAATAAGATGTAAAGATTTTAAGTTCGCACCATAATGCACGAATTTGGGATCTTCTTTATCTTTTATCTTCTTAAAAGTATTTTTTTTTGGCTATGTCTTTTGGTTAGAAAAAGCCTTTAAAAATGTGTTTATTGATCCAAGGCATTTTTTCCCGTGCCAATCACAAAATGTCATTTATCTTTTAGTGGCCCATCATTGTGGCATCGCCTTATTAGTATCACTCTCTCACCGAAAACATTCATTGGACCGGTCCAAGAGAGTTTGAGGGAATACTGTTGGGCCAAAGAATTTGCCCAATTGCCTCCGGCAATATTTGAACATAAAAGAACCTAAGTTAAATTCACTCATGACATGAAATCAGGGAGTGTTGTGTAAAGCTCTATCAGCAACTAGCAGGGTTCTAAAAGGCACGCCATGGCGCCGCTAAAGCCGATGCTTGACCTCCACGTTACAAAATAGACCAAAGCGTCGGCTCTAGGCGTGACGTGAGATGAGGCGTGGAAAGGCGCGAGGTGAGACAACTTTTTTGAATTCAACTCCGATGAAAAAGGTTGTTTTTGTGAAATGAATAAGATTACATGTAAGGATAGTTTCTTGACTTTATTTCTTATCTATAACACTTTTTGTACACTCGATGAAATACAAGATGCTCATTGAATGACAAAAAACCAATCTTCACTTCTACAATTCTATAGATTCAAGGATATATGAAATATAATATAACTAGGGATGGCAATTCGGGTCGGGTTCGGGTTGAAAGGTTGGCGGGTCAGAAAACCCCAACCCTAACTTGACCCATTTAAACCATCGGGTCAGCTATGTCAACCCTAACCTGTTTACACATAACCCGAACCTGACCCATTTAACCCATATATATACTTGGGTTGGTGGGTTAAATAGGTTAAACGGATTTCGGGTTGACCCATTTAACCCGTTTTACATACAAAAGTTGGCGCATTACACGAGTTAAACAGGTTAAACGGGTTTTCGGGTCGACCCGTTTAACCCATTTAACCAGTATAATAAAATATAAATAATTTTAATTTAAGAAAAAAATCTTAAACGGATTGGCGGGTCGACCCGCTTAATTTATTCCCAACCCGAACCTGACCTGTTTAATAAACGGGTTAGATAATCGACCCAAACCCGACCCGGAATCTATTTAGACTCAACCCAAAACTGTTAAGTTTCGTGTCGGTTTCAGGTCGGGTTTCGTGTCGGGTCAGAAATTGCCACCCCTAAATATAACTATATAAATCTATAAATATAAATACTTTCGTATTTTGTGCCGATTTAAAGTCACGCCTTAAAAAACGCTTTGACTTCGCCATGGCTCCTAAGGCGTGAGGCTTGGCCTTGCTGCCACGGCACGTCTCATGCTATTTATAACCTTGGCAACTAGCTTTAGGGACATCGAAGACCATCCTAAGATACACTTTGGTACTCGTTGATGCGATTCAACAAGTAAAGTACCGAGCTAAGGACAACATTCAAGTCAGTGAGATCCGACAAAGTTTCACCTACTCATAATACTCTCTCTTAGTCAGACACACAACAAATTGTTAGTATGAGGCAAGAACTATTGAAATTAGAAATAGAATAAGATAAAACATTTGCAACAAGATTACAAATAAGAACAAAAGTAGTTGAAAAATGATGCATATTTGACTCAACTTTCTACTAAGGTACATTGGAAGTAAAGTCATATTTAGAATCATTAAATGAGAGATGTACTTTTTATTAGATGTTTTGACACATAACTTACTACAAATATGTGATTTTACTTTACATACTTAGGGCATCCTCGATGCATGAAAAAATTTTGGGTTGAATGAATGACACATAAGCATTAAACTTTTATATATAAAACTCTCACAACCTAAAAATTAAGGGGCATGTTATACATACCCTCCATATGTGCTATATGTACAAATTGTGAAGCACATATTATAACCGCCCGAAGCTTGCAATTATTGGATACCCTCCCTATAAGGGGGTCATTATAAACTGCCCAAAAATTAAATGATATGGCAGTGTGATAGTGAGATAGTACTTAATTTTATATTGGTAGCAAATGATATGGCAGTATTTATAAGGCAAGATCCTTAGATCTCATTAAGACTCTTACAACTTGTGTCCTTTTTGGTGAACACAAGTGTATTGAAATGAAAGTGCTCCTAAGAGATCTTTGATGAATCTCATGGCTCTAGACTCGATAATGTACGTTTTGGTTTTAGTCATCGGAGGCATGGAGCAGAGTGCCACCTTTTCAATATCAACTCATCTCGGAGTGAGAGGCCGATAGATTATGCAGTGTTCTCCGTGAGAAATGAAACAAATATCTTTTAAGAGATATCTGAGTAGCTAGGAGGGGTTTGTGCAGCGCGTCACTGGGTCCAATGACGTCTTGTCTTCAATATCAGTATCACCTTAGTGAGAACCGA
The DNA here is from genome assembly GCA_021014915.2 of Artemisia tridentata subsp. tridentata. Lineage (NCBI taxonomy): Eukaryota > Viridiplantae > Streptophyta > Magnoliopsida > Asterales > Asteraceae > Artemisia > Artemisia tridentata. Next base: position 466,710,250 of record CP139507.1, read on the forward strand.
TAGCAGATGTATTGACCCGGTTTCTGCCCTAAGTTTTCATGGAGGGCTATTTCTTTTCACCCTTTCATTAAACTTTTCTTTTTAATTCTTCAACCCCTTCTTTCTCCTTTCTCATATTACTCCTTTTTTCAATCTTACCTAAGGACTTCTAATTCTAATCTATTGGAATTGTCCTTGGGTAGATCCCTCCGGCTCTGGCGGATCATTGGACATTACCTAACCATAATCACCTTTTTACTCCATGATTATCCTAGATTTGTTGATCATTTGCCATAAAACCTTTTTGTGAAAGTCTCTCAAAGTGTTTGTGAGTAAACATATTTTGGTTAACACTTCGAGAGTTTTTGCATTTTCTGAAATACTCCCCCTTCACATGTGCTCTTGCATTTTTAAGATAAACTTGCACATGTTGGGTAGAGTTCGCACATTTTGAAATGATCGATTTTCAATGAACATGACCATTGCGAGACACGTTTACATCACTAGTTAGACTAGCTTGAAGTTATTACTCGCCCCGGTCATATTCAAAGATCATCTCTCAAATTGGTACATTCTACTCAGACAATTCCCTTGCGAGACACGTTTACATTACTGGATAACCAGCTTGAAATTATTACCCGTCCCAGACAAGTCTTTTCGATTACTGACATTTAGTATTCGTCAATTCGAGGGTTTAAACTGAGTCGAGCTCTTTTGAGATTTGAGATTCAACCATGATCACATTTTAATCACATTTCTCCCCCTCAAAAATAGCATTTCGATGGTATTTTTGATACCGATTGATTAAAATCTTTATTTTTGGAAAGCTAATAGGGAGAAACGGATTTGCATGAACTTTTTGGAACAAATTTGTTTTTGAAATACTCCCCCACAAAACTTGCATACGTTTTGATATGTTTTAAACTTTGGAGCGAATGGGGAGTAAAGATTTGAAAATCTTAAGAAAAATTTTTGAAAAGTTTTGAAAAACCTTTTGATGAATTTTGAATAAAATTTTGCTTAAGATTAAGAAGTTTGTTTTGATAAACTTTGCATGAGAACTTCTTTTCTTTTAGGATTGTTGTAATAAAATGTACAACAGGGACCTTTCTTTGAAAAAAACGGGTTATGCACTGTTATGTGTGCATAAGCCATAATGTTTTTAGGATAAGTGCTCAAAAAGTATTTAAAAACTTTTGTTTTGAATAAGCACTTTCCTTTCTTTGAAGCATGGATCATGAACTGATGTGTTCCGAAGCCATTTAGATCAGATTAGACAAGAACCTTTGGAACCCATTTAAGCACGGCGCCAACGGGTTTAGCATATTTTGAAATCCATTTGTAAGTTGTGTCAATTTGATTAAGAGAAGTTGAATTCCAACGAGGACTGAAAATCGGTGTTTCATTTTGAAATAACACTCGAGGAATCAACGGTGATTTAAAACTCTTTTTCTTTTGAAAATTGTTTGAGAAACCCGGTGTCTCTCTTGGAGTTTTAAAACTTGAAGAAGAGGTTTTCCATCCATTGTTGAAACCCGGTGTTTCATTTCGAAAATTCTTTTTTGAGATGAATGGAAACCTTCCCGAATTTGGAATTTTCAAAGCAGAGTCATTCTTGTGTTGTAGCGGAAGTATTTCAGACACTAGTACAAAAACGACCTATGGTCACACATGGTCGATTTGGAACAGCCACACATTCAAATATTTGTGTGGCTGAAGGTAGGTAAATTGACAGCATTTACGAATTAGTCACACATGAGCATTTCGAATGTGTGACCAAAAGAACTCTATTGCCACACAATCGACCCTTATGTGACTAAACGTAACTGGTGATTTTGTTCCAGATCATTTAGTCACATATGCATTTGGAACGTGTGACAAATACAAGTAACCTTGATGCCATATATGGTCACACTAAACTTATAGTCACATTTGCTTCTAATAGTATGACCAAATGCCATATACGGTCACACAAAACAGTTTGTCACACATTATTTAAGTGTATCCAAAATCCAGTACATATAGTCACACTAAACAGTTTGTCACACATTATTTAAGTGTAGCCAAAGCATGCTTTGTGTGACTACATGTTATCAAAGGCCACACAATAACAAAATTCATGTGGCCATTGGATGTTTAATAGTCACACAAAATACACATTCCTTCACTTTAAACATCATATGGTCACACTTATTCACACTTTTGGTCACTTTATGCTTAGTTGTATGTGACTAAATACACCCCAAAAGCATCGTTTGTGTGACTAAATGTTACAAAGGCCACACAAAAACAAAATTCATGTGGCCATTGGATGATAAATAGCCACACAAAATACACATTCCTTCAATTTAAACATCATATGGTCACACTTATTCACACTTTTGGTCACTTTATGCTTAGTTGTATGTGACTAAATTCACCCCAAAAGTATGCTTTGTGTGACTAAATGTTACCAAAGGCCACACAAAAACAAAATTCATGTGGCCATTGGATGTTCAATAGTCACACAAAATACACATTCCTTCACTTTAAACATCATATGGTCACACTTATTCACACTTTTGGTCACTTTATGCTTAGTTGTATGTGGCTAAATACACTCCCAAAAACATGATTTGTGTGACTAAATGTTACCAAAGGCCACACAAAAACCAATTTCATGTGGCAATTGGATGATCAATAGTCACACAAAATACACATTCCTTCACTTTAAATAGCATATGGTCACACTTATTAAACCTTTTGGTCACTTTATGGTTAGTTGTATGTGACTAAATACACTCCCAAAAAACATGCTTTGTGTGACTAAATGTTACCAATGGCCACACAAAAACAAAAGTCATGTGGCAATTGAATGATCAGTAGTACACAAAATACAATTACTTCACTTTAAACAGCATATGGTCACACTTATTAACACTTTTGGTCACTTTATGCTTAGTTGTATGTGACTAAATACACCCCAAAAACATGCATTTGTATGACTAAATGTTACCAAAGGCCACACAAAAACAAAAGTTATGTGGCAATTGGAAGATCAATAGTCACACAAGATACACATTACTTCACTATAAACAGCATATGGTCACACTTATTAACACTTTTGGTCACTTTATGCTTAGTTGTATGTGACTAAATACACCTCAAAAACATGTTTTGTGTGACTAAATGTTACCAAAGACCACACAAAAACAAAATTCATGTAGCAATTGATGACCAATAGTCACACAAAATACACATTACTTCACTTTAAACAGCATATGGTCACACTTATTAACACTTTTGGTCACTTTATGCTTAGTTGTATGTGACTAAATACACCCCAAAAACATGCTTTGTGTGACTAAATGTTACCAAAGGCCACACAAAAACAAAAGTCATGTAGCAATTGGATGATTAATAGTCACATAAAATACACATTACTTCACACTTATGTTTATATTAACACTTTTGGTCACTTTATGCTTAATTGTATGTGACTAAATACTCAAAAGAAACATGCTTTGTGTGTGACTAAATATTACAAAAGGTCACACAAACATAAAATCCATGTTGTTTTTTGAACGGCCACAGTCAGATATTTATGTGACTAAATGTACGAGAATAAAATACAAAGCCACACTTGATCCGACTTGTGTGACCATTTTGAAATTTCACTGTCACACATTTGAATATTTATGTGACTAGTTTATCTAGCTTTACAGTCTATTAATCGTCCATTATAAATCCATCAAGTCCAATAAGTCAAGTCCGTTTTAGTCCGTTATGTCCAATATATTTAGTCCGATAATCAATAAACGTGGCATGTTAACACAAATAAAAACAAACGAGGATTGAAACCCGCGCTTCGCTGCGGGGTGTTTTCACATAGAAGTTTTATAGACGGCATCTCAAATAAACTCAAATAGAAGCATATCGTTTTGTGTTTTTACAACAATCAGTCACTTTTTACAAAAAAATAAAATAACATAAGAAGCTTTCAACATGTATGTTGTTGCTATGTTCCATAAGCCGTGTGGATCTTGTGTGTCAATATCAAGAAGCAAACCTGCAAGGGAGAGTCGCACATTATTTCCAGAAGTTATCTGTTAAATATAGGCCTTTGATAGCTGATTTTATATAATGTCAAAGTTAGATTGACCCTGCAAACATAAGAGCAATACCATCCGTAGCATTATAATATGTTTGAAGACTCATCCATACTTGAAGAAAGTATCTTGCATACAGCATCACATAAAACATTTTGAGTATCGACTTTCATAGTATTTTATGTGGCATCGATCATTCACCTACATTCAAAATAAATAAATAAAATCTTAAGTTGTAAACCCTAACCTGTTTTGATCCCTTACCAAATCAACCCATTATAAATCCTACTCACATTTTCAGTTATCAAGTAAACTGTTTTCAAACAAATTCTACCGGTCCACTTGAAAACCATCAATCACAGCCAATATTAACACAAATCATACCATTGAAATTATATCAAACTGTCACAAAAGCTTAAATTCTAATTACAATGGCACTCTTTAAATTCAGTTAATAAAACGGTACTCTTTTATTTTCATTTTCACATGCTTGTGCATAGATGTTTCAACAGCAGAAATAGTTTAATAGAAAATAAAAAGTAACCTGCTATCTGTTTGCAGGAGGCCAAAATATCACTAGAAATCCCACTAAAAGCCATAAAAACGCTCTTAAAAATGACCCAGTTAACCCCTTGACTGTTTCTGTTTTACAGCACTCTCGAATATTTGTAAAAACGGTTTTGGTATCCACAACTTGAAAACACAAACCATTCGAATAATCTAGTAATGTAACCCTTTTGTATTTCGATCCCGAAGTTGGAAGTGAATACTTACCTTTTTACAGTCCTGATCGACAAACCGAGTATGGAAGGTAGGAATAGTCGATGTTATAGTGCTTGTATCATTTCCAGTGTCCACATCTATTGACCAACAGTCATTCACTTCTGGCGCAATCTACAATCAAACCAAGATGGCATCAGCAACCCCACAATAATATCAGTTCACTTTAAGAAAAGAAAAAAACTAATTTACAAATAATTCTACCCGGTTTGCAAAAACGAATATAAGCGGCAACAGGACAACAGATAGTTGTGTACGTGATCCAACTGGTATAGAAGGACCAACAGAAGAAGTTGGTATAGGAATAGTTGGTCTTGGCAAAGAGTGGATGGGGTGCAACTACAGTTCTCAGAGGTGGGTGGGCTGCAACGCCAATTCTCAGGTGGTGGGCTGCAACTGCATTCTCAAAGGTGGGCCGGCTACAATTCCAGTTCTCAAAGGTGGGTGGAGTGCCATTTAGTTGTGGCATAAGGAGTTGTCGTGCAAGTCAGGTAACATTACATAATGGGTAGCTTTATATTATGGGTCAAAACAGGAATGGGTTATTTCAGGTTGACCTGAATGTTTTATAATACCTTTAATTGATTCGTTCATATGTAAATGGGTTTACGATATACTTATTAGTAGAAGCGGCAAACAATTTTCCTAATTTCATTGACTTTCAAAAAAATTAATAGACTGCATTTGATTGAAAAATATATTACTAAACACTTTTCCTTATTTCAACTCCCCGCTCCCATGTTTCAAGTCAGATCGAAATCTACGTAGTGTCTGGAATTGCTTTTTAAGGCATCGTATGCTTTTTTAAGATAACCAGAAACAGATAATCAAGTGTAACAATAACAGTATAACTGAATATTTAAAATATAGAATTCTGAGTACTAAATATACATTGCCCAAACTACTTATTCATAGTCAAATAAGCAAATAAAAATAATTAGTTTGTTTCTATCCAAAGCAACAAAACAACTAATTAGTCACAGAACCGGCCAAAGACCGATTTGGTCAGATTGGTCAGATTAGGTTAACCGCAAGCATTTTTCTTCCCCTTATTTTTAATCAATAAATAGAGCACTAGTAAGGCTAAAACGTATTACGATTGTGGATAAAAGGTTAACAATTCCTCCTCCAACATATGAATTCCGCAATATAGATATTAGGAATATTAAATTTTCAAAACAAACTAAGACCGTAGATAATGGTAAGTCACTATTTGTATACCTAAATAACAATATGTTCAAGTGTACATAATAGAAACTCCACTAGTAATATCATAATTAAACAATGTAGTTTTGACCAAATAAGCTATACCTGACGAGAAACGATGTCCAAAGGAAGATCTCTTAGCGAACATGATCTGGAAATCATCTTACTATTGATCATCCAATTCGCCATATCTTAACCACCAATAAGCTGCAAAACCACAAAATGCCAAAAAATTAATAAGATGAAATTGTCAAAAACACAAGATGCTATTAATATGTAAAAAGAACTTATGTTGACCACAATTAGACTCAAATTAAAGTAACTACACAACCATATAATCGAGTACATATAATAAAAAATAATAACTAAATTACAATGTCAGAGGTTACCTAGAAAACATTAGTCACTCCGCCCTTTATACGATCTGGACTATGGACCTATGGTATACGGTTAGGGTTTCATGACAAGGTAGTCTGTGCCGACGGTTGCCATGTTAGTGGCCAGCGATTGCGATATGTGTGGAGGGATAAGCAAAGTGACGGTTCCATGTAGATGACGAGAGTGCGATATTAGCGGATCCATTTTTGGAGGATCCAAAATTTGGGAGGGAAGTTAGAAATGGCAGCAGGAAGTGAAAATTTGGGGGTGGGGAGTGTGGAGGGATTCTTAAAAAAATAGTGTATAACTATAAACAATAAACAATCTTAAAAATTACTCTATAAATATAAGTATTTAAATTAAGCGATAAGAAATATCTTAATAACAAAGTTTTAAAAACCGGTTTTCTAACTGACTCGATCGAGGGTCACGGTTTAATCTGCGGTTCAACCAGGTTTTTGGCTCAAAACCGGCCTTTGGTCACCCGACTGGTCCACTGTTCAACCGGTCAGGTCAATCCGGGTTTTAAAACACTGCTTGATAAAAAAAAAAAAATAACGCGTTTTTGTATGTGACGACGTACCATATATTCCAAACTATGCTAGTCGTGCCTAATATGAAATCCGAACGAACCATAACAACCTGAACTATGTCTCGACTATTCTTTCAGATTGTAACAATTGTTTCCTCCGAGGTGTCTAAGTATGGGAAAACATCCACTGAGTTCAGGTACAGACACACTCGGAGGAAAAGACTACCATGGACAAGTAGTGCAAAAGGTTAGTGATGTATGCGGATATTTTCCAAGATTATTACCCAAGGTTGGTAACACACGTTACGCGAGGATGAAGTTTGAAATATAAGGAAGCATAAACTTTGGCCTAGAATGTGGAAATCTAAAGCGTCTTTTGCCTGACAAAGGTGTCACTTACAATCTTACATATCGCTAAGCTAAGGATGTTTTGTGTTTCCACATGTTAAGCCAAAATGTATGATTCATAATATTTCAAACTACATGTGAGCGTTATACACTTTCACTTTTATATTGTAACCAAGCATTAAGTGTGGGAATGTCATAAACAAATTACACAAATGGACTTCCGAAAACCGTACTGTCGGCGTATATGGCCGACTGGTCCTAGCCGAACGACCATATAGGCCGTTCGGATTAATGAATAATTCCAGAACAAGTCAAAACTCAGAACATGTGATTCCGAAAGGATCTATCCGATCGAACTCCCATGTCCGAACGGACTACATATCCGAATGACCTATATGGTCGTTCGGACCAACGGTCACCTCCAGATCAGGAAGTTAACTTCGATATTAATAGTGTGTGGCAGAACTGCAGTAACTATGTCAGGTCAGGAAAAAGGCCCCAAACAGAGTAAGTTCCAGGTGACGCCCAAAGCGGTCGTCAGTACATTTGGACATATCCGATGGAGACAAAAAAGGGACTACTATATAAAGGAGCAGTTTCTACAGTAATGGTAACTCACTTTTACACACAGTACTTAACCTACAAAACACACTTATTATCTTACCTTCGTATACTTACTCTCACACCGAGTTTGGTCCTGGGGTCACACCCGGGGCGAGACTAACGCGTCTACTTTCTTAGCAGCTATCCGAAAGACTTGACGGACTCAAGGCCGAAGGATATTTTGAAGAATCACCTCACCTGCAGAAAAATACTTAAACAAACAACACACCCGAACCGACCAAAGACCGTTTTGGTCAACGGTTTTTAGTTTTTTTTTTGGTTTTCAACGATTCAGGCCAAAACCGAAAAAAGCCCTACCTAAATCTTATTGAACATTATCTGACGCAATACGAGACCGACCTAGTGTATTTGTTCGGTTATTAGTTTTCCATCCAACATGTTGCGTTTTTCTGTTCAATTCAATACTAATTAGCTTGTTCAAACATAATTTATTATGTGATTTAAATAAAATTAAATCGACCAAACCACAACTAAACTCGTGCTTTATAGGACTCATACATATGTCAAGTGGGGACGACGTGAAGCATGAAAACGCCACCCACGGTGTGGGTCTGGCGTCATCGTGTCGTGTTTTTGGGACAGGACGAAAATGCAGGGTACATTAGGCTCTAATAATCGAGCTTGAGCCTGTCTTTATATTTAAATATCGAAAAAACTTGTGAGCCTAAACGAGCCTTAAAGATATACGTGTATAAATGTTGGGTAAAGGTATATACAAGCTCAAATAGATATAAGAGTTGACATTTGCTTAACAAGCCGATTATAATTTGAGATTTATTTTTTTAACTCATCATAAAAATGAGTCAAGCCCGAGTTTGTGAAATACTAAATCTGTCGATTTTCTGCTCTGTTCATGAAATGGTCCAACAAATTTTGCATAAATCAGCAAATGGGTATATTTTGGGCGTGTATTTACCTACAAATTAACAAATCTCGAGCCCGACTCGGTTCAAGCCGTATTTGTTAAGCTCGAGCTCAGCTCATGGTACATGTATGTTATATAGGCTTGGGATTGGCTCAAGCTCGGCTCGTTTATGTGATTTGGAAATAAAATATTAAAGTTTGGCTCGAGCTTGCTCGTAATATATCTATGTTGAGCTCGTTAATAAGCTTGTTAATAAGTTCACCTATAATACAAATGCATAACATTTATATATGTTTAATATATAAAATATCATAGTGTCATTTAGGCTCGCGAGCCCAATCAAGTTTTGTATGTAAAACTCAGGCTGAGCCCGATTGATAGATGAGCTGCAACTTAGGCTCGAGCTCGTTTAAGCTCGGCTGAATCAAATTTTTTACTGATATGATCCTGAGCTTTTCACGAGCGGCTTAGCTTATTTTCGCTCCTAAAAAACAAAGATTAAGATAGTTCATATGTTGAATTTATATGTAATACTTTACATATCCCGCACTTAGTTTTTCCCAAAATAAAATTTCCTTATAAAAATTAACTTTTCACAAGCCCCGCCTAAATTTTTCCCCAAAATCAAATTGCCCCTCCACCCATCTTTCTTTTTTATCAGATCTCACATCATCTTGTTCGTAATATGTTCTCCATAACTAATTTTATAAATCTATCTCACACCCCCTATTCACCACCACCCTTCACCGCCTCACACGCCGCCTCCCCACTGACCACCACCTCCACAGCGCCTCGCGCTGTCGTTTCACGCCACCAAGAACAAGAAAGGTTGTGGAGGTTGTACTTGGGTTTAGATGGTGATGTTAGGGTTTCATTTGGTTCGAGTTTATCTCAACCGCCACCTCCCTTCCAACTTTTTCTCCTCGTTTCTTTGGTATGACCAATCTTGACCTTCTTTGTTACTATCCTTATTTAAAACAATATAAAAACGAGTTAATAGATTTTCGTGGTTAAAAACGGGATTAAAAAACATTTTTGGTATTTTTTTCGTGTGGTAAACAAATTAAACATGTGCTTGTTTGGTTTTGATTGGATATACGGGTCGGGTAAAACCCGTTTGAGTTCTGGGTCGACCAGTTAGTGTCTGGTGTTCAGATTTAGGTGTGTTAATCTAATTTAGTTATGTATATTTGGCCATGTTGCTTCGCCAGGAAAGGAACCAGCCAAAGGGTGTGTTTTTTTTCGAAACACAACCCAACTGGGGGCGCTTGGTTTGGTTTGGTGCTCGATCGCTAACAGCCCACCCCAAGAGGGTGTGGGTTTGGTTTGTTTTAGCCGCACCATATACTCGTAGGTTTTGGCCACCAAGCCGTCACCCATTTAGGATGAATTTGGTTTGTTTTGGATCGACCACACCCCAAAGGGTGTGTTTGTTTCTGTATGGGTTAGCCACAAAACCACCTACGGAAGGGTGTGTTTCTTTTCCAGTGTTTATAATTTATATTGTATTTTGGAATGTGGATTAGCCTATCGAACCTTTACCTTATTGGCATTAAATAGGTGGTTCATGTCCCTGAGGCTGTAACATTTTTAAGCCAAGATCTGCATCTCCTTAAATATGTGGAACTTAAGCAAAGAGTAAAGCATGTAGCTGACATCATCGAAGAGGTGTCGTGGGAGAATGTGGACCCGGATACACTCATGAGGTTTTCTTGCTTATACTCTATTTGTTAATAACACACGCGCGTATATACATATATTTAGCAATTTTGAGGGTGGAATTGTTATGTTTGATCCCCAACAGGTACAAAGGGTTAATACAAAAATTTTGCTAAAAAGGAAATGGATAAAATTGGCCAAGGGATCAAAATTTATGCCACTAACATTAACTGGTTTACAGAAATATTTATGTGTTTATAATTATAATAGTATACTTGTTATCTTAATCATTTAACAGTAATTATCCAGGAAAAAAAAAACTCAAAAAATGTATAAAATAGTGTCCATGAGACAGCACTTACCTAAGATGCCCTATTACCTGAAGTTTATTTTGACCTCTACCCATTTTGACGCCCTACATAGATTGCATAAACACATTCCGGTATTTACTAGAATTTCACTCGTCAAATAATGATTATGATATTCATGTGAAGTTCAAGTAATTTTTACCTTTTTAATGTTTTGTGCAGCAAATTCATGAGCGATATAATCATGTCTGTCACATCTTCACTGTCTACACATGATAGAAGCTCTGAAGGTGCTCGTTTCGAGATGTTGAGTGCAGATTACAGTGGCGTTGTTCTTGGTAGTGAAAACTCTACCATTCATATCGATGCTATTATTGATCCTTTGAGCTCTTCTGGTCAAAAAATATCATCACTTCTTCGGATCATACAGAAATGCAGTCAGCCAAGCATGAGACTCGTGTTTAACCCGTTGGTTAGTTCTTTATCCATCTTAACAACTAATTATAAAGAAACATTTTCCAAAGCTTTTTAGATTGCCCATGATATTGTTCTTGTCTGTCTTCAAATGAAAAGTTCCCTCCTATGGCATCTTAATCTGATTTGGCAAGTAGTTTGTTTATCGAGTTTCTAAATTTCTGTAATATATCTAAACGTGTTCAATGTTTTCTTGACAGAGTTCCCTTGTTGACCTTCCACTGAAAAATTACTATTGGTTTGTTATTCCATCTGAGGTATAGTTCTTGTTCATGGCAACCGTTAATTCATTTATTCTTGAAAGCTAGTTCTTTCCTTAAAGTTTCTGCTCGGATATTTAGGATGACTTCAGCAACACTGATTCAACAGTACATGGCCCCAAAGCATTTTTTTGCAAATATGCCACTATCTAAAACCTTAACCATGAATCTTGATGTTACTGAATCATCGCTTGTTGAACCTGTCATTGCAGTGTAAGTTTCTACTGAACCCTAAAACATTTACTGTATTATTTTCCACTTTTGTAACTTCATTAATTTTTTTGGTTTACGGGTGTTTCAGCCATGATCTTGACAATATATTGCTTGAGAACCTTGATGACACAAGGACGCTACAAGCAGTTTTTGAACTTGAAGCTCTCATTCTGACTAGGTAAAGTTGGTTCAGTTCGATGGTTCTAAATGCTTATAATATCTGTCATCTTATAATACAAAATACTGAATGAAAATGAAAAAACCCACTAAAGTAACATTACAAACAAGCTAAAGCATCTTTTATCTGTTGTAACTAAATCAAGTTTGCTGTTATGATATATTAAGCTAATTATCTATTGTCGACTGATTGATTTGGTTTGAAATTCTGGAATCGAGATTAGATCAATTATCCCAAGATTGAACCAGAATAACTGGTTTGGTTAAGGGCTTGTTGGGTGTGCGTTATATTGAATGAAGCGTATAGTATTGCCTATAGAAGACAGTGTTTAATGTGTTTATGTTATATAATGTTGATAATCAGATAATCAAATATTAAATTGCTTCTTTTTTCAGTTTCAATATGCAAATTATAGCACTCCTTGCTACAGAGACACAGGAAACGCATCCATGAAGTTTCGACTGATCAACCAAAGATCTGACATTTCTTTTGCATTGTTTTCTGTGGATTATCGAAGGTTTGCTTATGGTTTTGGTTGTTTTTATTCCCTACTTTATTCTATCTTTTAGAACATGTTTGTAACATGTGGTTTAACTTGCATCGTGAAATAGCCAAAGCTTGTAGTAGTGTCAAATTCAGTTTGTCATAGTTAAAACTGAATGATTCATTATTGTTACAAGATGGCATATTAGTTCATGGAGTCATAATGTTAATATGTGTGTGTATGTTTCTGATGAATTTATTTTTAGGTGCTTTGGTTGGAAGAAACATTGGATCAGCACAAAGAAGAGCATGTTTGTCGTGAAGCCGCTTGAAAGAAGGAATTTGAGAAGAGTAGGCGGTTTTTTTGCATGGCCAAAGGATCAAGTGGTTTTGGATCCAAAGGTACATGTGTTTTATCAACTCAATGTTTGATACACGCGGCTTTTGTTTCCTACAGGCAACACCACCAAGTACCATACAAATGATTGGTGAGAACAAAACTGCACATAAATTACAAACGAAGCGCAAAAACGTTTACGTATCTAGTGATGCCATGCAAAGGAAAGCTAAGAAGAAGGGTCGGAAGTCCTTAAATTATTGAGAATTATATTATGTACGACATTACAATTTTATATTTGATTCAATTATATATACATTCCAATTTTATTGTATTTGAATTTGTTTTGATATATATTAATTTCTTAAATGTGACTAAAAGATACATATAGTCACACTTATTAACACTTTTGGTCACTGTTTGCCTAATTCGTTGTGTGACTAAAGAATACAAAAGGTCACACAAACATACAATTCATGTGGCTATTGGATGATCAATAGTCACACAAAACACACATTTCTGCACTTTAAACACCATATTGTCACACTTATTAACATTTTTGGCCACTTTATGCTTAATTGTATGTGACTAAATACCCAAAAGAAACATGCCATGTGTGACTAAATGTTACAAAGGCCACACAAAGATACAATTCATGTGGCCATTGGATGATCAATAGTCACACAAAACACACATTTCTGCACTTTAAACACCATATGGTCACTCTTATTCACACTTTTGGCCACTTTATGCTTCATTGTATGTGACTAAATACCCAAAAGAAACATGCTATGTGTGACAAAATGTTACAAAAGGCCCGCACAAACAACAATTCATGTGGCCATTGGATGATTAATAGTCACTACAAAACACACATTTCTGCACTTTAAACACCATATGGTCACTCTTATTCACACTTTTTGCCACTTTATGCTTAATTGTATGTCACTAAATACCCAAAAGAAACATTCTATGCGTGACTAAATGTTACAAAAGGCCACGCAAAAACTAAATTCATGTGGCTATTGGATTATCAATAGTCACACAAAACACACATTTCAGCACTTTAAACACCATATGGTCACTCTTATTCACACTTTTGGCCACTTTATGCTTAATTGTATGTGACTAAATACCCAAAAGAAACATGCTATGTGTGACTAAATGTTACAAAAGGCCACACAAACATAAAATTCATGTGGCCATTGGATGATCAATAGTCACACAAAACACACATTTCTTCACTTTAAACACCATATGGTCACACTTATTCACACTTTTGGCCACTTTAAGCTTAGTTGTATGTGACTAAATACCCAAAAGAAAAATGCTTTGTGTGACTAAATGTAACAAAAGGCCACACAAAAATAAAATTCATGTGGCCATTGGATGATCAATAGTCACACAAAACACACATTTCTTCACTTTAAACACCATATGATCACACTTATTCACACTTTTGGCCACTTTATGATTTATTGTATGTGACTAAATACCCAAAAGAAAAATGCTTTGTGTGACTAAATGTAACAAAAGGCCACACAAACATACAATTCATGTGGCCATTGGATGATCAATAGTCACACAAACCACACATTTCTTCACTTTAAAGAACATATGGTCACACTTATTCACATTTTTGGCCACTTTATGATTAATTGTATGTGACTAAATACCCAAAAGAAACATGATTTATGTGACTAAATGGTACAAAAGGCCACACAAAAACCAAATTTATGTGGCAATTGGATGATCTATAGTCACACAAACCATACATTTCTTCACTTTCAACACCATATGGTCACACTTATTAACACTTTTGGCCACTTTATGGTTAATTGTATGTGACTAAATATACAAAAAGAAAATGCTTCGTGTGACTATAAGAGTTTTTGGTCACACAAAGCTGATTAATCCAACTAAAATTGTACCTATTTAGTCACACATTTTAACGTTTTGGTTACTCTTTTGTAAGTGAGACTAAAAAGAACCAAAACATGTAACCGTAGGTACCCTATGGTCACACCACCTTTAGTCACACACACGAAAAAAACCATGTGTGACTATATGTATATCGTCACACATATTTGGTGTAACCAATTCCACTTTTTGTTCTAGTGAGAGTTTGAATATTTCAAAGGTTTTGAACGAATTTGCTTTGGTTTCCACACTTGCTTTACCCGTGTAAAGCGAGAGTGTGGAGTTTGAAAACCTGTATTCTCTTCATTAGACGTATTTGACCTTGAAAGCTTTTGAGGAGTAAGTGTTTCAGAAAAACTTGGTTTCTTCGAGAACTTCCTTCCTTTTTGCAAAGAATAGGTTGTAAACTGGGAGACCTTTTTCAAAAATGGTTTTGAAGATTCACCCGTGTAAACCTTCTTCGAAACACTCACTTCTGTTGATGAAAAATCTGAAATTGGAGCTTTTCCTTTTGATCGATTAAGAGCATCAAACTTTGTTTTTAAGGCATTATATGATGTTCTCAGATCACTGTATTCTTTTTGAAGAGAAAGATGATCTTGAGATGCCAATTTAGATTCCAAGGAGGCAATTTGTTTCAAAAATTGATCTTTTTCAGCTTTTGAATCATCCGTTTTACGAGCCAATTTCCGTTCGAACTGAATATTTTCTTTTTCAAGTCTTTCAAAATAATTTTCAAATTTGGTCGTTTTGTTGAAAAGATCAGTTTTGGCATCCTCAAGATCGTTTGTTCGTTAAGCTAAAAGTGTTTCAAGCTCAATCACTTTTGTTTGAAGCACATGTGATGCGTGCGATGTGTCGTTGCGGTTTAGCAGTATTAATGCCTACTCAAGTTTTAAATTTATATTTAGCCGACTTATCAATAACACACACACTTAACGAGCAGTGTACCCGGTCAGTATGAATATAATGGTAAGTAGAGTGTCGATCACTAAGAGTGGAACGTATTATCTAGTTATTCTAATCAGTATTTTAATATATTAAGTTAGCTATACAATCTAATCTAACGCAAGGGGGTTCAGCCTGAGAGACTGGCACGATTTGGTTGCAATTAAATAATAAACTAAACCAATAGGCACGAATCAGCGAATAGCACACACGTACACAGATAAATACTCGAGACAATAAGAGGGCTGTCCTTATGATAAGTAGTTTGTCACTTGTTTTATTGCTAGTGTTATATGAAGTGTATAGTTCGATGCAACGCACCGAGATTAAGTCCTTTCTCGTTGGTTCTAATCTTATCGGCGAGTAAACCCTTAATGATTACTTATGACTATCCTATTTATCTTTCTCCTACTTTTCTACAGACCATAGAATGCATAGGCGATCTAATAAATAGGCGAGGGCAGAGGCATGGCGACCCGATCAACGCTCAGCTAGACACAGAGGTTATCAATGCACTAATAAAAGTCACCAAAGACATCAACATATAAACTTTAATTAATGAGAAAGCAGTTTTAAGGGAGTGCAATCTTTCCGTTGTCACATTACACAAGCCACCAATCTTGATGAATTAAAGCTTACTAACACAATAAAACAAAACTACTTAATGAATTAAACACATGCAGCACCTTCTTACAGCTCTTGTATCTTTGATTTGAGTGTGTCTTGTGCTCGCTATTCGACTGAATTCGTCCTTGGTTTCTGTACTTCGGTCTTCGTATATATTATATGTCCCCCAAAATTCGTCTAGTCTTGGGGTATTTATAGTTTCTGTCTGAGGGTAAGATGCGGCGCATCTAGTAAGTAGATGCGGCGCATTTACTTAACTTCGCGTGGGGTCCAAGATTATAATATTCAGGAATATTCGTATACCGCCAGAAGATGCGGCGTATCTTTATCTTTGGATGCGGGGCATGTCCTCTTGTATCTTGGATCGTATCTGATGAAATATTGATAGTGATGCGCCGTATGTGATAAGCAAGATGCGGCGCATCTGGAGCAGATTAGTCTTGATCTTGTACATTTCAGTAGACTCTTAACTTCTTGCATGTTTTGCCCCATAATTAGTCCAAAATCGCCAAGTTTCACCAAATGCTTGTTTTCAACTGAGAATTACAAAAGTAAACGATTAAGTATCAATCCTCATACATAATATAATAAAACAAGTCAAATTAATAGGATAAATGATAGTAATAAAATGTACTTATTTGAGTTCATCAAATATCCCCCACTTGAGCTTTACTTGTCCCCAAGTAAACCTTAGAATTAATCTTATGAAAATGTATCCTAAAAGATATTAGGATTTATTTTTATATTTAAGCATGTAGTCATTTTTGTCATAATCACACAACTAAACACTTAACGAATTAGAAGTAAAATAAAATATTTTGATAAAAGCAAATCTAATCGTTTAACTGTCCAGTCGCGACGAATATTCTATCATAAGCTTGGCAAGTATACACATCTCCTCCACTAAAGCCAAGGAATAACAAGTCTAAAGCGGTAAAAAGGGTTTTTAGGCTTAAGGGTTAATTATTCTTAATCTCTATCGATCTCAAATTCCAGAAAAGGCGACAAAATCACAAATACATGATCGAATCCACGAACACGATACTTGCAATTGCTCAAATCCTTAACTCGAATAGGCTAAAGATAGGTCAAAACTTCACCAATAATAATATATCAAAAAGGGCGACAAAATCATAAATACATAGCCGAATCCACGACTACGATACTTAAGATTGCTCAAATCCCTAATCTCAATAAATCAAAGGTTTGGTTGGATAAAGAATAATACAGGGCATGGATAATATTTGGGATATAAATTGGTGTAAAATGAAAAATAAACAAAACAAATAAATTAAAATCCTAAGTGTGGTTAATCACTATCCCAACCATCCCATGAATAAGACTCATATCATTGAATAACGCACGCTTTAACACTTGAAACACACGCTTTAGGTAGACACGAATTATACTCAACAAGATCTTAATCAAAGAATAAACCTTAGTTGACGTTCCCATAACTGCCAACTCCCATTCAATCCATAAATATATAACAACTAGTGGTGATATCGACCACTTACATAACTTTACATAAGTTGGTTTAAATCAAACATCCAACTCCTCCTTTTTCTTTTTTTCTTCTTTTCTATTTTTTTTCGATTTTTTTTTTTTTTTTTTTTTTTTTTTTTTTTTTTTTTTTTTTTTTAATAACATAAACATAGATGTGTAAAATTTCACCACATCACTATAATGATAATTCTGGATAATTATTCCATACTTTTCATGACTTCAGAAATAACGGTAATAGTGAAAGTAGTAAACACACGAAAAATAAACTCAAAAATATACAATATTTACTTTCACTCCAATCGCATTGTGCAATTTCCCGACCTAACCATAGATAATGAATTACGCACGCGAACACAGGTAATGTAAGGAAACACACTTTGCCTATAGCAATTAATCAACCACGGATTTTAATCTACAGGGTAGGCTAAGGTGTAAGGGTGTAACGAAACATTTTAACAAAGGTGTAAGAAACGAAAGGAATGGCTTTGAGTATTTTTCTAGGGGTATCTTACTCTAAAAATGAGAGTAACAAAAGGGTTTATACGGAGGTTAACTAACCAGTGTAGTTAGCTAATAACACATAACATATAAAGGCTATTTGGGTGTAATCCTAGAAATTTACCAATTTAGACAAGTCATTCCAATTATATAAATAATACTTATTATGGTAGTCTCGAATGGTATACAAGCCAAGTTCTTAAAGTTTACAAGTCACCGGCACACTCATAGATTTGTGAATTTTGAAAAATCACAATTTTTGAAAATAACGTCATGTGTGCAGCTATGCAACTTAGACTTTAAACAAAAACATGCTAAAAATTTTAAATTTTGATATATTAAGCACATTTTAAGCATAATTTTTGAAAAGTTTAGGACAAGTAAGTGTTAAGTGTTCTAATTCTCCAATCCCCCCACTTAAGTTAAACAACGTCCTCGTTGTTTGTATAAAAGGTTAAAAATTGGAAAATAAAAGAATTAGAACAGAAAAACTCCCCTGAGATTTGCTCGGTATGATCCTCCATTTGTATAAGAGCAAAAATCATCTTTCTTGTGGATTAGAACGTTTAAGCTTCATATTTGATGTATCCACAGGAAATTCAGGAATCTATAATACCACCAAGGCTTTAAACACACCTAAGTTAAGAAAGGTTCAAACTTGCATAATACATTAGTAGTTAGCAAAAAATAAAACATAAAAAATTAAAACTGAAAATCATCAGGTCAGTCGATGCGCCGTATCTTATGGAAGAAGATACGCCATATCGAGCCTGGAATAATTACGAATCAGAATAGAAGATGCGTCGCATCCTTAACCAGGGATGCGCCGCATTAAAATAAACTGATAAAAAGTTTTAAAGTCAAAAATAAAAAATGCAGAAAATAAAATAAGATATGATCTGTACAGTTGATACGCCGCATCCTATGATGGAGATGCGCCGCATCTACTGCAGATCTGATAGACTCAATACAAAATCAGAAAATAAAATAAAAGATAAGCATGGTGATGCGCGTGATGTGTCGTTGCGGTTTAGCAGTTTTAATGCCTACTCAAGTTTTAAATTTATATTTAGCCGACTTATCAATAACACACACACTTAACGAGCAGTGTACCCGGTCAGTATGAAGATAATGGTAAGTAGAGTGTCGATCACTAAGAGTGGAACGTATTATCTCGTTATTCTAATCAGTATTTTAATATCCTAACGCAAGGGGGTTTCAGCCTGAGAGACTGGCACGGTTTGTTTGCAATTAAATAATAAAATAAACCAATAGGCACGAATCAGCAAGTAGCACACACGTACACAGATAGATACTTGAGACAATAAGAGGGCTGTCCTTATGATTAAGTAGATTGTCACTTGTTTTATTGATAGCCTTATATGAAGTGTATGTAGTTAACCCTTTCTCGTTGGTCCTATTCTTATCGGCGAGTAAACCCTTAATGATTACTTATGTTTAAAAGTTATTCCTAAGTGATCAATTTAGTAATAACCGTGGGAGCCACATTATGTCCCGCAGTCAAATGCCCGCAAGCCACTAATAAACACAGAGGTTATCAATGCACTAATAAGTAGTAACCAAAGACATCAACATATAAACTTTAATTGATGGGAAAGCAAGTATTAAAGGGAGTGCAATCTTTCGTTGTCACATTACACAAGCCACCAATCCTGATGAATTAAAGTTTGCTAACACAATAAAACAAAACTACTTAATGAATTAAACACATGCAGCACCTTCTTACAGCTCTTGTATCTTTGATTTGGGTGTGTCTTGTGCTGCCTCCTTGACTGAATTCGTCCTCGGGTTTTTCCTGTTCGGTCTTCGAAACTTATATCCTCCCGAAATTCGTCTGGTCTTGGGGTATTTATAGTTTCTGTCTGAGGGAAGATGCGGCGCATCTAAGGAGTAGATGCGGCGCATGTACTTAACTTCGCGTGGGGTCCAAGATTATAATATTCAGGAATATTCGTACACCGCCAGAAGATGCGGCGTAACTCCATGATTAGATGCGGCGCATGTCCTCTTGTATCTTGGATCGTATCTGGTGATATCTTGATAGAGATGCGGCGCATGTCATGAGTGAGATGCGGCGCATCTGGAGCAGATTAGTCTTGATCTTCTTCATTTCAGTAGACTCTTCACATTATGCATGTTTTGCTCCATAATCAGTCCAAAATTGCTAAGTTTCACCAAATGCTTGTTTTTACCTGAGAATTACAAAAGTAAACGATTAAGTATCAATCCTCATACATAATATAGTAAAACAAGTCAAATAAATAGGATAAATGATAGTAATAAAATGTACTTATTTGAGTTCATCAAATATCCCCCCACTTGAACTTTACTTGTCCCCAAGTAAACCTTAGAATTTCTTTTATGAAAATGTATCCTAAAAGATGTTAGGATTTATTTTTATATTTAAGCATGTATTCGTTTATTTCATAATCACACAACTAAACACTTAACGAATTAGAAGTAAAATAAAATAAGTCGATAAAAGCAAATCTAATCGTTTAACTGTCCAGTCGTGACGAATATTCTATCATAAGCTTGGCAAGTATACACATCTCCACCACTAAAGCTAAGGAATAACAAGTCTAAAGCGGTAAAAAGGGTTTTTAGGCTTAAGGGTTAATTATTCTTTTTCACTATCGATTTCAAATTCCAGAAAAGGCGACAAAATCACAAATACATGATTGAATCCACGAACACGATACTTGCAATTGCTCAAATCCTTAACTCGAATAGGCTAAAGATAGGTCCAAACTTCACCAATAATAATATATCAAAAAGGGCGACAAAATCATAAATACATAGCCGAATCCACGACTACGATACTTAAGATTGCTCAAATCCCTAATCTCAATAAATCAAAGGTTTGGTTGGATAAAGAATAATAAAGGGCATGGATAATATTTGGGATATAAATTGGTGTAAAAAGAAAATAAACAAAACAAATAAATTAAAATCCTAAGTGTGGTTAATCACTATCCCAATCATCCCATGAATAAGACTCATATCATAGAATAACTCACGCTTTAACACTTGAAACACACGCTTTAGGTAGACACGAATTATACTCAACAAGATCTTAATCAAAGAATAAACCTTAATTGGCGTTCCCATAACTGCCAATTCCCATTCAATCCATAAATATAGTACAACAAATAGTGGTGATATCGACCACTTACATAACTTTACATAAGTTGGTTAAAATTAACTTCCAACTTTTCTTTCTTTCTTTTTCTTTTCTTATTTTTTTTCGAATTTATTATTATTATTATTATTTTTTTATTTTTTATTTTTTTTATTTATTTATTTTTTTAAACTTGAAACATAAACATAGATGTGTAAAATTTCACCACATAACTACAACTTTCTTTCCGGATAATTTTTCTATACTTTTCATACTTCAGAAATAACGGTAATAGTGAAAGTAGTAAACACACGAAAAATAAACTCAAAAATATATAATATTTACTTTCACTCCAATTGCATTGTGCAATTTCCCGACCTAACCATAGATAATGAATTACGCACGCGAACACAGGTAATGTAAGGAAACACACTTTGCCTATAGCAATTAACCAACCACGGATTCTAATCTACAGGGTAGGCTAAGGTGTAAGGGTGTAACGAAACATTTTAAACATAGGTGTAAGAAACGAAAGGAATGGCTCTGAGGGTTTTTCTAGGGTATCTTACTCTAAAAATGAGAGTAACAAAAGGGTTTATACGGGGGTTAACTAACCAGTGTAGTTAGTTAATAACACATAACATGTAATAGGCTATTTTGGGTGTAATCCTAGAAATTTACCAATTTAGACAAGTCATTCCAATTATATAAAATAATACTCATTATGGTGGTCTCGAATAGTATACAAGCCAAGTTCTAAAGTTTACAAGTCACCGGCACACTCATAGATTTGTGAATTTTGAAAAATCACAATTTTTGAAAATAACGTCATGTGTGCAGCTATGCAACTTAGATCTTAAACAAAAACATGCTAATTTTTTTTTTAAGTTTGATATATTAAGCACATTTTAAGCATAATTTTTGAAAAAGTTTAGGACAAGTAAGTGTTAAGTGTTCTAATTCTCCAATCCCCCCACTTAAGTTAAACAACGTCCTCGTTGTTTGTATAAAAGGTTAAAAACTGGAAAATAAAAGAATTAGAACAGAAAAACTCCCCTGAGATTTGCTCGGTATGATCCTCCATTAGTATAAGAGCAAAAATCATCTTTCTTGTGGATTAGAACGTTAAAGCTTCATACTTGATGTATCCCCAGGAAATCCAGGAAACTATAATACTACCAACACTTTAAAACACACCTAAGATAAGAAAGGTTCAACTTGCATAATACATTAGTAGTTAGGAAAAATAAAACTTAAAAATTAAAACTGAAAATCATCAGGTCAGTCGATGCGCCGTATCTTATGGAAGAAGATACGCCGTATCGAGCCTGGAATTAATACGGATCAGAATAAAGATGCGCCGCATCCTTAACCAGGGATGCGCCGCATTAAAAATAAACTGATAAAGAGTTTTAAAGTCGAAAATAAAAATGCAGAAAAATAAAATAAGATATGACCATTGCAGGAGATGCGTCGCATCTCAGAATTGAGATGCGCCGTATCTTCGTGCGGGCCTGACTGACTCGACACAGAAAACAGAATAATTAAAAGATAAATCCGGGTTGTCTCCCGGTAAGCACTTGTCTTTATTCCAGAGTCTTCAAGTTAGACTCACGTTCAGCTCAGCAATAAGTCCTTGTCACGGTCCATCCTTCGTCCTTCATCCGAAAGATTTTCCCGTATATCTCTGCGATGTTTTCTTCCGTTCGACTTAATCTAGTATAATTCTTTGTCTTCACCGCAGTATATTCTTCATCAGGACCCAAAGAATATTTGATGATTTTAAATTTTTCAGAAATAATCATGGGTGGCTCATTGTAAGGAATCCCAAGTAGTTGACACTTTCTTTTGGTGAATTCTTCCTCGTCTTTATCAACAAACTTAAAATAAGGATCCTTAATCAAATAATCATCTAGTTCTTCAATCAACGACTCATTATTATAATCGTCTTGAATCGCCTCCCATTCTCTTTCCAAATCATATTGTAACTGACGACTAAGCTTTGTGAAATCATCAAACTGTTTATGCACCCATTCCCAGAAAGTAGTATCCGATGTCCCCTTAAGTCCTTTCAAGCGTTCAATTCTCCCCTTTTCTTGTAAAGCCTCCGCTTTTTGTGGGCAGTCTTCAACATTATCGTACCACTCATAATCTTCAAAGGTTACATCGTTTCCAACCCGTCTCATCCCAATTATACTTCCCCCATTACAGGTTCCGTCACTCTTATAATCACAGGTCGGCCAAACACTACTCCCGTCCTTGAAAACGAAGGGTGTACAAGTGTGATTAATGTGCGCAAATTCCCATGGTTTATCCCAAACCCATGGTACTTGGTCATTCCATTCATAGTACCAGGTGTTTTTGAAATCGTCATAAGTCTTAAATCCTGGTAGATCTCCAGTAAGCACATCATCGTCGACTTGAAGAAGGTAGTTAAATTCCTTGAACTGCTTGCACAAGGGTGTCTCATAATCGAACACATCAATGTCAATCCTGAAAAGTTCTTCAATGCCCTCATTGATTGTTGAATCATGAAGTGACGACCCGTAATCGCTTTCTACTTCTTCATCTTCTCCACTCATCCAATATACCCATAATGCATCCTTAGTAGCACGATCCATGCTCTTATGGTTATTAAACTTACTAGCCAACCATTCTGAAAAATCAACATCGTGAGGATCGTGGTTAACGTCAAAGCAAACCTTTCCAATCATATTCTTTTTTATCTCCATGAACTCGTTAAATTGCTTCTTAAAACACCGAGTCAACCATGAAGTCATAATCTCCTTGACTTCATTTGCAGGGGCAAATTCCGGACTACCATATTTGAGTTCTAGCCAATCATTGAGGGAGAGGTCTATCAATCTTACCAATCTCCCATGAAATAGTAACTCCGCCAAATCATAATTCATGTCATTATCCTGATAGTTCTCATTCAATCCCCAGTACTGTTCGGAATAAGGCATGTAAGAGATTTGGGCATTGCCTCCACCACAGCTTTCGTTGCTTGAATCCATGTATGCAAGATAGAATTTCCTATCATCTTCTTCGATAGTAGTCCAGTTCAATCCGTCGGCTTCAATGATAGGCCATAAGAGCGACAATTCTTCTCCAGTGTACCTCACAAATACATCATAAGAGAATACCTCTTTGTCAATGTTGCATAAACGCATGAATTCCTTAAAAGCAGCTTCAAGAGGAGTCTCCCAAGAGAATAAATCTGCATCGATCATGAGTACATTGAATGAATCTGAAAACAAGCATTCCTTAGCAAGATATCCGTTAACTGACATGTCTTCCATAGCAAAATCTGTCATCCAAGGTAAAATCATCAGTAGGATTTGTTCGCTAGAAGAGAAATTAATGAATATAGAAACGGATATATGAATATAAATAGCTGATATCTGCAGACGATGCGCCGTATCCAAAAATTGGATATGCCGTATCTTAATACGTTAAAATTTAATCAGACTTTATTCAGAAAATAGATACGCCGCTTTAGAATTTAAGAATGCGCCGTATCGAATTAATTAATAAAAAATCAGCTTATCTAATTAAAATTAAATGCGTCATATTAACGAAAGTTAATGCGCCGTATTTTCGTTACGTTTAAAAATAAATATCGATTTTTGATTCAGAAAGATGCGCCGTATCGACAAAGATCGATACGCCGTATCTGTTTAATAATTCGCAAACTGTTTTTAATTAAAATAATAGATACGCCGTATCTACGAAAGCAGATGCGTCGTATGGCGTTAACGTTTAGAAAATTTTTTTTAATCAAAAACAGATACGCCGTATCTGCTAAAGCAGATGCGTCGTATTACTTTATCGCTTAGAAAAATTTCTTATTAAAAACAGATACGCCGTATCTTGGGGAAAAGATGCGTCGTATCGAATTAATTAAACGCGTTGTATTTTTAAAATTAAACGCAATACGCCGTATCTGAGAGATCAGATGCGCCGTATCGTTTGATTTAGCACAGTACAACGATAGCAGAACAGAAAAAATACGAAAAATAAAAACAAAAATAAAAACACACAAACAAAAATAAACACACAAAAATAAAAGCAAACAAATAACACACAATACAACAAATATGCAAAATAGTACAATGATGCAATTAATCTAATAAAAAGAAAAACCTAATTAAAATACTAATCAAATTAACAGATAATAACAATTCACTCCCCGGCATCGGCACCAAAAACTTGATGGGCGTGCGTTGGAGTAAAGTTTTGGCAGTTTTAATGCCTACTCAAGTTTTAAATTTATATTTAGCCGACTTATCAATAACACACACACTTAACGAGCAGTGTACCCGGTCAGTATGAAGATAATGGTAAGTAGAGTGTCGATCACTAAGAGTGGAACGTATTATCTCGTTATTCTAATTAGTATTTTAATATCCTAACGCAAGGGGGTTTCAGCCTGAGAGACTGGCACGGTTTGTTTGCAATTAAATAATAAAATAAACCAATAGGCACGAATCAGCAAGTAGCACACACGTACACAGATAGATACTTGAGACAATAAGAGGGCTGTCCTTATGATTAAGTAGATTGTCACTTGTTTTATTGATAGCCTTATATGAAGTGTATGTAGTTAACCCTTTCTCGTTGGTCCTATTCTTATCGGCGAGTAAACCCTTAATGATTACTTATGTTTAAAAGTTATTCCTAAGTGATCAATTTAGTAATAACCGTGGGAGCCACATTATGTCCCGCAGTCAAATGCCCGCAAGCCACTAATAAACACAGAGGTTATCAATGCACTAATAAGTAGTAACCAAAGACATCAACATATAAACTTTAATTGATGGGAAAGCAAGTATTAAAGGGAGTGCAATCTTTCGTTGTCACATTACACAAGCCACCAATCCTGATGAATTAAAGTTTGCTAACACAATAAAACAAAACTACTTAATGAATTAAACACATGCAGCACCTTCTTACAGCTCTTGTATCTTTGATTTGGGTGTGTCTTGTGCTGCCTCCTTGACTGAATTCGTCCTAGGGTTTTTCCTGTTCGGTCTTCGAAACTTATATCCTCCCGAAATTCGTCTGGTCTTGGGGTATTTATAGTTTCTGTCTGAGGGAAGATGCGGCGCATCTAAGGAGTAGATGCGGCGCATGTACTTAACTTCGCGTGGGGTCCAAGATTATAATATTCAGGAATATTCGTACACCGCCAGAAGATGCGGCGTAACTCCATGATTAGATGCGGCGCATGTCCTCTTGTATCTTGGATCGTATCTGGTGATATCTTGATAGAGATGCGGCGCATGTCATGAGTGAGATGCGGCGCATCTGGAGCAGATTAGTCTTGATCTTCTTCATTTCAGTAGACTCTTCACATTATGCATGTTTTGCTCCATAATCAGTCCAAAATTGCTAAGTTTCACCAAATGCTTGTTTTTACCTGAGAATTACAAAAGTAAACGATTAAGTATCAATCCTCATACATAATATAGTAAAACAAGTCAAATAAATAGGATAAATGATAGTAATAAAATGTACTTATTTGAGTTCATCACATGGGTTGCCTCCCACGAAGCGCTTGTTTTTGTTCGAGTCACGAGCCTGACTCCACCCTTATTTACTGTGTAATAGGGTGTTGTTCCCCCCACTTGGAATCAAGTGCGGGTGATAGTAGCAATAAACATGAAAAGAGTGTAAATTTGCTATTAAAGATGGAAGAAATAAATAAAGATCATACCTTGGCAATATATGTACATCTTTCCTATCCTTACCCGGTTTGGTTGATAAATTGGATGACTTGACCATTCCATCTGAAAGAGTAGCGTGTTGAGGAAAAATGAGTCTCCTTTCTTCTTGGTTAGTCTCTTTGGTAGTAAGGCGTCCCTTGACTTCCTCAGAAGATGAGAAAGGGTCTTTGGCAAGTAAAAGTTCGAGTTCCTCTATATACTTCATAGGGTCTAAATCATCATCTTCATCAATCATAGCAATGTTTAAGAGCTCATCGCCAAACTCTTCTTCGAGCTCTGCCAAATACGGGTTGATCACAGGTGCTTCAATAGGTAGTGAAATAAATTTCACCTCATCATCTTTTTGTTTTGCAACCTGCTTAGGAAAACTAGCAAGATTATTAGAAACGGGATTAATAATATTAAATAAATTTGTACCACTTTGTGTTGTAAGTGACTCCAATCCATCTTGTGAATCTCCATCTTCAACTAGTGATCTTGCAACTTCAGCATCGTCCCGAATTTCATCCTTAAATAAGTAATCCCAGATTTCTTCAAAATCCCTCGTTGGGTCAAAATCTGGTTTATCCGTTCCACACCTAAATACTTCCGTTTGTTGTGGTAACTGCGGTATGCTATCGTACGCAATAGCATCAAACTTTTCAATATCAGAATACTCATTATCATCATCCGAGGGAATATTATCATGGTGTTTTTGATTCGATGAGAATATATCTTCCATCTCGGGTGGAAAATCACAAGTAATAGCACTATACACCATTGTCCCACATTCATCTTCATTTTCCCACATTCATCTTCATTTTCATCACAAGCACTTTCGGATGAATAAGCTTCTTTGTAAACAATTGCCGGATTTTCATTCAAATCAAACACTTGTGACTCTTCTTCATCTTGGGCAACTTCCGGAGAAATAACATCATCAATAACTATTGCCGGAAACCTAATTGCACCAAAATCGTATGATTCTTCTTCATCTTCATCATTTGATAAAGTCCAAGTGTGTCGAAATGGCAATTTGTTTCTTTCTTTCCTTGACTTATCTTGTCCTAAAATCAAGTATTCTTCCATAGTGATTTCTTTTGTATTAACGACTTGCTCACCATATCTTGCTCTTTTCCAATCATGCACCTGATTATTGCTCAAGGCTCTTTCCTTTATAAGTTTGAGATATTCTTCCATTGTAATATCCGGATCGTCCATCTTCCTGAAATAAAACTTACTCGTGCAAAAGAAGAGTGAAACAATCAAAGTAAAATAAAAGCTACTGATATCTGCTGATGATGCGCCGTATCCTATAAATGGGATACGCCGTATCTTAATACGTTAAAAATAAATCAGACTTTTATTCAGAAAATAGATACGCCGCTTAGAAATTTAGAATGCGTCGTATCAGTTTTAATTATCAAAAATCAATATACTTATTAAAATTAAATGCGTCGTATTAACAAAAGTTAATGCGCCGTATTTTCGTTACGTCTCAAAATACAAGATTTTTGATTCAGAAGATACGCCGTATCGATAGAGATCGATGCGTCGTATCTGTTTAATAATTCGAAAACTGTTTTTAATTAAAATAATAGATACGCCGTATCTGCAAAAGCAGATGCGTCGTATCGCGTTATCGCTTAGAAATTTTTTTTATTAAAAACAGATACGCCGTATCTTGGGGAAAGATGTGTCGTATCGAATTAATTAAACGCGTTGTATTTTATAAAAATTAAACGCAATACGCCGTATCTATAAATAGACTATGATATTGAATAGCTCAGTACAACGATAGCAGAACAGTCAGAAAAACGAAAAATAAAAAAACAAATAAAAACACAAACGAAAAAAAAAACAAATAAACACAAAGAAAACAAATAACACACAAAACAGAAAATATGCAAAATAATACAATGAATGCAAATTAATCTAATACACAACACAGTTAGCAGTTAGATAAAAAATTAAAACCTAATTAAAATACTAATCAAATTAACAGATAATAACAATTCACTCCCCGGCAGCGGCGCCAAAAACTTGATGCGTGCGATGTGTCGTTGCGGTTTAGCAGTATTAATGCCTACTCAAGTTTTAAATTTATATTTAGCCGACTTATCAATAACACACACACTTAACGAGCAGTGTACCCGGTCAGTATGAATATAATGGTAAGTAGAGTGTCGATCACTAAGAGTGGAACGTATTATCTAGTTATTCTAATCAGTATTTTAATATATTAAGTTAGCTATACAATCTAATCTAACGCAAGGGGTTCAGCCTGAGAGACTGGCACGATTTGGTTGCAATTAAATAATAAACTAAACCAATAGGCACGAATCAGCGAATAGCACACACGTACACAGATAAATACTCGAGACAATAAGAGGGCTGTCCTTATGATAAGTAGTTTGTCACTTGTTTTATTGCTAGTGTTATATGAAGTGTATAGTTCGATGCAACGCACCGAGATTAAGTCCTTTCTCGTTGGTTCTAATCTTATCGGCGAGTAAACCCTTAATGATTACTTATGACTATCCTATTTATCTTTCTCCTACTTTTCTACAGACCATAGAATGCATAGGCGATCTAATAAATAGGCGAGGGCAGAGGCATGGCGACCCGATCAACGCTCAGCTAGACACATAGGTTATCAATGCACAAATAAAAGTCACCAAAGACATCAACATATAAACTTTAATTAATGAGAAAGCAGTTTTAAGGGAGTGCAATCTTTCCGTTGTCACATTACACAAGCCACCAATCTTGATGAATTAAAGCTTACTAACACAATAAAACAAAACTACTCAATGAATTAAACACATGCAACACCTTCTTACAGCTCTTGTATCTTTGATTTGAGTGTGTCTTGTGCTCGCTATTCGACTGAATTCGTCCTTGGTTTCTGTACTTCGGTCTTCGTATATATATTATATGTCCCCCGAAATTCGTCTCGTCTTGGGGTATTTATAGTTTCTGTCTGAGGGTAAGATGCGGCGCATCTAGTAAGTAGATGCGGCGCATTTACTTAACTTCGCGTGGGGTCCAAGATTATAATATTCAGGAATATTCGTATACCGCCAGAAGATGCGGCGTATCTTTATCTTTGGATGCGGCGTATGTCCTCTTGTATCTTGGATCGTATCTGGTGAAATATTGATAGTGATGCGCCGTATGTGATAAGCAAGATGCGGCGCATCTGGAGCAGATTAGTCTTGATCTTGTACATTTCAGTAGACTCTTAACTTCTTGCATGTTTTGCCCCATAATTAGTCCAAAATCGCCAAGTTTCACCAAATGCTTGTTTTCAACTGAGAATTACAAAAGTAAACGATTAAGTATCAATCCTCATACATAATATAATAAAACAAGTCAAATTAATAGGATAAATGATAGTAATAAAATGTACTTATTTGAGTTCATCACTTTTGTTTGAAGCACATGATTTTCATTTTCCGTTTCCATTTCAAAATCAGGAGTATTAGAATGAAATAGGGGATTTGGAAAGGAAACTTTTGCGATTTGAGACTCAACCTTTTTCATCTTCATTGATTCAATCTTTTGCAAAACCTTTTCAAACTTTTTATCAGCGAATTCAGACAATTGAGACTTCAAAACTTCAGTCTCCTTTTGTTTTGTGTTTGAGTTTTTTGTCTGAACTCGTGAACGTTTGATTGAATCAAACAGGTTTTTGTAAGTCTGTTTCAAATGCTCATTTTCTTTTTGTAATGATGCCACAACATGTTCCAATTCAATATTTTTTGTATCAAGTTCATCCAAATCAAACTTGATTTTGGCATCATCACAATTTTGTTCCTCCAGTTTGAGTTGGAAAGAAATACTTTGTGCTTGGAGTTTTGTAAAATCTTTCTCAAACTGAGCAGTTCTTTTTGACAATTCTTCTTTGACTTCAGTTGCTTCTTTTGAAAGTTCAGTGATTTTCTTTTTGAGACAAAGATTTTCAGATTTCAAAGAAGATGTTTGCTCAAAATCCACATTCTCATACTCATGGCTGACAGATACTGACTTGAATGACTCTATTTGATTTGTGAAAAATTCTTTTTGAATATAAAGTGTTAAGCATTTTTCATCAAATTCATCTTCTAGAGAATGGATGTACTTTAAATCTTCTCTCATTTCAGTGACAAGGTATTTTTCAAAGTATTCAAAGCTTAAGTTGATATCCTTCACACAAGGTTCAATCTCATCTTTTAAAATCTTACTGACTTCCCTTTATAGGTAAGCGTTTGGTGAAAGAAGATTATAGTAATCACTATGAGTGTATTGTTGCTTATACCAAATGACCTTTAACGTACGCTCAATGTGATGTTTAAGAGTACAAAACTGTTTCCTTGCTTTATTTTGCCATAACTTAGCATCATAAGTAGCAAGTTGAGCTTCTTTGAAATATCTTTTCACATTTGTGTCTTTTCTTTTCAAAGGTTCTTTTGGTATATCTGTCAATTGTGTACAACCATACACAAAGCCTTGGTACGAGAATGGGCTTTTTTTTTGTTTGACTTTTAAACGTTTTTCCTTTTCAGATTTATCTTCATCTTCTGAAATGAACATGGCATCAGTCGACAAACCTTTTCCCAATTTTTCAGCATCATACAAACTGGGTGTTAACTTTTGCACTTTGTTTAGAAAACAAGGTTTTTCATTTCTCAAAACTTTTTCCAAATTATTTTCCACATGATCTGTATTTTCAAAACCAAGTTCGGGTTTTCCTTGATGAAGGTTCTCATCTTTAGGAAGCATCATTTGAAGAGTTTGAACACTTTGTCCTGTTTTTCGAAGTTTTGCTTCAAGATTGTTTGCTCATTTCGAAAACTCTTGATTTTCATTCTCAAGTTTTGTATTAACAATCTTAAAATTTGAAGTGGTTTTCTGAAGCATTGAATTTTCACTTTTTAAATCAGAGACTTCTTTTAAAAGCGCTTGAACCTTTCTGTTGTTAAGTACCATTTGTTCATCCAGTTTTTGAATGGAACATTTTTCACGATAAAGAGCTTCTCTATATCCAACTTCAAGTTCTTCCTTTCGTTTTAAGAGAGGTGTGACAAAATCTTCGTTAATTTCAAACTTCCGAGCTTGAGATTTAAGGTTTGAGATTTCAATTTCAAGTTCAGCTTTGCTTTTTGTTATTTTTTCAAAACCTTTTTCCATTTCTTTAAATCTCTCAAGCTCTTTGGACAATAAGACATTCGCTTGCTTAGCCTTGCGATTGTCCGCGTTGCACTTTTCAAGTTCATGTTTGAAATTTTCGATTAATGAAGCAAATAAAGCACGATCTTGTTCATAAGAAGATCCATCCTGGGCAAGCTCACCTCCATTAGGATCCATATCTGGAATAATAGGAGTGATATTAATTACTATCAACCCGTTCCACCACATATGTGTCACTTATGGACTCAGGGTGCGCAGGATGTGTCTTATCATGAGCAAACACATTATCGAACAAAACAACATTATCATTATCGTTTGAATATTGTACCGTAGCCAATATCGCGTTGTCAGATGAAGAGTTGGTATGGTCATCCTCAGTATCCCAAACAGCTTCATTCCTGTGTGTATCATCAGCATCCGAATCATAACTTGGTGTACTGCTTTCAACCTGCTGTTCTGAAGATGTATCACTTCCCGTGAGAACCAAGCTATCATCAGATGTTGTACCCTTATTGACTGTTTGTTCATCTTTGTTTGTCTTTCTCTCTCTCAGCCACCTCTATTTCCTTTAATAGTACTTCTTTTTCAATCTGCTCTCTTTCCCGTTTCTGCTTCTCCATTTCCATTCTTTCCCGTTCTTTTACTTTCTTCTCTTCCAGCATCTCTCTCAGATGAAGTGATCATTTAGTAAGCACCAATTCCAATGTGCTCATTTGGGTAAGCAACTGATTTCTAAACAATTCCACTTCCAGGTAACTAATGATGCATTCACTCCATATTTGGCTTGTTGATTCATAATCTGGAGAATTTTTGAGCACTCTGAAATCTAAGTAGAGAAACCATTTTAACTGCGTCTTGAGTGCTTGATATGCTACAATGCAATCACTTCCTTGTTCAATTTGGTTCTCTATTTGAAACATGTTATGCAAGAGTTTCCCTCTGAAGGTTGAAAAATCCATTTCAGATCCGAAGAGTGTTGCAAAAACTCGATGAAATGAATATGTATGCCACAATGGTAACCTTGCTTCTGAGAGTGCCTCACATTGACTCTTAACTGTTTTAAAGCGTGATAGGCAATTCTTCTTCGAATGAATAGCGTTTTGCACACTTTGAGGCATCTTTCCCTCTTGAGAACTCGATTCCATGTAACTTCGGTGTGTGATAAAGTTGATTCAGGATCGTTGCACCGAAATAGGAGTTGTGGTTGTTGAAGGTTAAATTTAGTTGGTGTGGTTGTGATTTCTGATTTCCCTCCAAAATTTGAATCTGCAAAATTTCTCTACCAGAATTTGAAATACTCCATAAAATGCAATTCTAAGGTTATTAGAAAAATTCGAATTTTGAAAATTTTTACGTCAAATTTCGCCGAAAAAATTCGAATTTTGGGCCAAAATTTTCACTGTTGTACCAAAATTTGAATTTCGCGTAAAAATTGAACGTTTAGTCTCCTGTAAAAAATAAATTTTACTCGAATTTTCCCGCCAAAAAACTTTTTTTTTTTTTTTTTTTTTTTTTTAAATCCTCACAATTGCGATAGAGTATTTAAGATTGTGATAGAGAACTGGTTCTGTCAAGTTGCGAAAGGATCTTCAATTGCGAAATGTTCTTGAATGGCGAAAGGTTCTTGAATAGCGAAAGGTTCTTGAATTGCGAAAGCTTCTTCAATTGCTAAAGACTTTACCAATTGCGAAAGATTTGATCAATGGCGAAAAGATTGCCAAGTGTGAAAACTGCTTGATTTGCGAAAGACAGAACTAATTGCGATAGATTGCTTGAATTGCGAAAACTGGTGAATTGTGAAAGTTGGAACCAATTGCGAAAGCTTGCTTCAATTGCGAAAGATGGTCAATTGTGAAAGGTTGCACAATTTTGAAAGAAGTGAATTGCGAAAGAACTTGACCAATTTCGAAAGACAACAATTTCGAAAGGTCTACCAACTCTTACCAACTCTTGACTTTTTCACTCTTATCCAATAATTCACCCACTGTGAGATCTATCCACTTTTACCAACTCTTACCAATTATTCTTATACAAGAATAACAAGTAAGAATCAATGATGAAGATCCAAATCGCCAAATCTTACTTAATCGGTTATAATTTTGTACGATCTAATCACTTTGAACACAAAGATTCAACCTTGAAATCAAGATTCGACTAAAGAACTATCAAATCTTCACTCACCAACTCGTTAAATCAATAACAAACACAACCTTAAACCTTGATATTTGCGTACGATTCCAAAAGAAACACAAGAACTCACGTTTTTACGAGACAAAAACGCAACAGTGGGTTTCTTTGGAACAATACCGAACACAAAAAACCTCCTACCTCGATGTATGGCGTGTTGATACCACTTGTAGGACTCGAGCTCTATCTTTATCACACTAATATATGGCTCGTTTTAGCACAAGAGAGATGGGACAAGATATATGTATGTGGATATGATAACTTAGAGAGAGAGAGATGAGATGATAGCTTTTCTTACATTAAAGTACACACACATTACACACACTTGCACCACTTACAATTGAGGTGTAAAGTGGTTTATATAGTACAAGATAGGATGCCCTAAAGCCTTTGATGGGCTTTTTGGTTGGGCCTTGAGTGGGCTTTTGTGAGTTGGACTATATTACATTCATTATCACACTTTAGCTAGCCAAAAGCCCACTTCCTATACTTAGATAACTACACGACACATACAAGTTCTAATATATGAAATGACCATCACTTCAACATATAATTTAAATGCTAACATGCTCAAACTCTCATATTTTGTTAGTTAAGTCATAAACATCATTAGTTGTCAATTGGGTCAATTTTACACAAATTTCGAGACCAACAGGTTCATTTAGGGTTGTGTTATCCTAACACCCCTTTAAAATGGGACCTACCTATTTTAGTCAAAATGTACAAACCGTAAAACAGACAGTACAAGCGTCCGATGCACCCGATCATTGCAAACACCCTCTATGGGGTGTCAGGATATCACCACCCGTTCATTTACCAACTTCTACCTAAAGTTACCGGAGCATATGCTAATTGATTGAGATTAGGTCTTTTAAAAAAAGTCAATCGATGATTTATCTAATTAGGAATCTTTTCTCCCTTCAAATAAGCAAACTTTTGATAATCCAAAGACTAATAATAATTGGACAATATTTTAATTACTATGTACGTGTTGACTTATCCATTCTTAAGTTTCTTCAAAACGTATAAACAAGGCAATGTTTTTTTTATTTCTTTTCAAGAAAGGTCATATTCTACAAACTAAAGGCTTTTAAAAAATATATTTACCATTGTATACCATGTTCAATAATATTGACTATTGTATGGTGTTTTTCTTTTTATTTTTCTTTTCAATTTTAACTTTAATTCATATATTCAAAGCACACAGATATGATTGAGCCAAGGGAAGAATTTGACACTAATTATTGTTAAAAAAAATATCATTTGTGCTTTTTCCAACCCACATATTACAAATATATACAATCAAAACTTGCTTCTTTCCAACCTACATATTCTTGTTAAGAAAACATCACTTGTGTTCACTGCATTTTAAGTTAGCAAATTACACTATTGTATGTTGACATGCTTGAAAATGTTGATTTCTTGGGAAAAGACATATTAAAAAGAAAATCCCACGAAGCAACACACATTAATGAGTTGCAAATGCATTTCTTCAATAGTCTTACCAAAACAAAATCAAAAAGGTAATTGGCCTAAAGACACAATTACAAAATAAATTGTGAAAAATATTCTAAATTGTTTATAGCATCAGTTCTTCATCCAGTTATGCTCTTAACATCATTTAATCATCTCCAACATGTTGATGTGCAAAAATATGTTCACTACATTTTAAGGTCTAAACATCAACTATATAGGTTATATTATCAAATTTGGTAACTCATACCATACAATAGATAATACTTTTAAACTTGCCATACACTGGTCACTATTTTTCTTAATAAAATTAGTTAGTAAAAAACTCAAGAAACATGATCAGTTTTTGATGCAAAAATAGGCAGGATGCAGATTTAAATAATTGAACACTTGCTGTTCTTAAATATATGTTGACCAATCACAATCATAGCTATGGTTGACTCAGACTTTTTCAACCATGCATATATCCAAACCTTTTGTTTCCCTCTTCAATCTAACCTTTTCGTGATCAATAAGAATGTCAGTGCTTCGGCATACTCATATCTCGGCTTCACTCTCATGCTTGACATCCAGTTTGTTATTATGCTATACCGGCTTTAATGTTGCTACGTATTTACCTAAATTTAATCACTTGTCCTGTCATGTTTTTGATTTTGCACAGAATATAACATTTCCTACAGTTGTGAAACAAATTTTATATTTCTTTTACTCTGCAGAACTCGGTCTATGAAACTTCATTCCTCAAAAAGCGCCGCTACTTCCCCCGAACAAGAACTTGGTAAGTACTTATTTAGGGACAGAGTCAAGAATTAATTTATCCCACTGTGGACATTTTTTGAATTGCTGTTTTCTGCACACAGCGTACAAGACTAAAGTCTCCCGCAATGGGAACATTGCTAAACTTCAAGCTGGTTACCTCTTTCCAGAGGTTTGTGCTGTCACTTTCGCACACTTTTAAATGTTTCCAAATGCAACTATAATATTCATAGAATCTTCATGTGGTGAATTAGATTGGTAGGAGGAAGGCTGCACATATGTTGAAGTATCCTGATGCACATGTTATAAGTCTTGGAATTGGTAATACCACTGAGCCTATTTCAGAGGTCATTACGTCTGCCATGGCCAAGGTGATGATCAAAGTTTGATGATTTTGTTTTTCTTTTATCTTTTCTGAATCTGTTTATTTTTTTTCGGGAAGTATTAATAGTCTACAGCTAGCTGCAAGGTGCCCACTAGCAGGGGTTTGATTTTTTTTTGAAGTTCTGCAGGCATGCTATTTTTGTATCAGTCTACTTGTTTTACTTGGTTCTTATGATTTTGTTGATCTTCTTGCCAGAGAGCGCTCGAGTTATCAACAGTGGAGGGCTACAACGTAGATGGAGCAGAACAAGATGAAAAAGTAGGTGAAATTTTGCCACTACTTTTTTTTAATGTAGTTTTTTAAACGCCTGCCTAGATAAATACTAAAAAGACTAATTAACTCTCATTCTTAGACAATAACTAGTATTTGTCAAAAGACATGCCAACTCTCTTTGATGAAGTTAGTCGTTATTTGGTAGAGTATGGTCGATAAAGTCCATCTTCTCAAATGTTACGTTTTTAAAGTCATGATTTTGGTAAATCGACAAAATTCACCTCACTATTCTGTTGGAATATGTGAGTCGGATTAGCTAGTACAACTAAAGGTGTGTGAGCCTATTGGGGGCACACACGCTAAAACATTAGAATACGTTGTATACTTCACGATTAAAGCTCAAAGAGACTCGTTTGGACACAAAATGAACTAGACAAGATACATTGCTTGTCCTAACCCTATGGCTGGAATTCAGAAGGTTCTGGAAAGCATAAATCTGTCCAAGGTTCATGTCAATGTGATATGGATTGTTGAAGAGTTGTGATAAGGCTCAAAGATGATAGAGTTTAACACTTATCATGCTTTGTTTAAACCTTATCAAGAGTAGGGTTAAGTGGCTATATATATACTCCCATCCCTGCTCATATGGACGACACAAAAAATAAAATAAAACCTTAATACCCTTTTACGTACAAAGTTGTTTTACTTTCCCTTGGTCCACAATTTCGGCTGGCTACTGACAACACAAAGCATTATTAGTTTTGTTTTGTTTTTTCCCTGTACGTAGCAAAGAACAAAGAATTCATTCTTTGTTTTCTTTTGTCTTGTTCCTCTTTTAACCAAATCAGACGTATCCTGCTTTGGGATTTGATTTGGTTTAAGTAATCTACAACAATAACACAAGTTTGTTTGGTTGTATACGTGAAGTAAACGGCTAGCATTCCGGGCGTATTTGTTTGACGTGTTTGTGTGAGCAACCATAGAGGTAGTATTTATTTGCTACTTAGTTTCATTTGCGGGTGACTACAAGGGTTAGTTTTCGATTTATTTTTCTTGTCCCTTTTATTTGTTTTATGTGTTTATTATTTGTGTTAATTCTAATAGCCAAACTAGATCCAATGTTCCGCTGCGTACTCGTAGTGTTAATTGGTTAACATGTTAATAAATCCCAACAGTGGCATCACGAGTCAACTCGTTTGGTGTATTCTGGGTTACACAATTTCATAAACACGTTAAAAGGCTGCATGAAATCTAATTTAGTTATTTGTTTTATTTTTATTTTGACAACTACAATGCAATACTTGTCATTAATTAATAAAAAATAACAAGACACAAACAAATTAATTAAAGGTTAATTAGATACATAAAATAGCAAATTAATAGTTAATAAGTTTGCCATGTTATTTTATGTGTGAATTTTGGCTATAAGACCTACGCAATCAATTTTTTGATGCATGTGGCGATCTAGGCACTTGATGAAAACCTAGTGAGGGTCTTATGGTTCTCCTTTTGGGGAAGACTCGCAAGAGAACTCGGATTTTATGTGTTTATTTAATGTCCTTGTTTATGTTTGTGATTCCATATGTGCATAATTGTTATATGTTTTACACACCTAATTGCATGCAATATGGAATAATACATATGCAAAACCATGACATTAAAATGGTACTAATTTACACGCCTAAATATCATGCTCAATGTGACCTGCTATTTGATTCGTGGAAAATTGTTTTTTTGTAAAATTAAGTTACCTAAATTATTGAAACAAGTTTTTCATGAAATTAAAAACTGGACGCTATGGACACTTGGGAAGTACGGCTCACCCACTAGAACAAACTATAAGGGGGGTATAAGGCGGTGCGCACGGTCACACCTAAAGGATTTCCGGTCATTGCTTCGCGCTGACTTGGTCCTCCGCTTCCTTGCGAGTTCGATTGGAGCTACCGTGAACCATGATGATCACTACAGTGTCATTACTAAAAGTTTTTAAATTAAGTGCTACAAAGTTGTTTTGCATGCTTCTTTGTACACAATTTTACCACATTTATGTGCATACCCTATGTGTAAATTTTAAGTCTTTGCCAGCCAACTAAGAACACGTGCTTTTGGCTTGACCTCTTTGGTCAGACCTTAGGGCCATTCCAAACCCATGGCAGATTTTGCTCATTGGTCAGACCTTTGGTGATATTTGCACGTTCTTACTTGGTCGACTTATTTCGAGTATGCTTGGTCAGACCTTGGACCCGAGGCATAAGATGAGACTAAACATGCTCATGACATTACTACTTGTCTACTAATGTCTTGATCAGCCTCATAAATCTAAGAGTTGCATTTCATGCAATTAACGCTCGTCGCTTACCTCTTGCCCCACTTGTTTACTCATTGGTCAGACCTTTAGTAATAAGTGGGAGGTCAAGTTGGATCTTATTCTTAATTAGTAATTAATTGGGTAGTTAATTCTATTAAGAATTTAATTATTAAAAATACTAATTATTTGAACTTTTTAATTGTAGATGACTACCTCAGTCGGAAACAATTCGGTACTCAGGAGTTTCTTTGAGAAACAAAAACTCACTGGA
Source organism: Artemisia tridentata subsp. tridentata (assembly GCA_021014915.2). Classification (NCBI taxonomy): domain Eukaryota; kingdom Viridiplantae; phylum Streptophyta; class Magnoliopsida; order Asterales; family Asteraceae; genus Artemisia; species Artemisia tridentata. Next base: position 466,750,076 of record CP139507.1, read on the forward strand.
CCTAACTTCATTGACTGGTATCGCCAGCTTCGCATTATCCTGTCAGCTGAAGATAAGGAAAATTACTTGGAGCATCCTATTCCTGCTGCACCTGTTGCAACTCCTGGACACCTAGTCCCTCCTGAGGCTTTGGCAGCTCACACTGCTTGGGTCAAGGGATCAAAGGACATTGCTGCCTTCATGCTTATGACCATGGACTTAGAAATCCAACGGAATCTAACTCACCTTGGTGCATATGACATGCTATAGGAGTTAAAAACTATGTTTGCTCAGCAAGCAGAACAGGAACTTCTTCAAACCGCGAGGGAATTTCACTCGTGCAAGCAAGAAGAAGGTCAATCTGTAAGCTCATATATTCTAAAGATGAAGAGCTACATTGACAACTTGGAGCGTCTCGGTCATCCCGTCACTTTGAAACTTGGAGTAAGCCTAATCTTGATTGGACTCTCTAAGGAGTATGACAGCTTTGTGCAGAACTATAATATGCACAACATGGGGAAGACTGTGAATGAATTACATGCTATGCTTAAACAACATGAGCAGACGCTACCCAAGAAAGATGCTGCACCTGCACTTCATGCTATACGTGTAGGAAAGGTCCAGAAAAACCAAGGTAGAAAACCGTTCAAGGCTGCTAAGGGGAATCAAGGGAACGGAAAGTACAAGTTGGCTTATGCTCCCGAGCATAAACCATCTTATGCTTCCAAGCCCAAGAAAACTCCACCACCCAAGAAGGATAACCCTGCAAAGGACGCGACCTGTCACCAATGTGGTGAAATAGGTCATTGGAGAAGGAATTGTCCCGTGTATCTCGCCGAGTTGATGAAAAAGAAGAAGCTATCTCAAGGAGCTAGCACTTCAGGTATTTTCACTATAGAACTCTATTCTTTTCCTAGTAAATCTTGGGTTTATGACACGGGTTGTGGTACTCACATCTGTAATACTACTCAGGGTCTCAGGGGAAGTAGGAAGCTGAAGCCAGGAGCTTTAAGTCTGTACGTGGGCAATGGTCAACGGGCAGAAGTTGAAGCTATTGGAAGTTATCATTTATGTCTCCCTAGTGGATTAGTAGTTGTTTTAAACAATTGTCATTATGTTCCCTCTATTACTAGAGGAATTATTTCAGTTTCACGTTTGTTTGACGATGGTTTTGTTAATCGTTTTGAATTGAATAATACAATTTCAGTTTCTAGGAATAATGTGGTTTATTTTAGTGCTATCCCAAGGGATGGTATTTTTGAAATTGATATGTCTTGTTCTGAAACAAATGATAGTTCTATGTTTGCTGTTAGCAATAAAAGAGCCAATCTGACATTGGACTCTACTCTCTTGTGGCATTGTCGTCTTGGACACATTAGCAAGAAATGCATGGAGAAGTTGCAACATGATGGACTTCTCAACTCAACTGACATCAAGTCATTTGAAAAGTGTGTTTCATGCATGTCTGGTAAGATGGCAAGAAAACCCTATTCACATCAAGTGGAAAGGGCTAAAGATCTACTTGGGCTAATACACACTGATGTATGTGGCCCATTTAGAACTGTGTCAAGACAAGGAGCAAGTTACTTCGTCACTTTTACTGACGACTATAGTCGGTATGGTTATGTTTACCTGCTGTAACATAAACATGAAGTGTTTGAAACATTTAAAGTGTTTCAAAAGGAAGTAGAAAACCAACTCGGGAAGACCATTAAGTCACTACGTTCTGATCGTGGAGGTGAATATATGAGTCAAGAGTTTTTGGATCATCTTAAGGAGCATGGGATTATTGCCCATCGTACTCCTCCTTACACACCCCAACATAATGGTGTGTCTGAGAGGAGAAATCGAACACTGCTAGACATGGTTCGCTCCATGATGAGTCAAACTACTCTTCCAAAGTCCTTTTGGGATTATGCCCTTGAGTCTGCTGCGCGCATTCTCAACATGGTTCCAACTAAGAAGGTTGATAAGACACCATACGAAGTATGGCATGGGCAAGCCCCTAAGTTGTCTTACTTAAAAGTCTGGGGTTGTGAGGCACTTGTTAAGCGTGATACACTTACCAAACCTGACAAACTGGAACACAGATCTATTAAGTGTATCTTCATAGGATACCCAAAGGAAACAATGAGATATTCTTTCTATCTTCCATCCGAGAACAAGGTATTTGTTGCTCGGAATGCTGAATTCTTTGAGAAAAATCTCTTGGATCATGAAGCAAGTGGGAGTCTAGAAGATCTTGAAATTATTCAAGAAGAAGATACAAATCCTTCTGTAGACACTAGCTTAAATCATGATGAGGATGATCAAGAAATTGATGAACCTCAAAGTGATATCAATCCCATTCGTAAGTCCGCTAGGACACGCCGTGCCCCAGATCGAATGTGTTTATACGTCGATGCTGAGGAGCATGAATTGGGGGATCTTGGTGAACCCAATAACTATAAAGCTGCATTGTTGGATCCTGAATCCAATAAATGGCTTGATGCAATGAATGTGGAAATGCAATCCATGAAAGACAACGAAGTCTGGGACTTAGTTGATCTTCCTCCTAACGGTAGAACCGTTGGTAGCAAATGGCTCTTCAAAAAGAAGACTGACATGGATGGTGCAGTACACACCTTTAAAGCTCATCTCGTAGCAAAGGGCTTCACTCAAACCTACGGGGTTGATTATGAAGAGACCTTTTCTCCTGTTGCAGACATTAGAGCTATAAGGATTCTCATAGCCATAGCTGCATTCTATGACTATGAGATTTGGCAAATGGATGTCAAAACCGCCTTCCTCAATGGACATCTTTCCGAAGAAGTCTATATGGTGCAATGATGAACTCAAATAAGTACATTTTATTACTATCATTTATCCTATTAATTTGACTTGTTTTACTATATTATGTATGAGGATTGATACTTAATCGTTTACTTTTGTAATTCTCAGGTAAAAACAAGCATTTGGTGAAACTTAGCGATTTTGGACTGATTATGGAGCAAAACATGCATAAAGTTAAGAGTCTACTGAAATGAAGAAGATCAAGACTAATCTGCTCCAGATGCGCCGCATCTCACTCATGACATGCGCCGCATCTCTATTAAGATATCACCAGATACGATCCAAGATACAAGAGGACATGCGCCGCATCTAATCATGGAGTTACGCCGCATCTTCTGGCGGTGTAAGAATATTCCTGAATATTATAATCTTGGACCCCACGCGAAGTTAAGTCAATGCGCCGCATCTACTTACTAGATGCGCCGCATCTTCCCTCAGACAGAAACTATAAATACCCCAAGACCAGACGAATTTCGAAGAGACCATATAATACCGAAAACCGAACAGGAGAAACCAAGGACGAATTCAGTCAAGGAGGCAGCACAAGACACACCCAAATCAAAGATACAAGAGCTGTAAGAAGGTGCTGCATGTTTTTAATTCATTAAGTAGTTTTGTTTTATTGTGTTAGCAAACTTTAATTCATCAGGATTGGTGGCTTGTGTAATGTGACAACGAAAGATTTCACTCCATTTAATACTTGCTTTCCCATCAATTAAAGTTTATATGTTGATGTCTTTGGTTACTACTTATTAGTGCATTGATAACCTCTGTGTTTATTAGTGGCTTGCGGGCATTTGACTGCGGAAAATAATGTGGCTCCCACGGTTATTACTAAATTGATCACTTAGGAATAACTTTTAGACATAAGTAATCATTAAGGGTTTACTCGCCGATAAGAATAGGACCAACGAGAAAGGGTTAACTACATACACTTCATATAAGGCTATCAATAAAACAAGTGACAATCTACTTAATCATAAGGACAGCCCTCTTATTGTCTCGAGTATTTATCTGTGTACGTGTGTACTACTTGCTGATTCGTGCCTATTGGTTTATTTTATTATTTAATTGCAAACAAATCGTGCCAGTCTCTCAGGCTGAAACCCCCTTGCGTTAGGATATTAAAATACTGATTAGAATAACTAGATAATACGTTCCACTCTTAGTGATCGACACTCTACTTACCATTATATTCATACTGACCGGGTACACTGCTCGTTAAGTGTGTGTGTTATTGATAAGTCGGCTAAATATAAATTTAAAACTTGAGTAGGCATTAAAACTGCCAAAACTTTACTCCAACGCACGCCCATCAAGTTTTTGGCGCCGTTGCCGGGGAGTGAATTGTTATTATCTGTTAATTTGATTAGTATTTTAATTAGGATTTTCTTTTATTAGATTAATTGCATCATTGTATTATTTTGCATATTTGTTGTACTGTGTGTTATTTGTTTTGTGTTATTTGTTTGCTTTTATTTTTGTTTTTGTTTATTTTTGTTTGTGTGTTTTTTATTTTTGTTTTTATTTTTCGTATTTTTCTGTTCTGCTATCGTTGTACTGTGCTAAATCAAACGATACGGCGCATCTGATCTCTCAGATACGGCGTATTGCGTTTAATTTTTAAAAATACAACGCGTTTAATTAATTCGATACGGCGCATCTTTTCCCAAAGATACGGCGTATCTGTTTTTAATACGAAATTTTTTTAAAAGCGATAAAGTAATACGACGCATCTGCTTTTGCAGATACGGCGTATCTGTTTTTGATAAAATTTTTTTTCTAAACGTTAACGCCATACGACGCATCTGCTTTCGCAGATACGGCGTATCTATTATTTTAATTAAAAACAGTTTGCGAATTATTAAACAGATACGGCGTATCGATCTATGTCGATACGGCGCATCTTTCTGAATCAAAAATCGATATTTATTTTTAAACGTAACGAAAATACGGCGCATTTAATTTTAATTAGATAAGCTGATTTTTGATTAATTAATTCGATACGGCGCATTCAAAATTCTAAGCGGCGTATCTATTTTCTGGATAAAGTCTGATTAAATTTTAACGATTATAAGATACGGCGTATCCAACTCTTTGGATACGGCGCATCGTCTGCAGATATCAGCTATTTGTATTCTTATATCCGTTTCTATATTCATTAATTTCTCTTCTAGCGAACAAATCCTACTGATGATTTTACCTTGGATGACAGATTTTGCTATGGAAGACATGTCAGTTAACGGATATCTTGCTAAGGAATGCTTGTTTTCAGATTCATTCAATGTACTCATGATCGATGCAGATTTATTCTCTTGGGAGACTCCTCTTGAAGCTGCTTTTAAGGAATTCATGCGTTTATGCAACATTGACAAAGAGGTATTCTCTTATGATGTATTTGTGAGGTACACTGGAGAAGAATTGTCGCTCTTATGGCCTATCATTGAAGCCGAAGGATTGAACTGGACTACTGTCGAAGAAGATGATGGGAAATTCTATCTTGCATACATGGATTCAAGCAACGAAAGCTGTGGTGGAGGCAATACCCAAAACTCTTACATGCCTTATTCCGAACAGTACTGGGGATTAAATGAGAACTATCTGGATAATGACATGAATTATGCTTTGGCGGAGTTACTATTTCATGGTAGATTGGTAAGATTGATAGACCTCTCCCTCAATGATTGGCTAGAACTCAAATATGGTAGTCCGGAATTTGCCCCTACAAATGAAGTCAAGGAGATTATGACTTCATGGTTGACTCGGAGTTTTAAGAAGCAATTTAACGAGTTCATGGAGATAAAAATGAATATGATTGGAAAGGCTTGCTTTGACGTTAACCACGATCCTAACGATGTTGATTTTTCAGAATGGTTGGCTAGTAAGTTTAATAACCATAAGAGCATGGATCGTGCTACTAAGGATGCATTATGGGTATATTGGATGAGAGGAGAAGACGAAGAAGTAGAAAGCAATTATGGGTCGTCACTTCATGATTCAACAATCAATGAGGGCATTGAAGAACTTTTCAGGATTGACATTGATGTGTTCGATTATGAGACACCCTTGTGCAAGCAGTTCAAGGAATTTAACTACCTTCTTCAAGTCGACGATGATGTGCTTACTGGAGATCTACCAGGATTTAAGACTTATGACGATTTCAAAAACACCTGGTACTATGAATGGAATGACCAAGTACCATGGGTTTGGGATAAACCATGGGAATTTGCGCACATTAATCACACTTGTACACCCTTCGTTTTCAAGGACGGGAGTAGTGTTTGGCCGACCTGTGATTATAAAAGTGACGGAACCTGTAATGGGGGAAGTATAATTGGGATGAGACGGGTTGGAAACGATTTAACCTTTGAAGATTATGAGTGGTACGATAATGTTGAAGACTGCCCACAAAAGGCGGAGGCTTTACAAGAAAAGGGCAGAATTGAACGTTTGAAAGGACTTAAGGGGACATCAGATACTACCTTCTGGGAATGGGTGCATAAACAGTTTGATGATTTCACAAAGCTTAGTCGACGGTTACAATATGATTTGGAAAGAGAGTGGGAGGCGATTCAAGACGATAAGTCATTAATTGAAGAACTAGATGATTATTTGATTAAGGATCCTTATTTTAAGTTTGTTGATAAAGACGAGGAAGAGTTCACCAAAAGAAAGTGTCAACTACTTGGGATTCCTTACAATGAGCCACCCATGATTATTTCTGAAAAATTTAAAATCATCAAATACTCTTTGGGTCCTGATGAAGAATATACTGCGGTGAAGACAAAGAGTTATACTAGATTAAGTCGAACGGAAGAAAACGTCGCAGAGATATACGGGAAAATCTTTCGGATGAAGGAAGAAGGATGGACCGTGACAAGGACTTATTGCTGAGCTGAACGTGAGTCTAACTTGAAGACTCTGGAATAAAGACAAGTGCTTACCGGGAGACAACCCGGAGAATTTTTATTATTCTGTTTTTTTTGTGTCGAGTCAGTCAGGCCCGCATGAAGATACGGCGCATCTCCTGCAATGGTCATATCTTATTTTATTTTTCTGCATTTTTTTTCCGACTTTAAAACTATTTATCAGTTTATTTTAATGCGGCGCATCCCTGGTTAAGGATGCGGCGCATCTTTATTCTGATCCGTATTAATTCCAGGCTCGATACGGCGTATCTTCTTCCATAAGATACGGCGCATCGACTGACCTGATGATTTTCAGTTTTAATTTTTAAGTTTTATTTTTATCTAACTACTAATGTATTATGCAAGTTTGAACCTTTCTTATCTTAGGTGTGTTTTAAAGTGTTGGTGGTATTATAGTTTCCTGGACTTCCTGTGGATACATCAAGTATGAAGCTTTAACGTTCTAATCCACAAGAAAGATGATTTTTGCTCTTATACTAATGGAGGATCATACCGAGCAAATCTCAGGGGAGTTTTCCTGTTCTAATTCTTTTATTTTCCAGTTTTTAACCTTTTATACAAACAACGAGGACGTTGTTTAACTTAAGTGGGGGGATTGGAGAATTAGAACACTTAACAATTACTTGTCCTAAACTTTTTCAAAAATTATGCTTAAAATGTGCTTAATATATCAAACTTAAAAAAAAATTTTTTTAGCATGTTTTTGTTTAAGATCTAAGTTGCATAGCTGCACACATGACGTTATTTTCAAAAATTGTGATTTTTCAAAATTCACAAATCTATGAGTGTGCCGGTGACTTGTAAACTTTAGAACTTGGCTTGTATACTATTCGAGACCACCATAATGAGTATTATTTATATAATTGGAATGACTTGTCTAAATTGGTAAAATTCTAGGATTACACCCAAATAGCCTTTATATGTTATGTATTATTAACTAACTACACTGGTTAGTTAACCCCCGTATAAACCTTTTGTTACTCTCATTTTTAGAGTAAGATACCCCTAGAAAAACACTCAGAGCCATTCCTTTCGTTTCTTACACCTATGTTTAAAATGTTTCGTTACACCCTTACACCTTAGCCTACCCTGCAGATTAGAATCCGTGGTTGGTTAATTGCTATAGGCAAAGTGTGTTTCCTTACATTACCTGTGTTCGCGTGCGTAAATCATTATCTATGGTTAGGTCGGGAAATTGCACAATGCAATTGGAGTGAAAGTAAATATTGTATATCTTTGAGTTTATTTTTCGTGTGTTTACTACTTTCACTATTACCGTTATTTCTGAAGTATGAAAAGTATAGAAAAATTATCCAGAATTATCATTATAGTGATGTGGTGAAATTTTACACATCTTTTGTTAAAAAAAAAAAAAAAAAAAAAAATCGAAAAAAATAAGAAAAGAAAAAGAAAGAAAGAAAAGTTGGAAGTTAGTTTTAACCAACTTATGTAAAGTTATGTAAGTGGTCGATATCACCACTATTTGTTGTACTATATCTATGGATTGAATGGGAATTGGCAGTTATGAGAACGCCAATTAAGGTTTATTCTTTGATTAAGATCTTGTTGAGTATAATTCGTGTCTACCTAAAGCGTGTATTTCAAGTGTTAAAGCGTGAGTTATTCTATGATATGAGTCTTATTCATGGGATGGTTGGGATAGTGATTAACCACACTTAGGATTTTAATTTATTTTTTTTGTTTATTTTTTATTTTTTTTACACCAATTTATATCCCAAATGTTATCCATACCCTTTATTATTCTTTACCCAACCAAACCTTTGATTTATTGAGATTAGGGATTTGAGAAATCTTAAGTATCGTAGTCGTGGATTCGGCTATGTATTTATGATTTTGTCGCCCTTTTTGATATATTATTATTGGTGAAGTTTGGACCTATCTTTAGCCTATTCGAGTTAAGGATTTGAGCAATTGCAAGTATCGTGTTCGTGGATTCGATCATGTATTTGTGATTTTGTCGCCTTTTCTGGAATTTGAGATCGATAGTGAAAGAGAATAATTAAGCCTTAAGCCTACAAACCCTTTTTACCGCTTTAGACTTGTTATTCCTTAGCTTTAGTGGGGGAGATGTGTATACTTGCCAAGCTTATGATAGAATATTCGTCACGACTGGACAGTTAAACGATTAGATTTGCTTTTGTCGACTTATTTTATTTTACTTCTAATTCGTTAAGTGTTTAGTTGTGTGATTATGAAATAAACGAATACATGCTTAAATATAAAAATAAATCCTAACATCTTTTAGGATACATTTTCATAAAAGAAATTCTAAGGTTTACTTGGGGACAAGTAAAGTTCAAGTGGGGGGATATTTGATGAACTCAAATAAGTACATTTTATTACTATCATTTATCCTATTAATTTGACTTGTTTTACTATATTATGTATGAGGATTGATACTTAATCGTTTACTTTTGTAATTCTCAGGTAAAAACAAGCATTTGGTGAAACTTAGCGATTTTGGACTGATTATGGAGCAAAACATGCATAAAGTTAAGAGTCTACTGAAATGAAGAAGATCAAGACTAATCTGCTCCAGATGCGCCGCATCTCACTCATGACATGCGCCGCATCTCTATTAAGATATCACCAGATACGATCCAAGATACAAGAGGACATGCGCCGCATCTAATCATGGAGTTACGCCGCATCTTCTGGCGGTGTACGAATATTCCTGAATATTATAATCTTGGACCCCACGCGAAGTTAAGTCAATGCGCCGCATCTACTTACTAGATGCGCCGCATCTTCCCTCAGACAGAAACTATAAATACCCCAAGACCAGACGAATTTCGAAGAGACCATATAATACCGAAAACCGAACAGGAGAAACCAAGGACGAATTCAGTCAAGGAGGCAGCACAAGACACACCTAAATCAAAGATACAAGAGCTGTAAGAAGGTGCTGCATGTGTTTAATTCATTAAGTAGTTTTGTTTTATTGTGTTAGCAAACTTTAATTCATCAGGATTGGTGGCTTGTGTAATGTGACAATGAAAGATTGCACTCCCTTTAATACTTGCTTTCCCATCAATTAAAGTTTATATGTTGATGTCTTTGGTTACTACTTATTAGTGCATTGATAACCTCTGTGTTTATTAGTGGCTTGCGGGCATTTGACTGCGGAAAATAATGTGGCTCCCACGGTTATTACTAAATTGATCACTTAGGAATAACTTTTAGACATAAGTAATCATTAAGGGTTTACTCGCCGATAAGAATAGGACCAACGAGAAAGGGTTAACTACATACACTTCATATAAGGCTATCAATAAAACAAGTGACAATCTACTTAATCATAAGGACAGCCCTCTTATTGTCTCGAGTATTTATCTGTGTACGTGTGTGCTACTTGCTGATTCGTGCCTATTGGTTTATTTTATTATTTAATTGCAAACAAATCGTGCCAGTCTCTCAGGCTGAAACCCCCTTGCGTTAGGATATTAAAATACTGATTAGAATAACTAGATAATACGTTCCACTCTTAGTGATCGACACTCTACTTACCATTATATTCATACTGACCGGGTACACTGCTCGTTAAGTGTGTGTGTTATTGATAAGTCGGCTAAATATAAATTTAAAACTTGAGTAGGCATTAAAACTGCCAAAACTTTACTCCAACGCACGCCCATCATGCAACCTGAAGGTTTTGTTAATCCAAAATATCCTAACCGAGTATGCAAGCTCAAGCGTTCCATTTATGGACTTAAGCAAGCATCTAGGCAATGGAATAAACGTTTTGATGATGAGATTAAGAAATTCGGTTTCACTCAAAATCAAGATGAGCCATGTGCATATAAGAAAGCTAGTGGGAGTTATGTCACTTTTCTAATTCTATATGTTGATGACATATTACTCATGGGAAACAACATTCCAATGTTACAAGATGTTAAATCCTATCTTGGAAAATGTTTTGCCATGAAAGATCTAGGAGAAGCGGCATATATTCTTGGAATCAAGATCTATAGAGATAGATCAAGACGGTTAATTGGTTTATGTCAAAGTGCTTACATTGAGAAAATATTGAAGAAATATTTCATGGAGAATTCCAAACGAGGAACTATCCCAATGCAAGAAAAGCTTAAATTGAGTAAATCACAAGGTGCTGAGACACCTGCTGAAAAAGAGCGCATGCAAAGAGTTCCTTATGCCTCGGCTATAGGATCAATTATGTACGTTGTGAGATGTACTCGTCCTGATGTTGCGTTCTCTCAGAACATAACAAGCCGATTTCAACAGAATCTAGGGGATCTTCATTGGACTGCTGTTAAGAATATTCTTAAGTATTTACGCAATACTGATGCGTGGTTTTGCAACCTTACAACAGGTTTTACCTCTCAAGGGATCTCAAGAGGCTTACAACCCCACCAGGCAGTGTACCTGACCGATGTAGTATAGTGTAGTGGTAAGTATGGGGGATTGATCGTTCTCCACAGGGAATAGTGTTCGTTAGGTATGAAAAACTATTCTAATAGGTCTAAGGGTGAGAGAAGATTCTTTTTTATGTTTTTATATTTTATGAAAGCAAGTAAAATCTCGGGTTTTAAGGAGTGGGCGGAATTAGTTGCTAGTCAACTAACCCAAATAACTACGAATGCAAATAAAATAAAATAACTGAAAATGAAAAGGTGGTAAAACTTATGTGGTGAGAAATGTGTTTACTTAGATTTCCTTACTCCCTAACTATCTTTTACCGGTTGATTAGTGTGTATTAATCGCGTGGATGACGGGTGTATTCCTTAATACCAATCGTGGGGTGGCGTACGTACTTCCCCAACTCTACAAGCTCCTACTTCACTCCTATGTCGAGCCGGCTAGGAAGCTCCTAACATGGGATCACTAGAATTCGCTTGTGCATTAAATACAACCATAAAAACCTTAGTACGCATTGGTTCATGTTTCTTAAGACGTTCAAGCAAGTTACCGAATAGGAAGTTAGCCAGTTTTCTTAAGCCTAACATAGATGAACAATCATCCAATACAACTAATAACACACTAATAACCAATAATCAATAGCTAGGTTTCATTAGATCTAAGCAAACACAAAATAAATCTAGCCTAGCATGTTAAACAAAAGACAAGAACAAGATAGAATCAAACAACACATAGATCTGACGGCGTCACATTATGGAGTCTGACGGCGTCACGTTATGGAGTGTGACGCCGTCACCTCGCCGCTTTTAGGGTTCCCGGATGGCCTTCTTGACGCCGTCCCTCTTTAGCTCTCCAAAATCCGTTCTGGCTTATCAAGGCTTGACGCCGTCAGAATTAGGCGTGACGCCGTCCCTCTTTAAATTAAGCCGTGACGACCTTGATCACATTAAAGGGTGACGCCGTCAGAATTCCCATGCAAATTTCTCTGGCTTATCATGAGTAATTTTCATATCCACCACTTTTGCCAAGCCATGACGCCGTCTAGAACAATTCCTGACGCCGTCAAAGGTACTTTCCAGCACAATTTTGAGACTTTGCCGTTTTCTTCACTTTTATGCTCCAAAAACGTCCAAAATGCTTCCTTTTCCAGATTTCTTCCCAAAAGTACCTAAAATGACAAAAAGAACGATTTAGGGCAATATTTGATCAAATAAATACGATTTAGGGCTTAAATGACCCCTTAAAAGCGGTACACTTTTCGCTTCATCAAATACCCTTACACTTGAGATTTGCTTGTCCTCAAGCAAATGCGCTTTTATTCTAATCAAAATACAAGTTAGGGGTCATTTAACACTAATATAAAAGTAATTACAACAAATAATCGTTCCACTTTAATCATAATAAGCACGGAGATTACAAACTAGCACCTCACAAGTAGTGTTTAGATACTCACATCTCTCAAGTGTCATCAAAATAAATCTCATAAATGAAAACGGATAATATCTCTCACTACCTGTCATAGCAAATAGATTACCATAGGCTTGGGAAAGGATCAAAAACGTCCTCCACTAGGTGTAAGCACCAAAGATAAACTATCAAAGAGGGCTTTTACATGGGTTATAACGTGAGGTGTAGGGAAAAGGAAAACACGGTTTTGTTGGATAAAGGATATTTTACTGGTGGCGAGTTAAAGATCTTGATCAATTACATGTACTATACAATGTTGCTAAGCCAAGACTCGACTCGATCTTAAGCTAAAAACAAAATAACAAAAACATAAAATAAACATAAAATGAAACGGGATGGTAGTCCGTATGTTTTTTTTTTCTATTTTTCTTTTTTTCTCATTTTTTTTGTATTTTTCTTGATTTTTCGATTTTTTTTTTATTTTTTATTTTTTATTTTTTGGCATACACTTTTGCCCTACCATCCAAAATAATACATCATAGGGGAATTGCATTCCCCTTACACTTGAACTTTTACATAACTTTACAAATAACTAATCTAATGACTCGGATTAAGATAATTGAAAAACTTGGAGTACTTTTAAAATATTTAGCACATATGGGGGTAATAAATGATGTTCTTCCCCATTACTCCATTACACTAGTACTTTACCCATGAGTCCCAATCGTCCCAAAACAATATGTACAAGGATATGACTTGACTTAGCAACCATGTAATCAACTAGATAATTAACTTGGGTTTAAACAAATGTTGTCACAATAATGCACTAAAAATGAGTGCATACAAGGTAGGCTAAGGCGATTTGGGTGTACATTTTAGTGGGGTGTAAACAAATTCTTCCTTCAAGTAAAATGCTTAAAGGTCGAAACGAAAAGATAGGCTCTGAGGGGTGTACTAGGGGTATCGTGTACTAAAAATGAGTACAACGCAAAGGGTGTGGGAGAATTACTTGACCAATGTAGCCAACGTAATTATAACAAAAACACAGGTGTAAAACAATGGGTTAATCCTAATGCCTCTTATCATGTAGTAAATCTAACTACACGAATGTAGTCTCACTTGTGGCCTCGGAATGGTCCTAACGAAAGTTCTAGAATCTAAGTGCTACCGGTACTCACATCATAGCATAAATGCTTTTCCTACCAATTCTAGGGGCGAACCTCACATATTTGGGGGTGGAAAATTTTTTAGTGGTACGGTTTTTGTGCTAGTCATATAACTCCTATCCGTGAGACACTCATTAAGATCAAAGTTTCACTCCTAAATGTTGTAAAAAATTTTAAATTTGGCACTAAAATTACCCTAACAGGTATTTATCTCAGTTTTATTACACATCTACTATTAAACAAACAAAAATCAAGTGTAATAGCATTCTCTAATCGTACTTTTACCCCCCCCCCCCCTTACACTTAAGATGAACATTGTCCCCAATGTTCAAATAACAAGATGTAAAAGTAAAAAGGTAAAAGAATGAAATCAAATACTCCCCTGATTCGCTCGGTTGATAATGAAGTAACATGGTTAAATCTTCTTCCAAAGTAATGTTGAAGCTCCATGACCAATGCATCGCCATAAGCTTGATCCAACAAACACTTCCTTGTCCAAAATAACCTGTTAAACCTGAGAAAACAAACACGAAAACCTGCATAACATCGGTGGGATAAACTCTATATATAAGGATATAATGCTTGTGGAATGATAATTTTGCAGATTCCTGGAGATTATAAGTTAGAGATTTAATAAAAACTTTTTATGAAAACAAAACTTTCAAAAATTTTCAGAAAATTAAACCTGACGCCGTCAGGTTGTAAATCCTGACGCCGTCAGAAATGATCTGACAGAATTCTCATGTTAAGTTTCCGGAAAATTTTGGAAAAACCTATACCTTACTTCCTGGAAATCCTGCAAAACATCATTATGACTCGATACAAGCATTTGACTCAAACAAACACTAATATGTATGTTAATTTATTATTATTACGATTCATGTTCATTTGTGTTCTAATAAACCGATTTAGATTTCCCTTACACTTAACTTTTGCAAAATACCTTTATATGTAGTTAAGACGAAGTTAAAAACAAGATAAAGCATTTTCACAAATTAGTTTTTGAACATGAATCAATAAGAATAAAAATTAAACACACATACGGAAACAAATAAAAACAAACAAACAAACAAATAAACACACAAAGCAAATAAAACTTGGGTTGCCTCCCAAGAAGCGCTTTTCTTTATTAACGAGTCTTGTAGCTAGACTCAAGGTCACGGGTTCTACGTTTTTCCGTTTTGCTTCTCAATTGCCCCTCTAATCATCCTAACAACCTCCATATCAATTTTGTATTTAGGTCCAAGGTTCAAGCAATCTTTATAATAAAGGCTTCTCTTATTCCAAACATAGTCCATGCCTTTTTCTTTATCCTCATCATTGATGTCCTCAATCGCACCAATGTTGTCCTTGTCAAATCGAGGCACAAAACGAAATTCATTTACCCGATAAGGCATTCTATATGTGATCCTATCTATGTGATTAGAAAACTGAACCGTGCCTCTCAAACGATCATACTTTAAATTGGATGCTTCAATAAATGGCTTACCTAACACCACGCGAGATAGGCGGCAGTCAACAACACTTGCCAAATCTTCTAAGATCATGAAGTTGGTGACAAAGGTAAAATTCCCAACAAGGATATGCATATCCTTAATCCTTCCAACGAAGTTACAAACTCCGCCTGGGCACTTGGGGTCTTTCCTAGGCTCAAGTGGTGTGTTTATGATCTGGCTATAAAGGCCTGAGGACATCACGTTGATTGGGGATTCACAGTCAATGTAAGCATGCTCAACGTATTGGTACTCATACATGGTTTTGCAACCTTACAACAGGTTTTACCTCTCGAGGGATCTCAAGAGGCTTACAACCCCACCAGGCAGTGTACCTGACCGATGTAGTATAGTGTAGTGGTAAGTACGGGGGATTGATCGTTCTCCACAGGGAATAGTGTTCGTTAGGTATGAAAAACTACTCTAATAGGTCTAAGGGTGAGAGAAGATTCTTTTTATGTTTTTATAATTTTATGAAAGCAAGTAAAATCTCAGGTTTGAAAGAGTGGGCGGAATTAGTTGCTAGTCAACTAACCCAAATTACTACGAATGCAAATTAAATAAAATAACAGAAAATGAAAATGTTGGTGAAAACTTATGTGGAGGGAAATATGTTTACTTAGATTTTCTTACTCCCTAACTATCTTTTACCGGTTGATTAGTGTGTATTAGTAGCGTGGATAACGGGTGTATTCCTTAATACCATTCGTGGGGTGGCGTACGTACTTCCCCAACTCTACAAGCTCCTACTTCACTCCTATGTCGAGCCGGCTAGGAAGCTCCTAACATGGGATCACTAGAATTCGCTTGTGCATTAAATACAACCATAAAAACCTTTAGTACGCATTGGTTCATGTTTCTTAAGACGTTCAAGCAAGTTACCGAATAGGAAGTTAGCCAGTTTTCTTAAGCCTAACATAGATGAACAATCATCCAATACAACTAACAACAAACTAATAACCAATAATCAATAGCTAGGTTTCATTAGATCTAAGCAAACACAAGATAAATCTAGCCTAACATGTTAAACAAAAGACAAGAATAAGATAGAATCAAACAACACATAGACATATTGAATGATTAATTGATAACTTATCTTCAATGTAACATGGAAGATCTCAAGGCAAAAAGCCTTGAAAGAGCTGCCAAATTCGTCCTAGGGTTTTCACACACAAAGTTCCCCAATAAGTTCCACACTAATGACAAAGAATTGCAAAACTATATATAGATTTTTGGATCTGACGGCGTCACGTTATGGAGTGTGACGCCGTCACCTCACCGCTTTTAGGGTTCTCGGATGACCTTCTTGACGCCGTCCCTCTTTAGCTCTCCAAAATCCGTTCTGGCTTATCAAGGCTTGACGACGTCAGACTATGAACGTGACGCCGTCCCTCTTTGAATTAAGCCGTGACGACCTTGATCAGATTAAAGCGTGACGCCGTCAGAATTTCCATGCAATTTCTCTGGCTTATCATGAGTAAATTTCACATCCACCACTTTTGCCAAGCCATGACGCCGTCCAGGGTAAATCCTGACGCCGTCAAAGGTAACTTCCAGCAAGATTTTGAGACTTTGTCGTTTTCTTCACTTTTATGCTCCAAAAACGTCCAAAATGCTTCCTTTTCCAGATTTCTCCTCAAAAGTACCTAAAATGACAAAAGGAACGATTTAGGGCAATATTTGATCAAATAAATACGATTTAGGGCTTAAATGACCCTTAAAAGCGGTACACTTTTCGCTTCATCAAATACCCTTACACTTGAGATTTGCTTGTCCTCAAGCAAATGCGCTTTTATTCTAATCAAAATACAAGTTAGGGGTCATTTAATGCTAACATAAAAGTAATTACAACAAATATTCGTTCCACTTTAATCATAATAAGCACGGAGATTACAAACTAGCACCTCACAAGTAGTGTTTAGATACTCGCATCTCTCAAGTGTCATCAAAATAAATCTCATAAATGAAAACGGATAATATCTCTCACTACCTGTCATAGCAAATAGATTACCATAGGCTTGGGAAAGGATCAAAAACCTCCTCCACTCGGCGTAAGCACCTAAGATAAACTATCAAAGAGGGCTTTTAAATGGGTTATAATGTTAGGTGTAGGGAAAAGGAAAACACGGTTTTGTTGAATAAAGGATATTTTACTGGTGGCGAGTTAAAGATCTTGATCAATTACATGTACTATACAATGTTGCTAAGCCAAGACTCGACTCAATCTTAAGCTAATGAAAGAAAATAACAAAAACATAAAATAAACATAAAATAAAACGGGATGGTAGTCCGTATGTTTTTTTCTACTTTTCTTTTTCTCATTTTTTTTTTTGTATTTTTCTTGATTTTTTCGATTTTTTTTTTTTTTTTTTTTTTTTTTTTTTTTTTTTTTTTTTTTTTGTGCATACACTTTTGCCCTACCATCCAAAATAATACATCATAGGGGCATTGCATTCCCCTTACACTTGAACTTTTACATAACTTTACAAATAACTATTCTAATGACTCGAATTAAGATAATTGAAAAACTTGGAGTACTTTTAAAATATTTAGCACATATGGGGGTAATAAATGATGTTCTTCCCCATTACTCCATTACACTAGTACTTTACCCATGAGTCCCAATCGTCCCAAAACAATATGTACAAGGATATGACTCGACTTAGCAACCATGTAATCAATTAGATAATTAACTAAGGGTTTAAACAAATGTTGTCACAATAATGCACTAAAGGTGAGTGCATACAAGGTAGGCTAAAGCGATTTGGGTGTACATTTAAGTGGGGTGTAACAAATTCTTCCTTTAAGTAAAATGCTTAAAGGTCGAAACGAAAAGATAGGCTCTGAGGGGTGTACTAGGGGTATCGTGTACTAAAAATGAGTACAACGCAAAGGGTGTGGGAGAATTACTTGACCAATGTAGCCAATGTAATTATAGCAAAAACACAGGTGTAAAACAATGGGTTAATCCTAATGCCTCTTATCATGTAGTAAATCTAACTACACGAATGTAGTCTCACTTGTGGCCTCGGAATGGTCCTAACGCAAGTTCTAGAATCTAAGTGCTACCGGTACACACATCATAGCAAAATGCTTTTCCTACCAATTCTAGGGGCGAACCTCACATATTTGGGGGTGGAAATTTTTTTAGTGGTACGGTTTTTGTGCTAGTCATATAACTCCTATCCGTGAGATGCTCATTAAGATCAAAGTTTCACTCCTATATGTTGTAAAAAATTTTAAATTTGGCACTAAAATTACCCTAACAGGTATTTATCTCAGTTTTATTACACATCCACTATTAAACAAACAAAAATCAAGCGCACTTGTATTCTCTAATCGTACTTTTACCCCCCCTTACACTTAAGATGAACATTGTCCCCAATGTTCAAATAACAAGATGTAAAAGTATAAAGTAAAAGAATGAAATCAAATACTCCCCTGATTCGTCCGGTGGATAATGAAGTAACATGGTTAAATCTTCTTCCAAGAGAATGTAAAAGCTCCAAGACTAATGCATCGCCAAAAGCTTGATCCAAAACATTTCCTTGTCCAAAATAACCTGTTAAACCTGAGAAAACAAACACGAAAACCTGCATAACATCGGCGGGATAAATCTATATATAAGGATATAATGCTTGTGGAATGATAATTTTGCAGATTCCTGGAGATTATAAGTTATAGATTTAATAAAAACTTTTTATGAAAACCAAACTTTCAAAAATTTTCAGAAAATTAAACCTGATGCCGTCAGGTTGTAACTCCTGACGCCGTCAGATATGATCTGACAGAATTCTCATGTTACGTTTCCGGAAAAATTTTGGAAAAACCTATACCTTACTTCCTGGAAATCCTGCAAAACATCATTATGACTCGATACAAGCATTTGACTCAAACAAATACTAATATGTATGTTAATTTATTATTATTATGATTCATGTTCATTTGTGTTCTAATAAACCGATTTGGATTTCCCTTACACTTAACTTTTGCAAAATACCTTTATATGTAGTTAAGACGAAGTTAAAAACAAGATAAAGCATTTTCACAAATTACTTTTGAACATGAATCAATAATAATAAAATTTAAACATACATACGGAAAAAAATAAAATCAAACAAACAAATAAATAAACACACAAAGCAAATAAAGCTTGGGTTGCCTCCCAAGAAGCGCTTTTCTTTATTAACGAGTCTTGTAGCTAGACTCAAAGTCACTCTACCCTATATAAGTGAGCTCGTCATCGAGGACGTCTTTAGGGTTAAGCTTGGTTTGAAGTTTCCTATTGGTCCGCTTAGTACGATATATCTTTTCAAACTTCTCTCCATCCGGGTCATACAATGTCATCTTAATATGCCATGACCCATCTCCATCTTTGGGTGGTTTATCCCAATTCCACTTATGATCATCTTCCTCACAAGTCCACCTATTCATTCCTAGGTTAATTGGCAAAACTCCTAGGAAATCAATCATTTTCCTAAAAACTAGAGGGTCTTCAAATGGATCCAATTCGGTGTCCCTAGCTAAGAGTTGCTCTACCGTATGTGTTCGGTTCACAAAGTCCTCTTCTAGGTAAAATGGGCGTTGGGGTCCTATGAAGTCTCTATCAATCCAAGGTCCATATGTAGATGGTCTCCTATTTGATTCTAACCAATGTGGTGTTGGTTCCTCACTAGTATCATAGGCGTGTTTCTTAACATCATAGACTGACCAAGTATCTCCTTCTCCTATCGCTATCTTGGATTCCTTACAATCAATCATAGCACTAGCGGTCGCCAAAAATCCTCTACCTATCAACAAGGGGCATGTAGGGTCGCTAACCATATCAAGGACGTGGAAATCGGCTAAAATGGTTAGTTTTCCAATGTGCACTAACACGTCCTTAACTACTCCAACCGGGTAAGCAACACTCCCATCCGCTAAACCTATTATCACCTCGGTTTCTTCAAGTTTTCCTAGTTTTAGAGAGGTGTAGAGAGGTAACGGAAGTAAGTTAAGGCTTGATCCAAGATCGGCTAATGTGTCATAAGCCTCCGAATTACCGATCTTGCAAGGTAGAACAAATAAGCCCGGATCATCTAATTTCTTAGGTAGTTTGTTTTGAACGAAGGCGGTCCCTTTTTCACCTAACTTGAGCTTCTTTTCATCCAACACATCAACAACCGGACTTTCAAGGTGGAGCTCCTTGAATTCTTCGTCAAGGTTTTGAGTGGGAGGTGTTTCAACTATGTTGTTGACCAATTTGGATGTCATAACTTCTTGGTCATTTGGAACGACTTGGGTTTGTTTGAAACACGTGCTCATGGAATTGACCGAATAATATTGTGGACAAGAACTAGGGGACGAAACCGATGAAATAGCGTTGACGTTTAGTTTCGGGTTCTTGACCGTGTTGCTAGGGAGTGCTCCCATTTCTCGGTCATTGAGGGCTTTCAACAGGGTGTCAATCTTATTGGTCATCTCGCTTTGTTTTTGTTTGAAATCGGCTTCAAACTTGGCTAAACGAGCTTCTTGAGATGCCATAAATTGAGACATCAATCCTTCAAAGTTATCGGTACTACCATTGCCGGAAGGACTGTTGTTGAAATTACGGTTCGAGTTGGAACCGCTTGATTGGAAACGATTAGGTGGGTTGGAAGAATTGGTTTGTTGTGTGTTTTGGTTTTGTTTCCACCTAAGGTTCGGGTGATTTTTCCATGAGGGGTTGTATGAATCACCGTAATGGTTTGGCTCGGGTTTGAAAGTGTACCACTTGTCTCCCGCTCCGTCGGTACGCGAGGATGCGTAGTCCACAAAAGCTTGTTCGGGGAGTTCCATGCAATCACGAGTGTCGTGGGGACCACTACATAATTCACATGAAGAAGTGATTTTGTTCACTTGGCTTGAAGGTATAGGAGCCTCGTAGGATTTCATAAGAAACTTGACTTGGTCTTCAAGTTCTATGATCCTACGGTCGGAAGTGCTTGAATTGTTCGAAGGCAAAGATATTGCCTTGACCGTTTTATTCAAATCACGGGGATCACTCCAACTTTCGTTGTCATAAAGAGCTAGATCCTCTAGGAGAGCCCATGATTGTTCCGCACTTAGATCACGTAGCTTACCACCGGCCGATTGGTCAATGGTTTGCCTCGTGGAGAGATTGATATGGTCATAGAAGATTTGGACTTGGAGCCAAAGTTCTATGCCATGATGAGGGACTTTTTGGAGTAAGTCCTTGAATCGAGTCCATGCCTCGTAGAGAGTTTCGCCTTGACGTTGTTGGAACATCAAGATATCATTCCTTAGCTTGGTAGTTCTTCCCGGTGGGAAAAACTGAGCAAGGAAACGAGTAGTGAGATCATCCCAAGAGGTGATGGATCCTGCGGGTTGACGCTCTAGCCATTGACTAGCTTGGTCCCGCAGAGAGAATTGAAAGAGACGCAATCGGGTCGTCTCTCGAGTGGCAACATCAAGGTCTATAGAATCAACAATTTTGAGAAAGTCCTTGAGATGTTGATTAGGATCTTCGGAACGAAGTCCATGGAATGCGCATCCGCTTTGCACTAACAGGATGGTGTCGGATCGCAAGGGTGTGACATTGGCTCCTTGAGTGAGCTCAATGGTGTTTCGATAGCCATGGTGGCTAGGACGGGAGTACTCTCCTAAAGTACGGGCTCTAGGAGGTGGTGGTGGTTGTTGTGGTGGTGGGTTGTTGGGATTAAGGATATTACCATCTTCCATGATGTCGAATGGTAATGGTTACGAACAAAGAAACGAAGAAAATAGATAGACTAAAGAAAACCTAGAAAAAGAAAATAAAAATCTCACTAGAAAGGAATCTAGTGAGTAGACCTATAAAATAAAAATTCAACCTAAACAATAACTATTCCCCGGCAGCGGCGCCAAAAACTTGATGCGTGGTTTTGCAACCTTACAACAGGTTTTACCTCTCGAGGGATTGATCGTTCTCCACAGGGAATAGTGTTCGTTAGGTATGAAAAACTACTCTAATAGGTCTAAGGGTGAGAGAAGATTCTTTTTATGTTTTTATATTTTTATGAAAGCAAGTAAAATCTCGGGTTTGAAAGAGTGGGCGGAATTAGTTGCTAGTCAACTAACCCAAATTACTACGAATGCAAATAAAATAAAATAACAGAAAATGAAAAGGTTGGTGAAAACTTATGTGGAGAGAAATGTGTTTACTTAGATTTCCTTACTCCCTAACTATCTTTTACCGGTTGATTAGTGTGTATTAATTGCGTGGATGACGGGTGTATTCCTTAATACCATTCGTGGGGTGGCGTACGTACTTCCCCAACTCTACAAGCTCCTACTTCACTCCTATGTCGAGCCGGCTAGGAAGCTCCTAACATGGGATCACTAGAATTCGCTTGTGCATTAAATACAACCATAAAAACCTTTAGTACGCATTGGTTCATGTTTCTTAAGACGTTCAAGCAAGTTACCGAATAGGAAGTTAACCAGTTTTCTTAAGCCTAACATAGATGAACAATCATCCAATACAACTAACAACACACTAATAACCAATAATCAATAGCTAGGTTTCATTAGATCTAAGCAAACACAAGATAAATCTAGCCTAACATGTTAAACAAAAGACAAGAATAAGATAGAATCAAACAACACATAGACATATTGAATGATTAATTGATAACTTATCTTCAATGTAACATGGAAGATCTCAAGGCAAAAAGCCTTGAAAGAGCTGCCAAATTCGTCCTAGGGTTTTCACACACAAAGTTCCCCAATAAGTTCCACACTAATGACAAAGAATTGCAAAACTATATATAGATTTTTGGATCTGACGGCGTCACGTTATGGAGTGTGACGCCGTCACCTCGCCGCTTTTAGGTTTCTCGGATGACCTTCTTGACGCCGTCCCCCTTTAGCTCTCCAAAATCCGTTCTGGCTTATCAAGGCTTGACGCCGTCAGACTATGAACGTGACGCCGTCCCTCTTTGAATTAAGCCGTGATGACCTTGATCAGATTAAAGCGTGACGCCGTCAGAATTTCCATGCAATTTCTCTGGCTTATCATGAGTAAATTTCACATCCACCACTTTTGCCAAGCCATGACGCCGTCCAGGGTAAATCCTGACGCCGTCAAAGGTAACTTCCAGCAAGATTTTGAGACTTTGTCGTTTTCTTCACTTTTATGCTCCAAAAACGTCCAAAATGCTTCCTTTTCCAGATTTCTCCTCAAAAGTACCTAAAATGACAAAAAGAACGATTTAGGGCAATATTTGATCAAATAAATACGATTTAGGGCTTAAATGACCCCTTAAAAGCGGTACACTTTTCGCTTCATCAGGTACCCAATCATACATGGTATCTTTACATTCCCGGGATCACCTCTCTTAATCTTTGGGTCAATTCTAACAAAAGGTGGTCGAGGGTTATCAACTAGGTTGTTATAGTAAGCAATCTCCTCCTTAGTGGGGTATTCATTGAAATAATCATCCAACCTAGGATCTACCTTTACTTCATCAATTTTCTCAGTCAACTTCTCAACCGTAAGATTATTACGTTCTAAGTAATTATCTGAGTATATGGCGGTCTCTAAGTTGTTCAAGGCATAATCAAGCTCTATGTCAATCATTCTACTGAGCTCTCTGAGCTCACTAATCTCATTCTCAAGTTGGCTACGCAACAAAGCTACTTCGCCAGGTGTAATGGGTGGATTCGCGTTTTCCATAATGGCAAACTGAATAGTCAATGAAAATCTTATACGAACAAAAGCACGAAGAAAATAGATAGACTAAAGAAAACCTAGAAAAATAAAATAAAAATCTCACTAGAAAGGAATCTAGTGAGTAGACCTATAAAATAAAAATTCAACCTAAACAATAACTATTCCCCGGCAGCGGCGCCAAAAACTTGATGCGTGGTTTTGCAACCTTACAACAGGTTTTACCTCTCAAGGGATCTCAAGAGGCTTACAACCCCACCAGGCAGTGTACCTGACCGATGTAGTATAGTGTAGTGGTAAGTACGGGGGATTGATGGTTCTCCACAGGGAATAGTGTTCGTTAAGTATGAAAAACTATTCTAATAGGTCTAAGGGTGAGAGAAGATTCTTTTTTATGTTTTTATATTTTTATGAAAGCAAGTAAAATCTCGGGTTTTAAGGAGTGGGCGGAATTAGTTGCTAGTCAACTAACCCAAATAACTACGAATGCAAATAAAATAAAATAACTGAAAATGAAAAGGTGGTAAAACTTATGTGGTGAGAAATGTGTTTACTTAGATTTCCTTACTCCCTAACTATCTTTTACCGGTTGATTAGTGTGTATTAATCGCGTGGATGACGGGTGTATTCCTTAATACCAATCGTGGGGTGGCGTACGTACTTCCCCAACTCTACAAGCTCCTACTTCACTCCTATGTCGAGCCAGCTAGGAAGCTCCTAACATGGGATCACTAGAATTCGCTTGTGCATTAAATACAACCATAAAAACCTTAGTACGCATTGGTTCATGCTTCTTAAGACGTTCAAGCAAGTTACCGAATAGGAAGTTAGCCAGTTTTCTTAAGCCTAACATAGATGAACAATCATCCAATACAACTAATAACACACTAATAACCAATAATAAATAGCTAGGTTTCATTAGATCTAAGCAAACACAAAGAAAACCTAGCCTAGCATGTTAAACAAAAGACAAGAACAAGATAGAATCAAACAACACATAGACATATTGAATGATTAATTGATAACTTATCTTCAATGTAACATGGAAGATCTCAAGGCAAAAAGCCTTGAGAAAGCTGCTAAAATCGTCTTAGGGTTTTTCACACACAAAGTTCCACACAAGTTCCACACTAATGACAAAAAATTGCAAAACTATATATAGACTTTCAGATCTGACGGCGTCACGTTATGGAGTGTGACGCCGTCACCTCGCCGCTTTTAGGGTTCCCGGATGGCCTTCTTGACGTCGTCCCTCTTTAGCTCTCCAAAATCCATTCTGGCTTATCAAGGCTTGACGCCGTCAGAATTAGGCGTGACGCCGTCCCGCTTTAACTTATACCGTGACGACCTTGATCACTCCAAAGGGTGACGCCGTCAGAATTTCCATGCAAAATTCTCTGGCTTATCATGAGTAATTTTCACATCCACCACTTTTGCCAAGCCATGACGCCGTCTGGACCAAATCCTGACGCCGTCAAAGGTACTTTCCAGCACAATTTTGAGACTTTGCCGTTTTCTTCACTTTTATGCTCCAAAAACGTCCAAAATGCTTCCTTTTCCAGATTTCTTCCCAAAAGTACCTAAAATGACAAAAGGAACGATTTAGGGCAATATTTGATCAAATAAATACGATTTAGGGCTTAAATGACCCCTTAAAAGCGGTACACTTTTCGCTTCATCAAATACTAAGGATATGTTTCTGGTTTACGGAGGTGATATGAAACGAGAGCTCAGGGTTTCTTGCTATACTGATGCTGGATATCTGACAGATGCTGATGACCTAAAATCTCAGACTGGATATGTATTCGTTTTGAATGGAGGTGCTGTTGACTGGAAAAGCACGAAGCAAAGTATTTATGCTACTTCATCTACAGAAGCTGAGTATATAGCTGCTTATGATGCATCTAAAGAGGCTGTATGGATTCAAAAATTCATTTCTGGGCTTGGCATTGTTCCCACAATTGAAGAACCCATAGATATGTATTGTGATAATACTGGAGCCATTACTATAGCAAATGAAAGTGGACTCACCAAGGGTTCTAGACATTACCGTGTAAAAGTTCATTATCTTCGAGTGACCATTGAGATGGGTGACGTGAAGATATTAAAAGTTCACACCGATGACAATCTAGCTGATCCATTTACAAAGGCTTTAGCATATCCTAAGCATTCTGAATTGACTAGGAATATTGGTTTGATACCAGCTAGTAGTCTCATGTAAATCTGTGTGTTTAATTAGTATTTGAATAATTTGGAATTGTAAGACAGTTTTATTTTCTGATAAATAAAGATACGAGGTATTTGTTATTTTATTCATATAACCTGTTATTCCATATTTGCATGTTTAATCCATGAAATGATTTATCATTCTAAATATGTCCATTGTCGGTTAACAATATGGGAATATTGTTATGCAAGGCAAATGTGAGTGTTGGTTATATTCTATGAGAATGTGGACTGTTCTAGCCAAACTCATATGTATTCACAAGGGATGCATATTGGATACCCCAACTTTAAAACATTTACTTTTGGATCCTTGTCATGAGTAAAATGTTGAAATGGTTTGTTAAGTCATCTTTAGACTTGAGATACAAGCAAGTTCTGTTATGTGTGGATATCAATTTTGTAATTATATGCCAAACGCTGTCCTGAATAAGGTAGTTATAAAAGCTATTTTTTGGAGTGATGTGAAGCAGCATCCACAACACTTGTAGTCAACAAAGGATTTGTTACTCCACTTGATATGTGCAGAAAGATACCATGGGCCCTCTCTAGAATTAATCAGATAACTGTTCGGCCGAACCCAAAGGGTAATGCAAGATGATTCTTGATTACATTTGGTATATCTAATTAAAATTCTATAACGAGAATCAAAATGGTTAAACTATATGGAATGAGTTAGGATCCATATCCATGGTTTAACGGTATCTATAACAAAAGGATGATAAAAGCAAGACATAAATGACCATGCTACTGAGAATGATTTATGAAACTATATCTCAGACACCTTTAGTTTAAATAGCGAGTGAGAGCGTTGCTAGACGTTTCCATCGTTGGTATTTGTGCTATCTGCTACTCCAACTCCCAAGTGGGAGCTGTTGGAATATGTGAGTCGGATTAGCTAGTACAACTAAAGGTGTGTGAGCCTATTGGGGGCACACACGCTAAAACATTAGAATACGTTGTATACTTCACGATTAAAGCTCAAAGAGACTCGTTTGGACACAAAATGAACTAGACAAGATGCATTGCTTGTCCTAACCCTATGGCTGGAATTCAGAAGATTCTGGAAAGCATAAATCTGTCCAGGTTCATGTCAATGTGATAAGGATTATTGAAGAGTTGTGATAAGGCTCAAAGATGGTAGAGTTTAACACTTATCATGCTTTGTTTAAACCTTATCAAGAGTAGGGTTAAGTGGCTATATATATACTCCCATCCCTGCTCATATGGACGACACAAAAAATAAAATAAAACCTTAATACCCTTTTACGTACAAAGTTGTTTTACTTTCCCTTGGTCCACAATTTCGGCTGGCTACTGACAACACAAAGCATTATTAGTTTTGTTTTGTTTTTTCCCTGTACGTAGCAAAGAACAAAGAATTCATTCTTTGTTTTCTTTTGTCTTGTTCCTCTTTTAACCAAATCAGACGTATCCTGTTTTGGGATTTGATTTGGTTTAAGTAATCTACAACAATAACACAAGTTTGTTTGGTTGTATACGTGAAGTAAACGGCTAGCACTCCGGGCGTATTTGTTTGACGTGTTTGTGTGAGCAACCATAGAGGTAGTATATTTTTACTACTTAGTTTCTTTTGCGGGTGACTACAAGGGTTAGTTTTCGATTTATTTTTCTTGTCCCTTTTATTTGTTTTATGTGTTTATTATTTGTGTTAATTCTAATAGCCAAACTAGATCCAATGTTCCGCTGCGTACTCGTAGTGTTAATTGGTTAACATGTTAATAAATCCCAACACACTATTCTCACTGTATTTAAGTTTTTTAGCGACCCTTTTAAATGATAAATAGATATTGAAATGCCATCCATATGTCCAGAAACTGAGAAGTCTCCTTGCTTCATTATTTTATGCAAATCTCGGCATAGAGGAAGACGATATATTTGTATCTGATGGTACAAAATCTGATATCTCTCGGCTTCAGGTTTGTGTTGGGTTTCTTATATTGTCGGAAAGGTGTCTTTATTATTTCTCTCTAGTTTCTCAACAGCCAAGTGTATGTCAAGGAAATTTCATTTAATTTCAGTTTTTATTAATCCTTGTGGTAGATTTGTTTTGGTTCTAATGTTACAATGGCGGTGCAAAATCCATCATATCCGGTATGGCGGTAACCAGCTTTTAATTTAACAATTTTCTTAAGACCATTCTTATCTTCAGCAAATGAAAACTTATTCATGATTTACAGGCTTATGTAGATTCAAGTGTGATTATTGGTCAAACCGGGCAGTTCCAAAAGGATGTTAAGGAATTCTCAAACATCGAATACATGAAATGCACACCGGAAAATGATTTCTTTCCTGATTTATCTAAAGTTTCTCGAACAGATATAATATTTTTCTGTTCACCTAACAATCCAGCTGGTTCTGCTGCATCAAGGGAGCAACTGATTCAGTTAGTCAAATTTGCCAAGAAAAATGGGTCCATCATCATCTACGATTCTGCATATTCCATGTATATATCAGGCAACACCCCCAAATCGATATTTGAAATCCCTGAAGCCAAAGAGATTGCAATTGAAACTTCTTCTTTCTCCAAATATTCTGGATTTGGAGTTCGTCTAGGTTGGACTGTAGTCCCAAAAGAGCTCAAGTATTCAGACGGGTTCCCAGTAGCCAAGGACTTCCACCGCATTGTTAGTACTGGCTTTAATGGTGCATCAAATATCGACAAAGCTGGTGGTATTGCCTGCCTTTCCCCTCAAGGTCTTGAGGTTAGTATGCAATGGTTGCCTTAAAAGATAATACTAAAAAGATAATACTGTACTATTTTGAGGTATGATGTGTTTATAATTCATGGTTTCTTGTACTTAGGCTATGCGGGAAGTGGTAGAATTCTACAAAGAAAACTCTAGAATAATAAGGGATACGTTTACTTCGCTTGGTTTTACTGTATATGGAGGAATACATGCACCATATTTGTGGGTCCATTTCCCTGGCCGAAGCTCATGGGAAGTTTTCAATGAGATTCTTGAGAAGATCAATGTTGTAACCATACCTGGTATTGGGTTTGGACCTGATGGTGAAGGTTTTATTAGGATTAGCGCATTTGGTCACCGGGCCAATGTGTTGGAGGCTTGCAGAAGGTTCAAGGAACTGTACTAGTGAGTTCAGTCTTTGAAAAAGATGTAGGTATAGCTCCAAATGTTCGGATCTAATAAGATTCTATGAATTGTAATCTAGCTTCCTTCAAACACCGATAACAATAATATTATTTGTCTTATTGTATTAAGTAATAACATTTGCGTTGACATATAATTTTAAAAATATTCTGATCGATACAATGACTTAAAGAATAGTTTGGATAAAATCAACATATATAAACTTAGTTGCGTCACGATAACAAACGAATAACAAAAGATTCATCATCATGAAGTAACTAGGAAAGTTATTAACAAAAATAACATCACAGGAAAAAAACAACGAATTAAGTTTAGTTGCATTTTTGAAACCGTTCAACTTAATGAATAAAAGGAGATCTATAATATGCTGGATTTGTAGCTGTAATATCATTTGTACAGCTCCTTCTGCTTTTAGGATGTGGAAAATGATACTTGATGCATCCTGCCATTCAAAACATAAAGATTAAATCAAATCATTTCTAAAAGGGCTGTAACGTGTCACACCCTGAAAATCGGGTCCAGCGGAAGCATATATGTTACAGGGGTGCTACACAATTGGTATCACAACACAGGGTACAAAGAACGGTTTTACCTCAACCGTTCAGAATAAGATTCATTATCAAAAGTATTAAATTTACATCATTTGAAAATAGTGCGGAAGTAAGGCCCATAAAATAAGTAAAGCGGTCCCAAATATATATATCAGAGTCGTCTATGACCATGCCCCTTCACAAGCGTCTTCAGAAATAAGCTATCACCTTAAACCTGAAAATACATGCTAAAAGTGTCAACACGAGGTTAGTGAGTTCATAGATTTGTAAATTAAACCACGAAGCTGTGAATAACGAAGCGTAAGACAACAGTGAGCATGATATACTAATGTTAGCACATAATAAACTAGCAACAACTGAACCTCAGACTACAAACACGCATAAATGATCCACACATAGTTTGGGTGCCACTTCCCAAAATGATATACTGGGTGCCACTTCCCAAAATGTATACTGGGTGCCACTTCCCAAAATATATACTATCAATGCATCACTGAACAGTTGCACACGTTCAATCCATGTCACACAAACTGAATTCACACAATAAGGCACATATTGCAATCAAACACACATATTGTCTAGAATCATGAAACTAGTAGATCACAACATGAAAGCATTCAAAAGCATTGAGTTTAGTTAAAAACGAGCATGTATTCTCCTCCAAAAAGGTTATAAAACAAGTAAAAGTAAGGGCCCTGAACTCACCTTAGCCACAGCAATGCAAAAATCACGACTGACGCGACTGGCATCGAGAAGCAAAACATAACAATCTCAAGACGTACGGCACGACGGTTCCAAGATATACAGGCACAAACGGTACACGGAGGCACAAGCACAACGGTACACAACGGTCTAGGATCGGCACAACCTAAAACATATAAAGACTCGTCTCAACATATATACCACTCGGTAACTAAAAGCGTAAAAGTTTCCAAAAGTTAACTATTTCCCTTCCGAAATAATCCAATTCCATTTCCAAAATAATCAAATCTTAGCCTTTAGTATAAGTTGGGTATCATCGTTCGTGTGACGGAAGAAAGACACGACTTAGGAGTACGCACGCCAAAGGAAGAATAAACAAATGAATTCGACTAGAAAAATGATACAGAACTCAGGACGAAACGACGGGGTCAAACCAAATAAATTACACAAATCAAACACACCCAAATCAAGTGAATAGATTGGTAGTCGTCGGTATTTTCCAAACATCCCGTTAGGTTATAATTCTTATATGTTATATAAAATAAAACATTAATTCGCCATGGCTCGTCCCCTAATGGAACGTTACCATGTCGAACAATTCATGAGTTTACCAACATGTTAAAGTAATAACCGTTACCATTTATTCCCAAGAAATTCCGACTACCAAACATTCAATAGTAAGTCCCGAAATTAATCTAAGTGGTATTCCCCGACAAGCATGTCCTCGGAACGCTTAATAACTCGTACATATTTTCATTTTCGTTCACTTATTTACTTTTCCTTTTCAAATCACATTCCTATTCTAAATATTAAATAACAACATAAATTTTGTTAATTAATATTTTCCATTTAAGTTATTCTTATTATATGTCACTCTTTATTTTGCTATTTTAATTTCTATATTATATACGTCTCGAGTCAATACACGTTTCGAGTTACAATATTAATATCCACCGGTCCAAATAACAATTCTAACCGATCTTTTGGCTTGTCGAGGCCACGCCGAGACTACAAAGTCTCGGTTAGCACCCGACTTCGCTCACAACATCACAACATAACTTTCTAGTCCAAAAATTTAACCACAAAGCCATTCGGCCTTAACCATTATTCTTCCAAATTAACCTACGCCTCAACAGTAACAATCAACTCCAATCCGGATCCAAATCTCTCGACACAATAACAATAACAAATGTAAACTTACCACAATAATACAATAACCATTCGAACCAGTTTAATCTTACCTCGCCGAGACCACAAGGTCTTGGCTGTGAATCTACGCCGCGGACAATACAAACCAAACGGACCAAAAAGATTCTCACTAACCTTAACCCACATCATGACACGACCATAATTACAAAAAACATTATCATGCCGAGACCAAGAGGTCTCGGCTCGAACTTGTTGTCGCACAAAACTTCCAAAAAGACCCATGTATAATCGGTCCAAACAATTCAGACTCGAGAATCCATAAATCAAAACCAAAACTATCATCAAACTATAACCCTTATGTGGGTTTCGGCCCCAATCAGATCCGCAAGAACCGAACAAAAAGAAAGGAAGAAATATATATATATATCTAAATCCGAATAAGCTACTAATAATAAGCTCGACCGTGAGCTTATGCTCACGGTACCAAAACCCTTGACATAACTCGACCCGAAACGAGGATACCACAACATTTATTAGTTATTTTTAGTTAATAAAAACGTAAAACCCGTTTGTTTTTAACACCCAATCGAACACAACAGAAAAATGTAACTCGACAAGCTCGAGTTGTTGCACACCGAGTCACAACCACGGGTGACTCGGTGTTACCCACCTTTAACACTCTATGATATGAACATATCTTGGTCGGAAAAATATGTGGTGGCGCGTGGTGATGTTGGAGGTGCGTATACGTCACATACGGGGCTCAAGAGATGAAATGAAAGTGTTTTAGGTGGCGGTGTGGCTTTAATGTAGGTGGTGATGAAGGTCAGAGGTGGCCGGAGTTTGGTGGAGGGGGGGGGGGCGTCGGCTGCAAGAGGCAGGGAAGAGGGGGAATAATCTAAACCCTAAAATCTTATAATTGTGTTTATATAGTGCTATGTTTAGGGTTGTGTAACCCTAAGGACCAAAATTGCCCACAACCAAAGCCTAGGGGTGGCGGTGAATCTTTAGTTCAAGGACCAAATTTGTCATTTTTAGCAATCTTCCTTGAAATGAGGCTCGGGGCTCATTTAGGCTAGTAAACGATCGATTCAAGACAAGGGAATTTCACCATTGCGCTCAGAATAATTTTTCCAATAAAAACGACTATTCATACGCCTCATTTCTCATAAATAATAAAATAATCAAATCACATCGTCGGTTGTGCCAGTACGCGTTATGTACAAATTTCACGTTTCGCGAGATAACTTCACGTTTTCAAACCAAATAAGTTCAGAAAGATTCACATATGAAAAACAGGGATAATCTCATATAGAAATAAGTCTGGAAAATTACGGGTTATCACAGTCTCACCTCCTTAACGGAATCGCGACCTCGCGATTCAATTCAAGAGGTTTACATCATTTGTCAGCATAACTCTTCTGACAATTTGTGAGCAGTTTGCAACTCGATTCTGATCTGAACGATCTTCTCGGTAATCTCATGAACAAGTTCAGGGTTAGTAAGTTGGGTATCTCCAACTTCTACTTAACAATTCGGCGATCGACCACAAAACACTTCACATGGTGCCGTTTGAAATACTAGAGTCGTAGATATCGTCATAAAAGAATTTGGCCAACTGGAGGTGTCTATCCCAACCATTGCCACACTCGATTACTCAGGTAGAGATGCGGGATTCGCTCCGGAGGTCTAGCTTCTGATATAGTAGCAAAACAGCAATTCGTCTTACAAAATGATTTATCAAATGATTTGTGAAGCAATTTATAGGATAATAGGAAAATAGTTTCATCATTTATAAAATTGTTGCAAGGTCAAAATTTTGATTTTTAGTTTGATTCATAACATTGCAACAGGAAAACAGTTCACCGGCCATTTATAAAATGGTAGTAAGATCAAAATTTTAATATTCGTGAAATAGTAGTAAAACATTTCGTAGGATGACCGCAAAATGGTTGGTAAAAAAATCAAGGCAGTTTGTAAATTAATGGCAAAATAGTTTATTATCCTGTAAAAGGTTAGCAAAGATAACTGGTATTCCCGAGGGACCAGAGAAAAGTTCGGTGATTGTCCCAAGGAATGCGGTTCAAGTTACTCCTTAAGGTCTTAAAATTTCCGTTAGGCGCTGAATCTCTCTGCCAAATGGAGAGTTTAGCGAGTTCAGAGTACAACTCTGAGGGAAGATGTTGATTGCTACCAGCAATCAGTCGGTTGAATCAGTAATGTACATAGTACTTAAAGCGGAAGGTACAACATTGATTGAACAACATCGATTGAGCACAAGGCTTAGGGTAGAGGCGACTGTAACAAGACCACAACAAAAACAGGGCCGAATAACAATTCCAAATCCAGGATGACGTCCAAAATCACAAAATCAAACAACCCAAATTCAATCAGGATCAAAACCAATCCAAACATAGCCGAAATCAAATCCAAACGTAGCCAAAATCAAATCCGAACGTAGCCAAAAATCGAATCCAAACGTAGCCAAAATCGAATCCAAACATAGCCAAAATCAATCCAAACACTCCAATAAGCTCAGACGGGCTTATTACGCTCTTAAGGGGTTACAAATAAGTAACTCGGATTCAAACGGTGCCAATCGGGTCAATATCCCGACCCGATGCAAACTACGGCCAGACGGCGACAAACAGGAATTTCATATAATGGAGACATATAGCGGTGCCAGAAGTATTACGGTTCATGCGGTGTTGTGATGCCAGTATGTTGTGTCTGTGGAAGTAATATTCCATGTCCGTGTACACACGCAAAACTTTACCATTTCCAAAAACAAAAGTCAACCCAGACATAATTCCATTATAACTACTCTCAGTATTGCAAAATTCACCTCTGAGTCGGACATAGTTGATCAGGCTATGTCCCACTGTCCCTAGTTGAATATAGGTGATCAGTCTATATTCACCCGAGGTTCAATGAATTCTGGAATACTCAGCCTAGTTATACTACCAGTGTGTCCTTTACATCCAAAATCCTTCCCAAAACCACGACAAGTGTACAAACTCGGCATTCAATAATGAGATTATGCAAGGAAATAACGTAACTCTGTGATAGGTACGGTGCGTGCATAAGCATATGGAAATGCTTATAGTGAACAGCTAAAACAGGCGGATATAAAATATCCAATAGTCAGGCATGCATCTCAACAAGTATATAATCAAGCATCTCATCAAACAACTCGTCAAATATATCATGAACATCTCATCTAATGTATCATAAAAATCTCATCAATCATATCCTCAAACAAAATCATACGCGAGGCATCAGCTTGGCAGGCAGGCACGTGGCGGTCATAGGGTTAAGTTTTCATAAAAGTGGTTATAGTCCAGGTTTTAGAAAATAAACCCAGTTCTCTATAACTTGGGCTCTGATGCCAATCTGTCACACCCTGAAAATTGGGTCCAGCGGAAGCATACATGTCACTGGGGTGCTACTCAATTGGTATCACAACACAGGGTACAAAGAATGGTTTTACCTCAACTGTTTAGAATAAGATTCATTATCAAAAGTATTAAATTTACATCATTCGAAAATAGTGCTTAAGTAAGGCCCATAAAATAAGTAAAGCGGTCCCAAATATAAATATCAGAGTCGTCTATAACCATGCCCCTTGCCAAGTTCCTTCAGAAATAAGCTATCACCTTAAACCTGAAAATACATGCTAAAAGTGTCAACACGAGGTTGGTGAGTTCATAGATTTGTAAATTAAACCACGAAGCTGTGAATAATGAAGCGTAAGAAAATAGTGAGCATGATATACTAATGTTAGCACATAACAAACTAGCAACAACTGAACCTCAGACTACAAACACGCATAAATGATCCACACATAGTTTGGGTGCCACTTCCCAAAATGATATACTGGGTGCCACTTCCCAAAATGTATATTGGGTGCCACTTCCCAAAATATATACTATCAATGCATCACTGAACAGTTGCACACGTTCAATCTATGTCACACAAACTGAATTCACACAATAAGGTACATAATGCAATCAAACACACATATTGTCCAAAATGATGAAACTAGTAGATCACAGCATGAAAGCATTCAAAAGCATTGAGTTTAGTTAAAAACGAGCATGTATTCTCCCCCAAAAAGGTTATAAAACAAGTAAAAGTAGGGGCCATGAACTCACCTTAGCCACAGCAATGCAAAAATCACGACTGACGCGACTGGCATCGAGAAGCAAAATATAACAATCTCAAGACGTACGGCACGACGGTTCCAAGATATACAGGCACAAATGGTACACGGAGGCACAAGCACAGTGGTACACAACGGTCTAGGATCGGCACAACCTAAAACGTATAAAGACTCGTCTCAACATATATACCACTCGGTAACTAAAAGCGTAAAAGTTTCCAAAAGTTAACTATTTCCCTTCCGAAATAATCCAATTCCATTTCCAAAATAATCAACTCTTAGCCTTTAGTATAAGTTGGGTTTCATCGTTCGTGTGACGGAAGAAAGACACGACTCAAGAGTACGCACGCCAAAGGAAGAATAAACAAACGAATTTGACTAGAAAAATGATACAGAACTCAGGACGAAACGACGGGGTCAAACCAAATAAATTACACAAATCAAATACACCCAAATCAAGTGAATAGATTGGTAGTTGAGAGGATTCGATACGCTAAATAGGATGTTAGTCCTTTACAACGAGTGTATGTGATATCTTGAGTTAATATGATCAAGTATGCGGAAACTACTTAATCACACTTAGAAGGTTATTTTGGTTATGGAAATGGAACAGTGATGCTTGTGTATATTGAAAAATGAACACCGAAAGTATAATACCAAAGGATTCAATATTAATGATAATCTTTATGATTGTTCTTGTTCTTGACAGTTATGAATATGAAAGTTTTATCAAAAAGTTCTATTCAACATATAAAACTTAATCACTTAAAAGACACACATATATCTTGACTAAGATCTTTCTTTTATAGTTCAAGAAAGATCTTTACAATATTGTTAAGTCTTGTCAAGACTTGTCGAACTACTTGCTAGCTTATGTGAGTCAGTAACTAAGATACAACATGTATCTATGTTTACAACTTGTTCTGAGAATATAACATAATGACTGATCACATGGGGAAAGATATAATCTACCGTGTATAATTGACTTTAGTACACTTATCCATCCAGCAAGCAGACTTAACATTAGAAGAGCCGACTTAATTTTGGTACTCACCAGAATTAATCACTAGACTTAACCACCAGACTTAATATCCAAAGACCAGACTTAACCAGCAGACTTAACTTTGGTACTCACCAGACATAACACTAAAGCAACCCTAATTAATCACTTAAGAGAATTTCCCGATACTTAATCTTCAGAATATTTAATTCCCAACAATCCTCCCCTAAACATGTGAACCCTTTTCAACATGTTTTCTGAATTAAATGAGGAATTGTGAAGATCTTGCAAACACTTCATAGTCAGACCCTTGATCTGAGCTTTCTTCTATTCTGTAAGATTAATATCTATCTCAGAAACTCATCTACTTTCTTTTGACTTCAACAATATCAATACACATCTTCAGGCTTCAAACATGACCTAAAAGATGGTACAATTTCCTTGGATGGAGGAATTATAAGAGGCAATGGTGCTGTGTATCTTGGATGCTTGTTTCAACAAGTGAAATCATCTATCAGCATGCCTTTTCAAGTGACGAACAAACGTAGTGAACTGAAATTGAAACTTTTCTCCGTTTGACCTAGATAGAACTTTCTCCTTTTGAATGCTTCATCCCTTCTGAATATACATAATACTCCAGAATCTTGTTCATGAAGAAGAGATTACCAGCTCTGTTCTTGTCATTTTCAACCTCTATGTCATCATCTTGTATGCTCTTGTATTTTCCTCCCTTTCATTGGTTAATCTTCCTTCTTTGGGTTTATTTCCTCCCCTGAGATATTTCCTCCCCTGGATTGCAAATAACATTTCCTCCCCTGTTTGGAAGATCTCTCACCATGTACCAAAATATTTCTCTCCCCATCATCTGATCTATCAATTAGAACTTGTTATCAGACAATATTGTACATGAAGCCATCAATTCCTTAAGAGTTTAATTTGCTGCCCTCATCACTTCTAGGTGTGTTAACTCCTATGAGAGGTGATTCATGGGGCATTGACTTATGGTCCATCAATGGATGGTTTTTGTGAGTCTCTTTGAAAATCCTTTTTAAGAAACTTTTGCCATTAGCAGTATGTATATGATTTTATTATGAAAAATCATACTGCTTCCAAACATTTTGAAGGGATTAAGTGTATAACAGACACTTAATCAAAATTTTGGTTTAAAGCAACCTCTGGTTGTGTGAGAACCAATGTTTTCAGTTATAAATAACTACCTGTGTAAAGATAAACCTATTCAAAAGGCTTTCTTGACAGGGTTTCTAGCTCATAGCAATTATTGCCTCTAACACAAGTGTTAGATTCAAATTTACTAGCTGTTCTTTCTATCAGATGTCCTTAGACTTGCTCATTATACTTAAAAGTATAAAATGATAGAAAGTGAGTTGTATCAGTTACTTTCTGATCAACTAAGTCATCAATTCAATGTGAAATTTCATAATCAGGTTTCAAGAAAGAAGTTTTAAGGAGGTGTAAATTCCCAAACTCTTTCTATCATGAACCTATTATGTCAGCAACTGTATTATCATTCTGCTGCTTCCATTTCACTTGAAACATCCTTTGTGTTCACATGTTCATACCTGGAATTGTTAGTCTAAAACCAAAAGAACAATGTA
The DNA here is from genome assembly GCA_021014915.2 of Artemisia tridentata subsp. tridentata. NCBI lineage: Eukaryota > Viridiplantae > Streptophyta > Magnoliopsida > Asterales > Asteraceae > Artemisia > Artemisia tridentata. Next base: position 466,788,506 of record CP139507.1, read on the forward strand.
CAAAGTACTTGTCTCATATTAGAATAAACATATGACTAACTGTATGAATAAACACAATTAAAAGTACAAACAAAAATTTATATACATAAACACACAGATTTAAATCATTGAGGATTTAGCATTCCAATACTTGCTACCAAGTACTGAAACCTTCCAACATCAAAAGCTTTTGTTAGCAGATCTGCAAAGTTGTGTTCTGAAGCAATTTTAAGAACTTGAATTAATCTTTTCTCATTGCAGTCTCTTATAAAGTGATGTCTAATTTCAATGTGTTTTGTTTTAGAATGTTGTACTGGATTTTTAATAATGCAAATTGTACTACTATTATCAATATGAATAACAGTGTTCATAAAATTGTACCCATAGTCAAGAAGTTGGTTTTGAAGCCATAGGACTTGAGCACAGCAACTTGCAGCAGCTACATATTCAGCTTCAGTTGTTGAAGTAGCCACAATTATTTGCTTCTTACACTGCCATGAGATAAGTCTACACCCAAGGAATTGACATCCTCTAGTTGTTGACTTTCTGTCCAAGCTAGCACCAGCATAATCACTATCCGAAAATGCTACCAAGTAAAAAGGTGACTCTCTAGAATACCATAGTCCCAACCTAGGTTGACCCTTGAGATATCTAAAAATCCTCTTGACTGCTGTTAAATGAGAAACCTTTGGAGTTACTTGAAATCTTGCACATGCACAAACAGAGAACATGATATCAGGTCTTGATGATGTAAGATACATCAAAGAGCCTATCATAGATCTGTAAGTATGTACATCTACATTGTCTCCATCTAAATCTTTAAGAAGTGGCTTCTCAGAGTCCATTGGTATGCTTGCCATTTTTGAATCAGCAAAGTTGAACTTCCTAAGTATCTTAGCAACATATTTATCTTGACTAATAAATATGCCTTCATATGACTGTTTAACTTGCAAACCCAAAAAGAATGTAAGTTCCCCCATGGAACTCATCTGAAACTTATCATGCATAAGCTTCTCAAACTCCAAACACATCTCCTTCCTTGTAGATCCAAAGATGATATCATCCACATACACCTGAACTAGCAAAAGATCCTTCTGTTGCTTCTTGATGAAAAGTGTCTGATCAATCTTGCCTCTTTGAAATCCATTCCTTTTTAAATAGGAAGCCAGTGTTTCATACCAAGCTCTTGGTGCCTGATGTAGGCCATATAGAGCTTTCACAACTTTGTACACTTTGTCTGGATTGTCAGGATCAATGAAACCAGGAGGCTGTGAGACATAAACCTCTTCTTCAATAGAACCATATAAAAATGCACTCTTGACATCCATTTGATAAACTGTGAAGTCTAAAAATGAAGCATAAGCTAAGAAAAGCCTAATTGCCTCAAGTCTTGCTACTGGAGCAAAAACCTCATCATAGTCTATCCCTTCTTGTTGTATGTACCCTTGGGCTACTAATCTAGCCTTATTCCTAATCACTATTCCCCTTTCATCCCTTTTATTCTTGAAAACCCATCTAGTGCCAATTACCTTTTCATCCTTAGGTAAATCAACTAGCACCCATACCTTCTGAATCTTGAATTGAAGAAGCTCCTCTTGCATAGCTTCTACCCAGCTTGAATCATCTAGGGCTTTAAGAATGTTCTTTGGTTCATCTTGTTAGAAAAAACATACAAACAAGCAAGAGTTTGAAAAATCATGCTGTTTTGAAGCATAAAGGGCATCAAGAAGCCCTTGTTGGTCTGAAGACATCAGTTGTTGTCTTGTCTTCACACCTGATTGTACATCTTCAATCACATTTTCTAGGGAGTGAACTTTGTGAATCCTGGTGTGTGGTGTAGAAGGAACTGGATAATCAGGTGGGGGATTGCTCAAATCCACCTCATTTTCTGTTAACTCTGCTTCAACAGTTAATTCTGCTTCTTTTGTTAATTCTGCTTCATTTGTTAATTCTGCTTCTTCTGTTAATTCTGTCTCAGCAGCATTATCAACAGCAGAACTATTTTCTTGTTCCTTTGTTCCATCTTCCTTGTGTTCATCTTCAACATCTTCTTTAGCTTTACCAGAAGAAGATTCACCATTTATTGAAGTTGAATCCACACTTGTACTTGACCATATTGGCATCATCACATAATCTTGATTTGTCTCCTTTTCTAACCCTGCCTCATTTGTTGTTTGTGAACCTGAAAAATCATTAGTTTCTGCAACAACAGACACATAATTCATAGAATGGGTTAGTGACTCAAGATCAAATAGCCAATTAGGACCTTGACCTGCTACATTGGATTTATGCTCTAAAAATTCCACATGCAGGTTTTCCTCTACTTTCTTAGTTCTTAAGTTGTATACTCTAAATGCTTTACTATTGAGAGAATATCCAACTAAGAATCCTTCATCTGCTTTACCATCAAATTTTCCTAAATGGTCTAAGGTATTCAGAATTGTCACATGACATCCAAAAGGTCTAAGAAATCCTATTGCAGGAGTTCTACCTCTAAAAAGTTCATATGATGTCTTATTGTGAGGCTTGACAACTAAAACTCTATTATGGACATAGCAAACAGTGTTGACTGCTTCAGCCCAAAAAGTGATAGGCAACTTAGAGTCAGCTAACATAGTTCTAGCAGCTTCAATTAGTGTTCTATTTTTCCTCTCAGCAACACCATTTTGTTGTGGAGTTCTAGCAACACTAAATTCTCTCCTAATACCTTTTTCTTTGCAGAAATCATCCATAACTCTATTCTTAAACTCTGTCCCATTATCACATCTAATGACCTTTACTTTCTTGTCTACTAGGTTTTCTATCTCTGTAATGAATGTCTTAAGAATGCTAGGTGTCTCATCCTTAGAACTTAAAAAGAAAACCCATGAAAATCTACTATAGTCATCAGTGATAACTAGACAATATCTCTTATGCTGCATACTTCTAACATTTGTAGGACCAAATAAGTGCATATGAAGCATAAACAATGATTGATTGATAGAGTTAAAAATCTTGGGCTTACAAGTGGCTTTGTGTTGTTTGCCTTTAAGACAAGCAATGCATGTTTGATCATTTTCAAATCGTTTTTGAGGTAAACCTCTTACCAAACCATTCTTGACAATCTGATTTATGGTTTTGAAATTAATATGACCAAGCCTCCTATGCCATAACATTGATTCATCCAATGTGGCCTTTGCTACAAGACAAGTTAAAGCCTTTTTAGGAACAATGTTCTTCATATCAACACTATACATATTGCCCTTTCTAGGAATTTTAAGAAGTACTTGACTTTCATCAGGCATCTTAAAATCAGGAGAAAGCACAAGACATTCAGTGTCACAGAAAAGAACTTTGTTCTTTTTATCACACATTTGTGAGACACTAAAAAGATTATAATTTAACTCTTGTACATAGTACAGATCTTCAAAATCTAAATTTCCAGTTTTAATGGTACCTTTACCGGAAATTTTGCCACCAATACCTCCTCCAAAGGTAACATAGCCTCCATCTATTGATTGAAAATCTGAGAGATAAGACTTGTTGCCTGTCATGTGCCTTGAACATCCACTATCTGAGTATCCTTGATCCTCTTGTTTATCAATTGAATGTTCCTACACAGTAATAAGGAGTATTAGTTTCCTTTGGGGACCCAAGCTATTACTGACTTGAATCTGCCTCTTGCATCAATGAAATTTAATCTCTTGAGAACAGTTGATGCAACATTGGATTTAAGAATCCAACATGCTGAGGCCTTAACAACATTTGCCCTATTTTTCCAAGCAGCAGAATTAACTACTTGCCTAGCAGTATTAACTGCTGGCTTTGCAGTTGAACCCTTAATTTTCCAAACTTATTTTTGGACCACTGCTTTTGATTGAATGGGCCTTCTAGCAGTTTTTAATGCATATTTGAAAGTTAATTTTGCATCTTTAACTGCTGGTTTTGTGTAAACAGAGTAAAATGGTCTGGCATCAGAATCTTTTGATCTAGTAGCAGGAACTGCTTTTGGTCCAGACTTTAATGAAACTGCTCTGGGGCTTGTTCTATTGAGATTAGGGTGGCTTTTAGGTGTTTGCCTTTTTAGATTCACCCTATTTTGTGTATACCCAGATACCCTTTGGTTGCAGAAAGCTGTAAGATGGTCAAAATTTCCACATGTGAAATAAGCTTTATTATAAAATCCAAAGTCATCACTGTTTTGGTGAGACTTGAGGTTGTTCCAATTTCTATGGTCACCTCTGGGCTTGTTTGTGGATCTATATTGTTCACAACATCTAACTGGTTGCCTAACATGTTTTACATTGGACTTAGGCCTATCAGTATTGTGTTTGACTATCTTAGGAACACTTGTTCCTGCTTTCTTAACCACTTCAGGTTTAGACATAACCTGTTCATCTTCTTCATCATCAGATACCCAGTCCTTAACAACTATAGCATCTGATTTCCTAATAGAAGAAACCTTGTCTTCTTGAAGTGAAGTTTTACATAAACTCTCACTTAACTTCTTAGGCTCATCAACAACTACATTGGTTTTTGGTTGTACACAATATTGTAACTTTGTTAGTTGAAATTTAGGTAAGCCTGAGTGTTCTAGGTCAATCCCTAGGGGTTTAGGGATACCTCTATATGGAGGTGGGTGGTATGTGCTTAAACACATACCTTTTCTTGACCAAAACCGGACCCAAATAGACCAAAAACTAACCAATTATGCCAAATATCTTGTGTTTTTGTGTTTATGGTTGTGCAGGGATGGATATTGTAAAAATGGACAAATAACGAGACAAAAAGACAAACCGAGCACGGGATTTGGAAAGAGTGTCAGAAGCCGAGGCCGGGGAAGCAATTTAGATCAAATTATGCTCTGAAAGTCAAAGTCAACCCCTGAAGAATCATCAGTTGTCAATTCAGACCCTTAGATCAACTTTGGAAAAATGGCAGGAAAGGTCCCTTGAACTACAAAAATTACACTTTTGGTCCTTACCTAGTTTACTTAAAATTCGAACTTATCCTATACTACCCGGATTTAACCCAACTTTCCATACACAAACCACTATCCGGATTTTATAATCCAAAACACAAAATCAAACCCAACTCATACTTTAACCCAGCCCAGCCCACTATTCCTTAAATTCTTTACCCGAGCCCAACTTTCATTATATACCTAACCCGACCCATCCATTTCACTTAAACCCGGTCAAACCCAAAAATAGTTATTACTCAGTCAAACACAAAAAAATAACGCGCCCTTCTTCATTTCCTCAAATTTTACTGTTACTAAACCCTAATTCACCCGTACCTTAAAAATTACCTCATCCCATTAATAATTACTCAATCATTGGGGTTTCTAGAAGGACCTGACAACAAAGGGGACACGTGGGAGCCTGCTATTGGACGAGCCGTGTCATCAATTTGATCCTATGGCTGGAATTGATGCGTAGAGAGCAAGCTTGTGATCAATGGTTGAGATTGATTCAGAGAATCCTTGGAAGCTTCTCAGAAAGGCTATATATACCCCTGACCTCACTCACGGAGAGATGTTAGCTAAGTTTAGGTTAGAATTAGGGTAAAGTAGGAGTAGAATAAATTAGATTAGTTATAGCTTTTTATAGCTTATTGTTGCAGTTGTTGTTACTTTTCTCATCATTCTTCAGTTCTGTAATCGAATTCGAGTTTTTCCTTAGAAGGTCAATGTAAGTCAACGTATTGTTCTTCAAAATTATTTGCTTATTCTTAATGTTTTACCTTCATTTTTCTGCTTAGTTAATCTTATTATAATGTTAGATTAAACTGTCCTTTTAACTGTTTAGCTTAAATTTGCTTCTTCAATGCTCAAAAGTCCATAGCAGTTTAATGAGGTGTGTTTGGTTCAACAGTATGTGCTGATTTTTTAAAGTTGGGATGATGTCTGCTTAGAAGAAATTAGTTGCATTAGGTATATTAGAGTCAGTTTTAGCATAAAATCCATAGGTTATTAGGCAAATAGTCAAAATCACTTTGTTACTTAATTTTCTGCATAACTGTTAGTATATCAGTTAGCTCAATCATTACAATAGTTGCATTAGTTGCTAATCTAGCTTAGGTCATTCATAATATAGCTTATTTTATCATCAATAGTCATTTAGGATCATTCAAAATTCATCTAAGTCAAAGGAATAGTTAATAGAAAAAGTCAGTTTTTTAAAAAAATATCAGTTTAAGCAGCATGTGATCTAGGTTTAATTTCAGACATTCAATTGTTTCTAAAATTGTTGAAAAGTGGTTTTCTGAGTAATTTGGTGGCTAAAATTCTTATATCAACTGAGCTTTTGCATTTCTAAAATAGTTTGGTAGCTTAAAAGTTGGATTGAAAAGAGCTTGCTAGGGCTGTTCATGTCCTGCATAACAGTAGAGCAGTCCAACACCATCTGATCTAAGGTCCAATTAAGCTAGCATAAGCTGTCAACATTTGGGCATTTTACGATTTTAAGAAGCTTGTCATATCAGCTAATAGTATTAGCTTTTAGATTTCCCAAATCTGTCTTGTGCTAGCTTCTAGAGCTGCTTACAGATAGCTGCTTGCTCACTACCTAAACTCTTTGGCTGTTACTGCATTTCTGCTTATTGAGCTTATTCTGTGAGATTTTCTGAACTTATTTGTTTGTTTCTAGTTTCCAGTAGTTTAATTCATCAGTCCTGATGATGCGTATGCGTGTCGTAGTATAGTTTTAGCAGTTTTAATGCCTACTCAAGTTTTAAATTTATATTTAGCCGACTTATCAATAACACACACACTTAACGAGCAGTGTACCCGGTCAGTATGAACATAATGGTAAGTAGAGTGTCGATCACTAGGAGTGGAACGTATTATCTCGTTGTTCTAATCAGTATTTTAATATCCTAACGCAAGGGGGTTTCAGCCTGAGAGACTGGCACGATTTGTTTGCAATTAAATAATAAAATAAACTAATAGGCACGAATCAGCAAGTAGCACACACGTACACAGATAGATACTTGAGACAATAAGAGGGCTGTCCTTATGATTAAGTAGATTGTCACTTGTTTTATTGATAGCTTTATATGAAGTGTATGTAGTTAACCCTTTCTCGTTGGTCCTAATCTTATCGCCGAGTAAACCCTTAATGATTACTTATGTCTAAAAGTTATTCCTAAGTGATCAATTTAGTAATAACCGTGGGAGCCACATTATGTCCCGCAGTCAAATGCCCGCAAGCTACTAATAAACACAGAGGTTATCAATGCACTAATAAGTAGTAACCAAAGACATCAACATATAAACTTTAATTGATGGGAAAGCAAGTATTAAAGGGAGTGCAATCTTTCGTTGTCACATTACACAAGCCACCAATCCTGATGAATTAAAGTTTGCTAACACAATAAAACAAAACTACTTAATGAATTAAACACATGCAGCACCTTCTTACAGCTCTTGTATCTTTGATTTGGGTGTGTCTTGTGCTGCCTCCTTGACTGAATTCGTCCTAGGTTTCTCCTGTTCGGTCTTCGAATCTAATATAATGCCTCCGAAATTCGTCTGGTCTTGGGGTATTTATAGTTTCTGTCTGAGGGAAGATGCGGCGCATTTACTTAACTTCGCGTGGGGTCCAAGATTATAATATTCAGGAATATTCGTACACCGCCAGAAGATGCGGCGTAACTCCATGATTAGATGCGGCGCATGTCCTCTTGTATCTTGGATCGTATCTGGTGATATCTTGATAGAGATGCGGCGCATGTCATGAGTGAGATGCGGCGCATCTGGAGCAGATTAGTCTTGATCTTCTTCATTTCAGTAGACTCTTCACTTTATGCATGTTTTGCTCCATAATTAGTCCAAAATCGCTAAGTTTCACCAAATGCTTGTTTTTACCTGAGAATTACAAAAGTAAACGATTAAGTATCAATCCTCATACATAATATAGTAAAACAAGTCAAATTAATTGGATAAATGATAGTAATAAAATGTACTTATTTGAGTTCATCAAATATCCCCCCACTTGAACTTTACTTGTCCCCAAGTAAACCTTAGAATTTCTTTTATGAAAATGTATCCTAAAAGATGTTAGGATTTATTTTTATATTTAAGCATGTATTCGTTTATTTCATAATCACACAACTAAACACTTAACGAATTAGAAGTAAAATAAAATAAGTTGATAAAAGCAAATCTAATCGTTTAACTGTCCAGTCGCGACGAATATTCTATCATAAGCTTGGCAAGTATACACATCTCCTCCACTAAAGCTAAGGAATAACAAGTCTAAAGCGGTAAAAAGGGTTTGTAGGTATAAGGGTTAATTATTCTCTTTTCACTATCGATCTCAAATTCCAGAAAAGGCGACAAAATCACAAATACATGATTGAATCCACGAACACGATACTTGCAATTGCTCAAATCCTTAACTCGAATAGGCTAAAGATAGGTCCAAACTTCACCAATAATAATATATCAAAAAGGGCGACAAAATCATAAATACATAGCCGAATCCACGACTACGATACTTAAGATTGCTCAAATCCCTAATCTCAATAAATCAAAGGTTTGGTTGGATAAAGAATAATGAAGGGCATGGATAACATTTGGGATCTAAATTGGTGTAAAAATAAAAATAAACAAAACAAATAAATTAAAATCCTAAGTGTGGTTAATCACTATCCCAACCATCCCATGAATAAGACTCATATCATTGAATAACTCACGCTTTAACACTTGAAACACACGCTTTAGGTAGACACGAATTATACTCAACAAGATCTTAATCAAAGAATAAACCTTAATTGGCGTTCCCATAACTGCCAATTCCCATTCAATCCATAGATATAGTACAACAAATAGTGGTGATATCGACCACTTACATAACTTTACATAAGTTGGTTTAAAACTAACTTCCAACTTTTCTTTCTTTCTTTTTCTTTTCTTATTTTTTCGATTAATTTTTTTTTTTTTTTTTTTTTTTTTTTTTTTAAACTAAAGATGTGTAAAATTTCACCACATCACTATAATGATAATTCTGGATAATTTTTTTTTCATACTTCTCATACTTCAGAAATAACGGTAATAGTGAAAGTAGTAAACACACGAAAAATAACAAGACTCAAATTATACAATATCTACTTTCACTCCAATTGCATTATGCAATTTCCCGACCTAACCATAGATAATGAATTACGCACGCGAACACAGGTAATGTAAGGAAACACACTTTGCCTATAGCAATTAACCAACCACGGATTCTAATCTACAGGGTAGGCTAAGGTGTAAGGGTGTAACGAAACATTTTAAACATAGGTGTAAGAAACGAAAGGAATGGCTCTGAGTGTTTTTCTAGGGGTATCTTACTCTAAAAATGAGAGTAATAAAAGGGTTTATACGGGGGTTAACTAACCAGTGTAGTTAGTTAATAATACATAACATATAAAGGCTATTTGGGTGTAATCCTAGAATTTTACCAATTTAGACAAGTCATTCCAATTATATAAATAATACTCATTATGGTGGTCTCGAATAGTATACAAGCCAAGTTCTAAAGTTTACAAGTCACCGGCACACTCATAGATTTGTGAATTTTGAAAAATCACAATTTTTGAAAATAACGTCATGTGTGCAGTTATGCAACTTAGATCCTAAACAAAAACATGCTAAAAAAAAAAATTTTAAGTTTGATATATTAAGCACATTTTAAGCATAATTTTTGAAAAAGTTTAGGACAAGTAAATGTTAAGTGTTCTAATTCTCCAATCCCCCCACTTAAGTTAAACAACGTCCTCGTTGTTTGTATAAAAGGCTAAAAACTAGAAAATAAAAGAATTAGAACAGGAAAACTCCCTTGAGATTTGCTCGGTATGATTCTCCATTTGATAAGAGCAAAAATCATCTTTCTTGTGGATTAGAACGTTAAAGCTTCATACTTGATGTATCCACAGGAAATCCAGGAAACTATAATACCACCAATGCTTTAAAACACACCTAAGATAAGAAAGGTTCAAACTTGCATAATACATTAGTAGTTAGATAAGAATAAAACTTAAAAGTTAAAACTGAAAATCATCAGGTCAGTCGATGCGCCGCATCTTATGGAAGAAGATACGCCGTATCGAGCCTGGAATTAATACGGATCAAAATAAAGATGCGCCGCATCCTTAACCAGGGATGCGCCGCATTAAAATAAACTGATAAAGAGTTTTAAAGTCGAAAATAAAAATGCAGAAAAATAAAATAAGATATGACCATTGCAGGAGATGCGTCGCATCTCAGAATTGAGATGCGCCGTATCCTCATGCGTGCCTGACTGACTCGACACAGGAAACAGAAAAAGATAAATCCGGGTTGTCTCCCGGTAAGCACTTGTCTTTATTCCAGAGTCTTCAAGTTAGACTCACGTTCAGCTCATTATTCCAATACTTCAGGTTCAAACTCCACCACCTCGTTCTCATTATCCTCAATTTTATTATCAAAGTATTTCTTCACACGTTGCCCGTTCACTTTGAATATATAACCATTTTTATCGCATATTTCAATAGTTCCATATGGATACACTTTCTTGACAACGAACGGTCCCGTCCATCTTGATTTAAGTTTACCAGGATACATCTTTAATCTGGAATTAAACAGTAGCACTTTCTCTCCAATAGTAAACGTTTTATCCCCACGTAACCTCGAGTCATGCCATCTTTTAGTTCTTTCTTTGTAGATCTTAGTATTTTTGTAGGCCTCATCTCTTAGTTCATAGAGTTCATTAAGTTCCATGAAACGGTTCTTCGTTGCAGCTTCCATATCCATATTACAATTCGTCAAAGCCCAATATGCACTTTGTTCAATTTCGACCGGTAGGTGGCATGCTTTTCCGTATACAAGATGAAATGGAGTGCATCCCGTTGGTGTCTTATAGGCTGTACGGAATGCCCATAAAGCATCATTTAACTTGTCAGACCACCCTTTAGGATTATACCCAGTCGTTTTTTCAAGAATTCGTTTTATAGCTCTATTGGTTACCTCAGTTTGACCATTTGATTGAGGATGGTATGCGGTGGAAACCCTATGATATACTCCATATTTTTGCAAGGCTTTTCCCAGATGGTGGTTACAAAAGTGTGTTCCCCTATCACTAATTAATGCTTTAGGAATTCCAAACCTAGAGAACAAACTTTGCAAAAATTTAAGTACTACCTTGCTGTCGTTTGTTGGAGATGCTTGCGCTTCGACCCATTTTGATACGTAATCAACAGCAACTAAAATATATTTATTACCTTTAGATTCAGGAAACGGTCCCATGAAGTCTAATCCCCATATGTCGAAAACTTCACATACATGGATATAGTTTTGCGGCATTTCGTTTCTTGATGTAACATTTCCGGATCGTTGACACGCATCACATCCTTTTATATAATCTTTCGCATCCTCCAACATAGTGGGCCAATAAAATCCCGCATCCAGGATCTTTCTTCTTGTGATGACTGGACCGTGATGTCCCCCTGTTGGCCCTGAATGGCAATGTGCCAATATTGCCGCGATGTCATCACCGTCTACGCATCTTCGTATAATATTGTTAGGACATAATTTAAAGGCATAAGGTTCATCCCAAATATACTCGTTAGCGCGAGTTATAAACCTTCTTTTCTCGTCGGATGTTAGCCCTTTTGGAATTTCATTTGCAACAATAAAGTTTATAAAGTCGGCATACCATGGTCCATTATTATTGCTCTTAATTCCTACCATCATAAGGTGTTCATCAGGAAAGTCATCAGCTATTTCCCTCTCGTCAAGCACCTCCATATCAGGGTTTTCAAGTCTAGATAAGTGGTCAGCAGCTAGATTCTCGGCACCCTTTTTATCTTTAATTTCAATATCGAATCCTTGGAGCAACAAAACTCACCTAATAAGCCTTGGCTTGGCATCCTGTTTATTGAACAAATACTTCAAAGCAGAATGGTCAGTGTAAACCATAGTTTTTGACAATATAAGATATGATCTAAATTTATCGAATGCAAAAATTACTGCTAAAAGTTCTTTTTCCGTGGTGGTGTAGTGTTCTTGGGCATTATTCAATGTTTTGCTAGCATAATAAATTGGCTTAAATTTCTTATCTATCTTTTGGCCAAGTACGGCTCCAACAGCATAATCACTAGCATCACACATTAGTTCAAAAGGCAGATTCCAATCCGGCGAAATTATAATGGGTGCAGAAGTTAGTTTTTCTTTAAGTATATTAAATGCCTTTTTGCAATCTTCAGAAAAATCAAACTTTGCATCCTTTAGCAACAATTGGGTCATAGGCCTAGATATTTTTGAAAAATCCTTTATGAACCTACGATAAAATCCAGCGTGCCCTAAAAAACTTCTAACGCCTTTTACGTTAGTGGGGTAAGGTAGTTTGGCAATTACATCAATTTTAGCTTTATCGACTTCTATACATTTTCCAGAAATTTTGTGTCCTAACACAATTCCCTCTCTAACCATAAAATGACATTTTTCCCAATTAAGAACAAGGTTAGTTTCTTCACACCTAGCAAGCATTTTATCAAGTTTAAAAAGACAATCATTGAATGAGTTACCGAACACCGAAAAGTCGTCCATGAAGACTTCCATAAAGTCTTCTACCATATCATGGAAGATAGCTGTCATACAACGTTGGAAAGTAGCAGGGGCGTTGCATAGTCCGAACGGCATTCTCCTATAGGCGAAGGTTCCATAAGGGCAGGTGAAAGTCGTCTTCTCTTGATCCTCGGGGGCAATGGGTATTTGGAAGAAACCTGAAAAACCATCCAAAAAACAATAATAATCATATCCTGATAGTCTTTCTAACATTTGATCAATAAATGGAAGAGGGAAGTGATCTTTTCGCGTAGCATCATTGAGTTTGCGGTAGTCGATGCAAACTCTCCATCCGGTAACAGTTCTTGAAGGGATTAGCTCATTGTCGTCATTGAGTACTACCGTCATTCCTCCCTTTTTTTGGTACAACGTGGATAGGACTGACCCACGAGCTGTCGGAAATTGGGTAGATAAGTCCGGAGTCAAGTAACTTTACGATTTCATTTTTCACCACATCTTGGACTTTTGGATTCAAACGCCTTTGAGGTTGGATAGTTGGTTTGAATTCATCCTCCATAAGGATTTTATGTGTACAAAATGACGGGCTAATTCCCTTAATATCAGACATACTCCACGCTAATGCTCCTCTTCGTTTATATAGTACCTGCAAAAGAGACTCTTTTTCTTTTGGCGTTAAGTCAGACGCAATAATAACGGGTGAATTAGTATTTCCGTTTAAATAAGCATATTCCAAAGTAGAAGGAAGATCCTTAAGCACAGGTTTAACATTATCAATTTCAGTAGCACTAGCGGAATAAACCTGTTCTTTAATTATATCGCTGCTGTCGTCAGATAGATGCGCCGCATCGAGGTTTTCGATGCGCCGTATCTCGTTACATACAGCAGGATCAGCAGCTAAATTATAATCAATAGTATTCTCATCAACTTGATCTTCTATAGCAATTGTGTTTTCCAAATTTTTAAGCAGAAAAGAATCAAGCAAATTACTTTTTAACAATTTCTGAGTAAATTGATTAATCGTGTCATCAGAAACATCGATATTATAACATTCATCATCATCGGAATTATTTTTACTCATAGATTGTTCCATGTTAAACTCGACCTCATCTTTTCCTATGGTAAGAGTTATCTTTTTATTAAAAACATCAATCATGGCCCTAGCAGTGGCTAAAAATGGTCTTCCTAATATTATAGGAGTTCTAGAATTTTCAGGCATATCAAGGATAACGAAGTCGATAGGTAATTCAAATTTATCAACTTTTATTAATATATTTTCCGCTATTCCTAATGGGTATTGTATGGACCTATCAGCTAGTTCTAAGCACATCCTAGTAGGTTTTGGTTCACCAAGACCTAATTTATCATACATAGAAGAGGGCATAAGACTTATACTAGCTCCTAGGTCGGCTAAGGCATTTTCAATATGCAAATTTTTAATTTGACAAGGAATAGTGAAACTCCCTGGATCTTTTTCTTTAGACGGAAGTTTGTTGAGCAATGCCGCTGAGCTTCTTTTCCCCATTGTTATGGTGCAAGCCTCTTCGAGTTTAGACTTATTTGTAAGCAAGCTTTTCAGATATTTAGCATATTTCGGCATTTGCACTAGGGCTTCCATAAATGGTATGCTTAGCTGCAGCTGCTTGAGATTCTCCAGGAATTTCTTTTGATAGGCATCTTCTTTCTCTTTCCTTACCCTATGTGGGAAGGGTGGTGTTGATCGTTTAGGTTCAACAGAAGGTTCTCTTCTAATTACAGGTTCTGGATCAGTCTCTTTTGGTTGCTCTTGCTCAGGTGGTAAAGATTCAGGGGAAATTTTGTTTGTACTGTCATCCTCGGGTGTTTCTCCGATTTGAAAGGTTGACTTTCCGCCTCTAGTTGTAATTCCTTTCAGATCGTGCCTTACCAAAAGAACCTTGTTAAGCACTGTTGACAATTGGTGCACTTCAATTGCCAAACCATTGATCATATTGTTTTGTTCCTTTAGTAACAGCTCATGACTGCCTTTGAATTCAGTGATAAAGTTCCTTGCTTCATGATGTTCTTGTTCATTGGCTTGAGCGATCAGTAGTGCAAACTCTTCCATAGTAAGGTTTCTTTGGGGTCTTCCGAACCAGTTTGGGAAAATATCGAACATTGTTCCTGAAAATTAAGAACAAGAAGATTTCAAAGTAAAAGTTTCCTAGTATAAGGGTAAGTCAGAATATTTTCCGTTCGGAAATTAGAAAAGAATAAAAGTTGCTGATATCTGCAGACGATGCGCCGTATCCAAAAAGTTGGATACGCCGTATCTTATAATCGTTAAAATTTAATCAGACTTTATCCAGAAAATAGATACGCCGCTTAGAATATAAGAATGCGCCGTATCGAATTAATTAATCAAAAATCAGCTTATCTAATTAAAATTAAATGCGTCGTATTAACGAAAGTTAATGCGCCGTATTTTCGTTACGTTTAAAAATAAATATCGATTTTTGATTCAGTAAGATGCGCCGTATCGACAGAGATCGATACGCCGTATCCGTTTAATAATTCGCAAACTGTTTTTAATTAAAATAATAGATACGCCGTATCTGCTAAAGCAGATGCGTCGTATGGCGTTAACGTTTAGAAAATTTTTATTATCAAAAACAGATACGCCGTATCTTTAAAAGCAGATGCGTCGTATTACTTTATCGCTTAGAAAAAAAAATTCTTATTAAAAACAGATACGCCGTATCTTGGGGAAAAGATGCGTCGTATCGAATTAATTAAACGCGTTGTATTTTTTAAAAATTAAACGCAATACGCCGTATCTGAGAGGTCAGATGCGCCGTATCGTTTGATTTAGCACAGTACAACGATAGCAGAACAGAAAACACGAAAAATAAAAACAAATAAAAACACACAACGAAAATAAAACACACAAAAATAAAAGAAAACAATTAACACACAATACAACAAATATGCAAAATAATACAATGATGCAATTAATCTAATAAAAAGAAAAACCTAATTAAAATACTAATCAAATTAACAGATAATAACAATTCACTCCTCGGCAGCGGCGCCAAAAAACTTGATGCGTATGCGTGTCGTAGTATAGTTTTAGCAGTTTTAATGCCTACTCAAGTTTTAAATTTATATTTAGCCGACTTATCAATAACACACACACTTAACGAGCAGTGTACTCGGTCAGTATGAACATAATGGTAAGTAGAGTGTCGATCACTAGGAGTGGAACGTATTATCTCGTTGTTCTAATCAGTATTTTAATATCCTAACGCAAGGGGGTTTCAGCCTGAGAGACTGGCACGATTTGTTTGCAATTAAATAATAAAATAAACCAATAGGCACGAATCAGCAAGTAGCACACACGTACACAGATAGATACTTGAGACAATAAGAGGGCTGTCCTTATGATTAAGTAGATTGTCACTTGTTTTATTGATAGCTTTATATGAAGTGTATGTAGTTAACCCTTTCTCGTTGGTCCTAATCTTATCGGCGAGTAAACCCTTAATGATTACTTATGTCTAAAAGTTATTCCTAAGTGATCAATTTAGTAATAACCGTGGGAGCCACATTATGTCCCGCAGTCAAATGCCCGCAAGCCACTAATAAACACAGAGGTTATCAATGCACTAATAAGTAGTAACCAAAGACATCAACATATAAACTTTAATTGATGGGAAAGCAAGTATTAAAGGGAGTGCAATCTTTCGTTGTCACATTACACAAGCCACCAATCCTGATGAATTAAAGTTTGCTAACACAATAAAACAAAACTACTTAATGAATTAAACACATGCAGCACCTTCTTACAGCTCTTGTATCTTTGATTTGGGTGTGTCTTGTGCTGCCTCCTTGACTGAATTCATCCTAGGTTTCTCCTGTTCGGTCTTCGAATCTAATATAATGCCTCCGAAATTCGTCTGGCCTTGGGGTATTTATAGTTTCTGTCTGAGGGAAGATGCGGCGCATCTAAGGAGTAGATGCGGCGCATGTACTTAACTTCGCGTGGGGTCCAAGATTATAATATTCAGGAATATTCGTACACCGCCAGAAGATGCGGCGTAACTCCATGATTAGATGCGGCGCATGTCCTCTTGTATCTTGGATCGTATCTGGTGATATCTTGATAGAGATGCGGCGCATGTCATGAGTGAGATGCGGCGCATCTGGAGCAGATTAGTCTTGATCTTCTTCATTTCAGTAGACTCTTCACTTTATGCATATTTTGCTCCATAATCAGTCCAAAATCGCCAAGTTTCACCAAATGCTTGTTTTTACCTGAGAATTACAAAAGTAAACGATTAAGTATCAATCCTCATACATAACATAGTAAAACAAGTCAAATTAATAGGATAAATGATAGTAATAAAATGTACTTATTTGAGTTCATCACCTGAGCTTTGGAAAATTTTTGGATAGCATTTGCTTTATTTTAGCTTATTCCCTAAGTGCTTAGTTACTGTTGCAGCTTATTTAAACTGAATTTCTTTCTGAATTTATTTTTCCTAGAATATTAATTTAATTTTAGATTTAATCAAAATTTTCCAGAATTTTCTCTCTTGTTTTACTATTTTTAAATCATTTAAATAGTTTAAATTAGTTTTTAATTCATTAAAAATTATTAAAAAGTCAAAAAATATTTTTCTTTTTCCAAAAATTTTATTTTATCATTTTTAATATAGGAAAATTGTTTTCAAAATTTTAGGGCTTAGAATTTAGCATTTCACTTTTATTCGCGTTTTTAAATTCGTCACGTATCGTTTTTTTAAATTCCGGTTTTCTTTTTTTTTGTTCACGTGCTTAGATTACTTGTTCCCGTAGCTTAATTAGTAGTTTTCATTTGATATTTCATTACTCGTAGTGTAGAAAAACCAAACATTCACTTATTCACTCACATTCACGACACTAATTCGACACCGAAACGTGACTCGACTTCAACCTTCGTTGGGATAACGACCCGGGGAAAATACATCCGTTGTATCTTTCCTTGGAAAAATAAACCGTACAAAAACGACAAATCAAAAATGGCGCCGCTGCCGGGGAAGGCTTGAGAAGAGTTGGAGTTTCGCCGTTGAATCGTGTTTTGAAGACCCTTCCTCGGAAGTTTCTCGTTTTTATAAAAGAAAAAAAAATAAAAAAAAAATACAAAAAGAAAATAAATAAAACACTTTTCCTAAAGTGTTTTCGAAAATAACCATTAATAATATATCCTCGCTCTCGAGAGGGCGTTGTAAACCATTCCGAATAAACAACAAAAGAGATCGTGAAGTTAAACGTTTCTCAGATTATTTCTTTACTACAACCTATACACGGGGTTTAAGGAAGTCTTGACATTAAATTGCAGACTGAAGAGAGATCCATTCTTCTCTCCCGCCACGCTGCGCGTAGTTTTGAAAGAAACGAGTACGGTTGATCAACGATCACCAAAAAGATAATAATTTTTCTTTACATATAAAAATCGAAAAAGATTTTCTTTTCAAATTTATTTTCCATTTTCTTTTGTATTTTTTCTAAATTGCAAAACCCAAAAATAATCTTCGTCTCCTCTTATATGTTTAATTCTTATCTCTTTATCCCTCTATCCGTTTAATTCTAATGTCGTCACTTGGCTATCATTGTTTTGATTGTAAAAGCCCGTTGATCGACAGTCTTCGTTGTTCAAAGTGTAAGTGTGAGCGGTGTGGAAATCACAACCCAAGAGGATCTTGTTATTGGTGTGAAGTAGCCCTCGAAAAAGAGCTTAATTCCATTGATAATTCTCAAAGTTTTTCCGAACACCCTCCACAACCCCAGCCATCATCACTCACTCAGTATAATTGCTTTATATGTGGAGAACCGTTGGGAAATAATTCACTTTGTGACCGATGTTTTTGCAACGAATGTGGATTGAGTCGTGGATTTTGTATATGTTACTCTTCGAAAGCTGAAACTTCATTCGCTTATGATTCTAGTCCAAATTCTTTCAATGAACAGCCAAATTTTTCTGACTATCCTCCACAGCCCGATTTATCTTCGTTCGATCAACGTTATTGCGATGGGTGTGGAAATCAGTTAGATCCAACATCGAATTATTGTCATTGGTGTACTTGCGAGAGGTGTGGAAGAAACATTACCAATGGATTTTGTTCGTTTTGTGCTTCGGGAGCTGAAAATTCATTTGCTTATGATTATAACTCGAACTTTTCCATTTATCCTCAAAATGATTTCAACCACCCTCCACAAGATTCATATGAGCACGAGACGTACTATCAAAGTTCTAATAATACATCGTTTCAAAATTCACCGACTTTTTCTTGTGCAAATTGTGGAGGTCCTCATAATGATTATCAATGTCAACCGTGGAATCAAAATTACTATGAACCTAATCCTTGCTATAGTACTCCCGGTTTTGACAATTTCCAACCTCCACAACACCATATGATTCAAACACCATCTCAAACACTCAATCAAGAACTTCTCCATGAACTATTAGAGTCAGCAAAGAAATATAACCATGAACTTCTAGAGTTAACAAAAAGCTATAAGGCTTTGGTTAATAAACAACTCCCACAAGAAGAAACTCATCAGATAACTTATGGAGAATTTTTAGCTGAAAGACAAATAGCTAAAATAAGTTCTAATTATCGTCAAACTTTCGTTTACGACGACGATGACGATGATGAGGATTCTATGTGGGGAGTTTGTGAAAATTCAACAGAAATCACTCCCGTCTTTCCTACCAAAGAACCCGAGGACTCTCTAAAAATGGGGGACGAGCATCTTAGCACTCTTCCTGAAAAGGAATCAGACGAAATCATAAAGTCCAGTGTTGAGAACCTCGTCCCAATCCCAAGTGAGTCCGAGGAAATATCCGACGATGAAAGTGATTTTCAATCTTATGGAGATTCCCTTGACGTTTCCGAGATTACTTCCGGAATTTTCTCTAACCCTCTTTTTGAATTCAATAATGAGTATATGTAACACCCCAACCCGACAACGGTAAAGATATCACAACAATGGATTCACATCAGAATAAAACCAAGCATACATCTTCATTAATACAAAAATCTCAAAGGATACAAATGAGATACTAAATCTATAGGATTACAAATGGAACTTCTACAACATTATATCTAAAGTATATTATCTTCGGTTCAATTCTAAATCCAGCATAGCTATCCAAGCTTCTAAGTCCAAAGGTACACTCTTCTCTCATTCCCAGCTTCCTACCAAAACCTGTCGCAGGAAAAGAAATGCGGCTGAGCTACGAGAGCTCAGTGAACAGATATAACGGTAACAAAACAATAGTAGATAGTAAAAATCAAGAGGAATCAGGAATACAGGTCATACCGATAACTTAAGACGTAGAAATGAGGTGACAGGAATAAATAAGGAATAAGACTAAAGAAAAGAAAAGGAACAAGAAATAGGGAAAATTCATGAGGTCCAATAAATGAAGAAAACAGAAATCTATCACGAGCCCAGAAACAAGCCATATCATATCATTTCAAATGTAAATAAATAGAGTAGCTAGCTCCCAGATATGTGAAAGACGTGTATCGCACACACCATCAGTCACCAGATAAATATAACAATAAATATATAATATAACATATACAGATAACAGGTCAAATCTAGAGTGCACCCATACGCCCCACAGACAAATCAATAATCATAATTATATTGGCCATAGCAAATAATAAATAAGGGACGGAACAGGTCATCACTCTCCTGCCCTAGAGTCATGTCAGAGGTGCGTCAATGACATGGACATGAAACCCTCATGTCTAGTGATTGGCTCGTAATATTAAACTGTAGAACAAAGGTCGGGCATACTATCAATTAATCAAAATATTATCTTAAGGGTGCATGGCAAAGGTTCATGTCAAACAGTTCAGGATTACATGTCATAGGTTCACTTAGAATTTATCAGGTTAAATTTTATGTCAGAGTTTAAGTTCAGTTTTAAGAACTATATCAAATGGTTCAAAAGAATGTAACAAAAGTTTATAATCAAAGTTTCATATCAACAGTTTATCTCTAAAGGTTTTCTATTTAAAAGTCAATTTAAACAATCCTTCAAAATGATTTCCATAAAACTGGTCTTACAAAATAGTTTTCTTCAAAACGGTCTTCCAAAACTTTTAGTAACTTTCATTTAAAAGTGATATTACTTATTCTGAAATAGTTTTTCCCAAAACATTTCATATGTAGTTTAAGTATGGTTCAAAACCAATTAGGTTCAAATAAGGATTTAACAACTTAGGTTTATATCAAATTTAATTTAGTTTTACAACAAGTCTATTAGATTAAGATTCAAAACGAGGTTCACAGCTCAGGGTTCAGGACAAGAAATCAAATAACAGGTTCATGAAAGTTCACAAAACAAAAGATCACATGGAAGGTTCACAAATAAGAGCTCACATGAAAGGTTTACAAACAAGCAGGGAACATAGCAATGGTATCGGGAATCCTAATAAGGAAAATGAGAACTGAAGAAAAAGGAAATGAAAGACCCTTACTGAAAAAGGGCAGAATATTTAAACCTTATTACGAACGCAAGTACACAAAGATAAAAGCTGACAAAGATGAGATTACTCCTTCCTCGAACCTAAGGAGTAGAAGACAGAAGTCCAAAGGGTCTTTAGTTATATTTCCATTATTAGCAAGTTAATCATATCACAGATTAGGTTAAGTCTTTATTAAGATTATTATGGGAGTAGGGTACATTTTATTAGGTTACAAAAGTTAAATGCCAAGTTTACATAGTTTAGGGTTTCAATTGCAAATTCATCTAATTCAAAGGTTTAATCATGAAAATACTTTAATTTACTAATTTAATACACACTATATTTAGAATGACATTTTTGTATCTTAAGTTTCACAGTTTACAGTTTATACCCCTTTAGTTATCATATTTCCAAATCAAACCCTACATTTACATAACTCATGTTTTAATCCCTATAATATTTATTTTACCAAACAAACACCTTGTATTACAAAGTTACAGAACATATCCTCAAAATTATATGTATTACAATTCAGGTCCTTCAGATTTCATAATTTACACAATTAGTCCTTTAACTTTACAAACTTATATTTCAAACCCTAATTTAGTAACAATTACATATTAAACCCATCATTACTCAAAATTACCCATTACACCCTTTGCAATATTATTAACTCAAAATAACTTCATGTTTCCAGAATTTACACTTTTAGTCCCTCCATTTTAATTAATTACAAATCGTACCCTTAAATTATCATTAATTCATTTTTATGCAATATTTACACTTAGGACCCTCAAGTTATATTTTTCCTACAATTGTACTGACCTAATTAACATTATAAAAATATCCCACAAGTTTCAAAGTTGGCAAAACACACCCTTTATATTTAAAAACCCCAATCGGTTTGCTCAAAAATCACCAAAACTAAACCTAGTTTATCCCAATCATTAACCAATCATTAAAAAATCATGAAATGCGTTTATTAATCAGATGTAACCACAAAACCCTAACCCTAATACGATTTAGGGTTTCTTTCTTATTTTCTTTTGTTTTCTATATAATCCGATTACAACATAATTCATGATCAATTATTATGAGTTTCTGTAAATCAAATGGTTATTTTTCTAGGCTTATACTATCAGTAAAGAACATGTAAAAATTAAGGTTACACCTCAGAAAATTCATTTAGCGCGATTTACAAATTAAGTGTATTTTAACCCTTTTAATTTCGTACGCCTATATAAACATGCATGATTTGTGTTTATTATTTTTCTTAGGTCATATTCGACATGTAGATCATTATAAAAAATACTAGATAATTTTTAGAACGTAAATATTTGTCGCAAGGAATTTATACCTCTCGTACGTATGGACTGAACAAAATAAATCACCACGTTCGAATCAAAGCTTCAACACCCCAACTCCTATTTTTTGTAGCTTGTTAATACTCCAAGGATCACCAGGAAATTATTTGCTCAGGTCCAGAAGTCGCGTGGGAGGGTTGGTCGATTTTTGTTTTGGCGATTTAGGGTTTTTGGTAAAAGGGTTTTACAAAATATAAAAGATTTGTTTATATAATATACAAACCGACTTGGAGGGGGCTTGGGTCCAGAATTTCGGCCCTAAGGTTATCACTAGATCAAGGTTTGATTTGGTGTATAATTCCTTTATTTGATTTTGTATTTATCTAGTTAAATGATTTTACAAAATATGATATATATATACACTTAATTATTTTCGGATCATATGTATATGTATAAGTGATTTTATAATTTTTGGACATTCAAAAATAATGTAATGTTGTTCCAGAAATTAATATACTTGATACGTAGTTTGTTTTCAGTAGTTTGGAGTTGTTTCAGAATTTTATAACTTAATTATTTAGGTTTTATTGTTTCAGGGGTAATTTGGTCTTTTTACTAGTTATCTGAATTTCAGGTATTACAACTTCTTCCCCTCTAAAAAAAAATTTTCGTCCTCGAAAATTGACGTGAAACGAAGTGGAAACACACTGACTGTGGACAGGAATATGAAAACTTGATTCCTACGACTTTATAATATCGGTTAAAACTTCGTTTTCCTCAAAAGGCAAAATTATACCGAATCCAAATCGAAAGAGAGATATATCGAACGTAACGAATGATAATCGGATCTTCTCGAGAAAGACGCATGAATACATGGAATATTGACGGATGGGTAATCCCCAGGATTTGATTTGCCAAGTCAGAATAGAACGTATGGAATAGATTATCGATAACATCAATTTGCAGGAGTTCCCTATCAGTACCTAAGATTATTACCGAAAATTCTTAGAGATCAGCAGAATGCGTGACGAGAATCCAGACGTGCCATCCACCTATGGTGAAGGCAAGTTACGCGTACCGTTAGAATGAACTTAAGGTCTCACTACTGCGGTTGATCTCAAACAGTTATCATAGTTTTCCAAAGTTCTAAGGCACTTCTTGAAATATCCGATGCCCACAATAAGTGCACGTTATATGATGTAAGTATTATCACGTTGGCCAGACGTCATAATACTGGCATCATATAAATATGCCCTCATGATGGTCATACTTGATTTCAAGTCGTGAACAAAACTAACTTATCTTATTACACCTAGTCTTCCTACGGTCTCAGAGGTCATCAAAATTAATACCCTAGCTTAGTGGAGAACGAATCACTCGGAAGAGCCAACGGATGTCCCCGAATATCTATCGGGATGTGGTACATCGCTAAAAGCGTCAAATCATCCATTCGTTGCCAAAATCTCTCAAAACAAGGTCATCACCGAACACACAAACAAGAATGCTTCTAAAAGGCTTAATTCATCGAAGGATCTTATTACTACATAACGAAACTTAAGAGAGTCTACGGAAGTGAAAGTTTGTCGTCAAAATCATCGGTCTTCCCGGAATTTGTTCTTCCCAACTTAAAGGGTCTTTTCCAAAAACCCGATCATTAAACACATCCAATCTCTTCAAGTCTGATTAATCTGACTTTACCAGTCCATCAATCGGAAAGTGAAACCAAAATTGGAACTTGGGTTTGGTCCTTCGAGCTTTCTGATGTTCTTCTTGAAATATGATGGAGTAATGTGACCTTCTAACATGCTTTTCTCGTCTCCGAACGTACCATTAAGTCATACAATGACCATTTGTCCCAGTAGTCACGAGAAAACCTAATTACCAATTTTATAAGCAGTCAGAGCTTTAGCCAATACTATTAGCGTTACTAAGCGTCACAACAGTCGTTTATGGATTCGGAAAACGATTTCAAACTAAAATTTATTTAATCCCTTGGAAAGAAACTTCACGCTCTAAAATTAAACAAACACCTAATCGTTACAGGGTGGAGGAATATCGGTTTTCTAACAGTAATACGGTTCCGCTATCTCTGGTCACCATCCTTCTTTATCGCGAACGAAACTAAAATACGCCCAGAAGATACCATTAAACAACTTACTTCCCGATCTTCGGTTGTTGCTCTTCTCGGTTGCTCAACCGACTGGTATGATCCCGAACACATCTGAAAGACACCTTCACTCGGTGACTAAGCGTCTTTCGTAACTTGTCAATTCCTACTTCACACTTCGGTGAACAACTTGGTGGTTTAACCAGGAATTTATATTCATAAACATCAGGGTGCCCAAAAACTCTCAAGATGAGATTCGTTCCTCAGTGCACGAAATGGGTTCTAGGAGCTTCGGTACTAGAATTTCTAAGGAGGCATTTATAATGGATGCCAGAAAACCAAGGCAAACAGGGAAAAATCAATTTTTGGCTTTCATAGCCGAGATGAGCTTGACCAACTTAGAAGGTTGAGAACCATGATAGACACATATCAACATAATTTATTTCAAAAATTTGCTCAAGCCTTATTATTAAATATTTGGGAAAACCCACAATCCAATGGAATCCGTACAATGTTAATGTCAAAAGAAACCCAAAACAAAATTCTTAACAGTAATAACACACATGACTCGAGCCCTAATTCCATGACTAGACCGTGTTACTTGCAGTAGACTCCCCATCTGAATCCACTTCATCTTCCTCGCTAAGCCATCCGTTTCGGTTCCCTTCAGGCTGTGGCAGTGGTTGTCTCGTAAAACCATCCTCAGAGTTCCTTCCTTCATCTCCTACGTCGTCCACGAATCCATACAAATTGTGAGGCTCTGCCCGCACTACTCCTCCTTCTTCCACGAACATGGGACACCTTCCCGGGTACTTAGTCACTACTCCGTCTTTATCAATCACTTTCGTCTCATGCACATGTACCTCCGTTCCATTTATATTAACCACGGTCAACTTTTCTTCAATCCGGCATGGACACATGCTAGCAGGGATCAGTATTCTTTTGTTAGTCCATCTCAACTTACCAATCTTTCTCTGGCCTGTAGCGAAAACGGTTGTCCAACGATACGTACTGCGTGCTGGGGGTGCCATGCTGAAAATGACACAAATGATACTAAGTACTAGAACTCGATAGGAATCAAAAGACCACCCATAACTCAAAATTTTTAAAACACGCGAAATATCACTGTCTGAACAATTTCAAAGATGGCTAAGAAATATGGGAAATAAGCACGAATGGAACGACAAAACAAAATCCTAATGTCTACCCAAATCCTCACCGGTCAGAGTTTAAGTTCCTATAAGGAAAATCCTAAAGCAATTTCTCAAAGGTTGTCCTACGATTACCTATAGTAGAAACTTAGTGGTCCAGATTTCACAGGTCAAGGGTAAATGTATTACGAATCGCAGCCTGTCTCTCTGATACCATAAATTGTAACACCCCAACCCGACAAGTGTAAAGATATCACAACAATGGATTCACATCAGAATAAAACCAAGAATACATCTTCAATAATACAAAAATCTCAAAGGATACAAATGAGATACTAAATCTATAGGATTACAAATGGAACTTCTACAACATTATATCTAAAGTATATTATCTTCGGTTCAATTCTAAATCCAGCATAGCTATCCAAGCTTCTAAGTCCAAAGATACACTCTTCTCTCATTCCCAACTTCCTACCAAAACCTGCCGCAGGAAAAGAAATGCGGCTGAGCTACGAGAGCTCAGTGAACAGATATAACGGTAACAAAACAATAGTAGATAGTAAAAATCAAGAGGAATCAGGAATACAGGTCATACCGATAACTTAAGACGTAGAAATAAGGTGACAGGAATAAATAAGGAATAAGACTAAAGAAAAGAAAAGGAACAAGAAATAGGGAAAATTCATGAGGTTCAATAAATGAAGAAAACAGAAATCTATCACGAGCCCAGAAACAAGCCATATCATATCATTGCAAATGTAAATAAATAGAGTAGCTAGCTCCCAGATATGTGAAAGACGTGTATCGCACACACCATCAGTCACCAGATAAATATAACAATAAATATATAATATAACATATACAGATAACAGGTCAAATCTAGAGTGCACCCATACACCCCACAGACAAATCAATAATCATAATTATATTGGCCATAGCAAATAATAAATAAGGGACGGAACAGGTCATCACTCTCCTGCCCTAGAGTCATGTCAGAGGTGCATCAATGACATGGACATGAAACCCTCATGTCTAGTGATTGGCTCGTAATATTAAACTGTAGAACAAAGGTCGGGCATACTATCAATTAATCAAAATATTATCTTAAGGGTGCATGGCAAAGGTTCATGTCAAACAGTTCAGGATTACATATCATAGGTTCACTTAGAATTTATCAGGTTAAATTTTATGTCAGAGTTTAAGTTCAGTTTTAAGAACTATATCAAATGGTTCAAAAGAATGTAACAAAAGTTTATAATCAAAGTTTCATATCAACAGTTTATCTCTAAAGGTTTTCTATTTAAAAGTCAATTTAAACAATCCTTCAAAATGATTTCCATAAAACTGGTCTTACAAAATAGTTTTCTTCAAAACGGTCTTCCAAAACTTTTAGTAACTTTCATTTAAAAGTGATATTACTTATTCTGAAATAGTTTTTCCCAAAACGTTTCATATGTAGTTTAAGTATGGTTCAAAACCAATTAGGTTCAAATAAGGATTTAACAACTTAGGTTTATATCAAAATTAATTTAGTTTTACAACAAGTCTATTAGATTAAGATTCAAAACGAGGTTCACAGCTCAGGGTTCTGGACAAGAAATCAAATACCAGGTTCATGAAATTTCACAAAACAAAAGATCACATGGAAGGTTCACAAATAAGAGCTCACATGAAAGGTTTACAAACAAGCAGGGAACATAGCAATGGTATCGGGAATCCTAATAAGGAAAATGAGAACTGAAGAAAAAGGAAATGAAAGTCCCTTACTGAAAAAGGGCAGAATATCTGTACCTTATTACGAACGCAAGTACACAAAGATAAAAGCTGACAAAGATGAGATTACTCCTTCCT
Organism: Artemisia tridentata subsp. tridentata; assembly: GCA_021014915.2. Classification (NCBI taxonomy): domain Eukaryota; kingdom Viridiplantae; phylum Streptophyta; class Magnoliopsida; order Asterales; family Asteraceae; genus Artemisia; species Artemisia tridentata. The sequence goes on from CP139507.1 coordinate 466,815,910, forward strand.
CGAACCTAAGGAGTAGAAGACAGAAGTCCAAAGGGTCTTTAGTTATATTTCCATTATTAGCAAGTTAATCATATCACAGATTAGGTTAAGTCTTTATTAAGATTATTATGGGAGTAGGGTACATTTTATTAGGTTACAAAAGTTAAATGCCAAGTTTACATAGTTTAGGGTTTCAATTGCAAATTCATCTAATTCAAAGGTTTAATCATGAAAATACTTTAAGTTACTAATTTAATACACACTATATTCAGAATGACATTTTTGTATCTTAAGTTTCACAGTTTACAGTTTATACCCCTTTAGTTATCATATTTCCAAATCAAACCCTACATTTACATAACTCATGTTTTAATCCCTATAATATTTATTTTACCAAACAAACACCTTGTATTACAAAGTTACAGAACATATCCTCAAAATTATATGTATTACAATTCAGGTCCTTCAGATTTCATAATTTACACAATTAGTCCTTTAACTTTACAAACTTATATTTCAAACCCTAATTTAGTAACAATTACATATTAAACCCATCATTACTCAAAATTACCCATTACACCCTTTGCAATATTATTTACTCAAAATAACTTCAAGTTTCCAGAATTTACACTTTTAGTCCCTCTATTTTAATTAATTACAAATCGTACCCTTAAATTATCATTAATTCATTTTTATGCAATATTTACACTTAGGACCCTCAATTTATATTTTTCCTACAATTGTACTAACCTAATTAACATTATAAAAATATCCCACAAGTTTTAAAGTTGGCAAAACACACCCTTTATATTTAAAAACCCCAATCGGTTTGCTCAAAAATCACCAAAACTAAACCTAGTTTATCCCAATCATTAACCAATCATTAAAAAATCATGACATGCATTTATTAATCAGATGTAACCACAAAACCCTAAATCTAATACGATTTAGGGTTTCTTTCTTATTTTCTTTTGTTTTCTATATAATCCGATTACAACATAATTCATGCTCAATTATTCTGAGTTTCTGTAAATCAAATGGTTATTTTTCTAGGCTTATACTATCAGTAAAGAACATGTAAAAATTAAGGTTACACCTCAGAAAATGCATTTAGCGCGATTTACAAATTAAGTGTATTTTAACCCTTTTAATTTCGTACGCCTATATAAACATGCATGATTTGTGTTTATTATTTTTCTTAGGTCATATTCGACATGTAGATCATTATAAAAATACAGGATAATTTTTAGAACGTAAAGATTTGTTGCAAGGAATTTATACCTCTCGTACGTATGGACCGAACAAAATAAATCACCACGTTCGAATCAAAGCTTCAACACTCCAACTCCTATTTTTCGTAGCTTGTTAATACTCCAAGGATCACCAGGAAATTCTTTGCTCAGGTCCAGAAGTCGCGTGGGAGGGTTGGTCGATTTTTGTTTTGGCGATTTAGGGTTTTCGGTAAAAAGGGTTTTACAAAATATAAAAGTTTTTTTATATAATATACAAACCGACTTGGAGGGGGCTTGGGTCCAGAATTTCGGCCCTAAGGTTATCACAAGATCAAGGTTTGATTTGGTGTATAATTCCTTTATTTGATTTTGTATTTATCTAGTTAAATGATTTTACAAAATATGATATATATATACACTTAATTATTTTCGGATCATATGTATATGTATAAGTGATTTTATAATTTTTGGACATTCAAAAATAATGTAATGTTGTTCCAGAAATTAATCTACTTGATAAGTAGTTTGTTTTCAGTAGTTTGGAGTTGTTTCAGAATTTTATAACTTAATTATTTAGGTTTTATTGTTTCAGGGGTAATTTGGTCTTTTTACTAGTTATCTGAATTTCAGGTATTACAGTATACTTCTTGCAAAGTTAATCCTCGTTTCGATGGAGGGTTAGAGGACGTTAAGGGCGAGGAGGATCTTCTTTCTAATCTTGATGAGCCCATACCGGAACTCACAAATTCTCCTCGTATTCTTGAATCTGCTGATGAGGAGTTCTTCGATGAACTCACTCATATCATACCTCCTCCGGAGTATGATTTCTATAATTTTGAGGAAGATCCTGACCCGGGGGGAGATGTACTCTATTCTAAGAGTTTGCTTGTCGATGATATCCTCCTGACCCTCCCGCCCGAGGTCTTTGTTGATGGTAACCATAAGAGCTTCAATGATGATATTCCAGATCAGAAAAATGGTAATCTTGAGGATGAAGAATGGATCTTCATTGTAATTAAGATCCTTCTCCCCTTCTTCACCTACCTGGTGATTTCTCTTCTCCTTCACTCCTTCGGGAGTGAAGACACCATCTTGGACCCCGACATTTCTCCTTCTTTTAAGCCGTGGGTATCTCATCGGAGTGGAACTTTCGTATATTTCAATGTTTATCCAAACATCTTGAATGAAAGTCCGATTGAGATTATTTCTTCCACATGCTTCCCCAAGGATAATTAAATTCGGGGTCGAGTCAAGCTCATGTGACTCGGTTACCAAAAACAAGCGCTTCGTGGGAGGCACCCCATGCTTATCCTTCTATCTTCTTATCTATTTTCTAATAAGTGACGTGAGGAGGGATTCCTTTTCCATATCTTGTGTTTCGTGGTTTTCTGTGATGTGTCCAGGATTGCCCGATGATTGAAGACTTTCGTGCTCGTGGTTTTCTTCTCTCCACTCGAGTTTCATCATTCGATGCTCATCCGATATCCTAAATCTTATCGTTTTACGTTTATCTTTGGCATAATTAATAAACGGCCTTAGATTTATGTAGGAGAACCCTTACCTTTAAGACATTGAGGACGATGTCTCGTTTTAGTCTGGGAGGGGGGGGGGGGTAATCTGTCGATTTGATTTGTGCCTTGCATTTTTTGCCGTTTTCTCATGCAACCCGTTTTTCCTCAAAAATTGAAAAAAAAAATCCAAAAAATGAGAAAAATAAAAAAAAAAAATTGCAAAAATATAATAAATTTTGACATTTTGTTGACTTTCCGCTGGTGAGAGTAGGAATAAAATTCTGACTTGATCGGGCGTGTTGAGCCCTAGCTTGTCCCCTTAACCATTCATAATCTATAAGCTCGTGCTAGTCTTTTACACAAGGAGCTAGAAAATGCGAATTCTTTTTAAGAGTTTGCAAGTTCACTTATTGACTTTATATATGCATGGCTTGATTATTTGGCTAAGCATTCGCGGATCTTATTATTTAAGATTTTAAATTTGCGAAGAACGAGAAATGATAGAGTTGTTCATAAGTTAGATTGCTAAACGTGGAGTAGTTGGTTCTCTTTAGAGCTCATCGAAGTTAATTGTGGCTTCTTGTTCCCATAAGCTTGTTTCACCCAATAATAGTAATCTAGGAATAATTAAAGGTATTTTGGTTTTGGCGATAATTAGTTTTTATTTCTTCCTTAGAGAATTCTTGCTTATGAAAGTTGGGTACACATCAAGGTACTGTCAGTGTTACGGTGTAATAGACTATTCCATCTTGCCGGCTCGCAACCGATGTTGGGATTGTTATAAAAGCCGTAGGACTTGGGGTTTGGCAACACAAATAATTAATGAATATGATAATGTATAATAATAATCCAAAGCCATAAAAAGTTTTCTACATCTTGCCGGTTCGCAGCCGATGTTGTAGACTTCTAATAAAGGCAGAGGAATAATTCCAAGGTCATAATAGACTATCACATCTTGCCGGCTCGCAACCGATGTTGTGATTGTTATAAAGGGCCAAGGATTAAATACGTTAATGTGCTTGAATATGTAGATAAAGTGTTATAATGCCAAACTTCGACTCCGGAGATATCCTAATAAAAGCTTCTGTCTCTGGACTCGTAGATGAGTTGTTTCGGTCGTATATAAAAGGGATATCCTCAAAATCGTGTTAAATCAGAGACCTTGATGTGGACCTCATTTTTGTATGCAACGGTTTTCGAGGGAAGGTTTGGAAACTACTTAGCGTCTAAACTAGGTATCTTTATCAGATTAAAAATTATCGAAACGAGAATTTGAAGAAATTCATTTCTCACCAAAAATAAAATAAATAGAGGAAAATAGGAATTTGGGAACAAGGAGTCCACAATTAGCTTTCATGAGTAGTGTCGGCAATCTAACTTGTAAATAACAATGATTTCGTTTTAAGCTTAGTTTGGGGACTCGTGAAAAATCAGGAACGACGAATTTTATCCGTATGGTCACTTCCTTTGAGTCGTGTTTCCTACTCGAAGACCCTAAAAGTTATTGATAGATAATGATTGTCAACAAAGCCGTTACATGAATAATGAGAAAAATACAAAAATAGAATAAAAGGAAAAATGGGGAGTTTTTAGAACTTAAGGTTTCTTGATCTCTTTTGAAAATTTTGCTACTTCTCAAAGTTAGTAAAAAGAGATTGGAAATTTTTGGTTTTGAAAACGTGTTCTTATAACATTGCATGAGGACATTGCAATAGCTTAGTCTGGGGGAATTTGGTATGTGCTTAAACACATACCTTTTCTTGACCAAAACCGGACCCAAATAGACCAAAAACTAACCAATTATGCCAAATATCTCGTGTTTTTGTGTTTATGATTGTGCAGGGATGTATATTGTAAAAATGGACAAATAACGAGACAAAAAGGCAAACCGAGCACAGGATTTGGAAAGAGTGTCAGAAGCCGAGGCTGGGGAAGCAATTTAGATCAAATTATGCTCTGAAAGTCAAAGTCAACCCCTGAAGAATCATCAGTTGTCAATTCAGACCCTTAGATCAACTTTGGAAAAATGGCAGGAAAGGTCCCTTGAACTACAGAAATTACACTTTTGGTCCTTACCTAGTTTACTTAAAATTCCAACTTATCCTATACTACCCGGATTTAACCCAACTTTCCATACACAAACCACTATCCGGATTTTATAATCCAAAACACAAAATCAAACCTAACTCATACTTTAACCCAGCCCAGCCCACTATTCCTTAAATTCTTTACCCGAGCCCAACTTTCATTATATACCTAACCCGACCCATCCATTTCACTTAAACCCGGTCAAACACAAAAATAGTTATTACTCAGTCAAACATAAAAAAATAACGCGCCCTTCTTCATTTCCCCAAATTTTACTGTTACTAAACCCTAATTCACCCGTACCTTAAAAATTACCTCATCCCATTAATAATTACCCAATCATTGGGGTTTCTAGAAGGACCTGACAACAAAGGGGACACGTGGGAGCCTGCTATTGGACGAGCCGTGTCATCAATTTGATCCTACGGCTGGAATTGATGCGTAGAGAGCAAGCTTGTGATCAATGGTTGAGATTGATTCAGAATCCCTGGAAGCTTCTCAGAAAGGCTATATATACCCCTGACCTCACTCACGGAGAGATGTTAGCTAAGTTTAGGTTAGAATTAGGGTAAAGTAGGAGTAGAATAAATTAGATTAGTTATAGCTTTTTATAGCTTATTGTTGCAGTTGTTGTTACTTTTCTCATCATTCTTCAGTTCTGTAATCGAATTCGAGTTTTTCCTTAGAAGGTCAATGTAAGTCAACGTATTGTTCTTCAAAATTATTTGCTTATTCTTAATGTTTTACTTTCAGTTTTCTGCTTAGTTAATCTTATTATAATGTTAGATTAAACTGTCCTTTTAACTGTTTAGCTTAAATTTGCTTCTTCAATGCTCAAAAGTCCATAGCAGTTTAATGAGGTGTGTTTGGTTCAGCAGTATGTGCTAATTTTTTAAAGTTGGGATGATGTCTGCTTAGAAGAAATTAGTTGCATTAGGTATATTAGAGTCAGTTTTAGCATAAAATCCAAAGGTTATTAGGCAAATAGTCAAAATCACTTTGTTACTTAATTTTCTGCATAACTATTAGTATATCAGTTAGCTCAATCATTTCAATAGTTGCATTAGTTGATAATCTAGCTTAGGTCATTCATAATATAGCTTATTTTATCATCAATAGTCATTTAGGATCATTCAAAATTCATCAAAGTCAAAGGAATAGTTAATAGAAAAAGTCAGTTTTTTAAAAAATATCAGTTTAAGCAGCATCTGATCTAGGTTTAATTTCAGACATTCAATTGTTTCTAAAATTGTTGAAAAGTGGTTTTCTGAGTAATTTGGTGGCTAAACTTCTTATATCAACTGAGCTTTTGCATTTCTAAAATAGTTTGGTAGCTTAAAAGTTGGATTGAAAAGAGCTTGCTAGGGCTGTTCATGTCCTGCATAACAGCAGAGCAGTCCAACACCATCTGGTCTAGGGATCAATTAAGCTAGCATAAGCTGTCAACATTTGGGCATTTTAAGGTTTTAAGAAGCTTGTCATATCAGTTAATAGTATTAGCTTTTAGATTTCCCAAATCTGTCTTGTGCTAGCTTCTAGAGCAGCTTACAGATAGCTGCTTGCTCACTACCTAAACTCTTTGGCTGTTACTGCATTTCTGCTTATTGAGCTTATTCTGTGAGATTTTCTGAACTTATTTGTTTGTTTCTAGTTTCCAGTAGTTTAATTCATCAGTCCTGAGCTTTGGAAAATTTTTGGATAGCATTTGCTTTATTTTAGCTTATTCCCTAAGTGCTTAGTTACTGTTGCAACTTATTTAAACTGAATTTCTTTCTGAATTTATTTTTCCTAGAATATTCATTTAATTTTAGATTTAATCAAAATTTTCCAGAATTTTCTCTCTTGTTTTACTATTTTTAAATCATTTAAATAGTTTAAATTAGTTTTTAATTCATTAAAAATTATTAAAAAGTCAAAAAATATTTTTCTTTTTCCAAAAATTTTCTTTTATCATTTTTAATATAGGAAAATTGTTTTCAAAATTTTAGGGCTTAGAATTTAGCATTTCACTTTTATTCGCGTTTTTAAATTCGTCACGTATCATTTTTTTAAATTCCGATTTTCTTTTTTTTAGTTCACGTGCTTAGATTACTTGTTCCCGTAGCTTAATTAGTAGTTTTCATTTGATATTTCATTATTCGTAGTGTAGAAAAACCAAACATTCACTTATTCACTCACATTCACGACACTAATTCGACACCGAAACGCGACTCGACTTCAACCTTCGTTGGGATAACGACCCGGGGAAAATACATCCGTTGTATCTTTCCTTGGAAAAATAAACCGTACTAAAATGACAAATCAGTGGGACACTCTTATATCCTTTTCCTGACTTAGCTCTGTTGATCACTTGACATTCTATCATGTTGGTTAAACTTCTAGAAGCATGTTCTAGTGTTTGTGTAGTCAAGTGAATGTTTCCATTTTCCTTTTTGACCCTATCAAAAGCCTCTCTTAAAAGCTTAATTTCAGCATCTCTAAAGAATATGTCTTGTCTAAGAAGAGCTTTGTCATCATAAAAAGCAAGTTCATTTTCTTTGTAATATAGGATCTGCTTTTCTACTGATTCTAAACCACACTTATAGTCTATATAGTTTTGATGAGTTTTGCTTAGCTCTTTCTTTTGTTCATCATAGTGTTTGATTAAAGTTTGTAATTCTTTAAGAGCTGTACAAGCATTTGAACAAACTTTATGATTTTGTACCTCAGTAGAGAAAGCCATAAGTGTCATCTGTGTAGAATCTTCTTCTTCATCAGCCATGAAACTCCAATCAAAACCTAGCCCATCAATAGCTACCATAGCTTTTGAGTTTGGCTCAGAAACCTCCCTTGTTTTGGATGTGCTTCCAAAACCTTTGTTCTTGCTATCCTGCTGCCTTGGCCTTCTACATTCTCTTGAGAAGTGCCCCATCATGTGGCAGTTATAGCACTATATCTTTGACTTTTCAAAACCAGCAGTATCAGTGTTGCTGATTAAGAGCTTCTTCCCCGTCCTTTGATAGAATTTCTTGGCTCTCATGCTAAGAAGAGAAATTTGCCATTTTAGGTCCATTTCCTCTAGATCATCATCATTGATCTCTTGGAGGTCTTCATAAGTGAGCATGGACCCATCATTTCGACTTGTGAGAAATGCACAACAAGTCTTCTCATCCAAAATACCCATGGTACTGCTTGATGAACTAGCAGCACCAACACCATCAACAACTTTCACCTCTTCACTTGATTTTGAGGTACTAGGAGTTAACATAAATGCCATGTTCCCAATATTAGAACTAGTACCTCCACTTCTCTTCAAATCTTGCTCCACAATCTTAAAGTTGCTATACAAATCTATTAGTTCCATTGTATCAAGGTCTGGCTTATTCTTCCAGACAACAACATGTATAGCCCACTCTTCTGGTAAGCTTTTCAGAAATTTTGAGTTCAAATCTTCTTGAGGTATTTCAACACCAAGAATAGCAAGTTGGCTCACAATATTCTGAAGCCTATTAAACATATGGTCAAGAGATTCATTGTTTGTAGAGGAGAAGTTTTCAAACTGCTGCTTGAGCAGTGTCTTGTGGGTTTTCTTGGTGGCTTCATTTCCACCGTATCTGGCAACAATAGCTTCAAATAATGACTTGGCATCTTTGAACTTGCTGAAGTTTAAAAGTTGATCATTGGGAATGGTCATCATCAGCATGCTTCTTGCCTTTAAGTCATTTTTCTTCTTTATTATGTCTTCTACAGATGTTGGGTGTTGTTGCAGAGTTGACACCACTTTGCCGTCCACTGTTGATGTAGTGGTGGTAGGCTGGTAAGAGTTTCCATCTTCAATAATTTCCCAAAGTGCATAGTCTTGCACTTGGAAATATTGCTCTATCCTCAGCCTCCACATCTCAAACTCATTCTGTTTGAGCATGGGTAGTTTTGCAGCAACATTGGTTTGAATAGATTCAACGTCCATTTCTTTTTCTTCTTCTAAATCAACTATATCAGCCTTGCTCTGATACCAATTGAGAGGATTCGATACACTAAATAGGATGTTAGTCTTTTACAACGAGTGTATGTGATATCTTGAGTTAATATGATCAAGTATGCGGAAACTACTTAATCACACTTAGAAGGTTATTTTGGTTATGGAAATGGAACAGTGATGCTTGTGTATATTGAACAATGAACACTGAAAGTATAATACCAAAGGATTCAATATTATTGATAATGTTTATGATTGTTCTTGTTCTTGACAGTTATGAATATGAAAGTTTTATCAAAAAGTTCTATTCAACAAATAAAACTTAATCACTTAAAAGACACACATATATCTTGACTAAGATATTTCTTTTATAGTTCAAGAAAGATTTTTACAATATTTTTAAGTCTTGTCAAGACTTGTCGAACTACTTGCTAGCTTATGTGAGTCAGTAACTAAGATACAACATGTATCTATGTTTACAACTTGTTCTGAGAATATAACATAATGACTGATCACATGGGGAAAGACATTATCTACCGTGTATAATTGACTTTAGTACACTTATCCATCCAGCAAGCAGACTTAACATTAGAAGAGCAGACTTAATTTTGGTACTCACCAGAATTAATCACTAGACTTAACCACCAGACTTAATATCCAAAGACTAGAATTAACCAGCAGACTTAATTTTGGTACTCACCAGAATTAATCACTTAAGAGAATTTCCCGATACTTAATCTTCAGAATATTTAATTCCCATCAGTAGTCGTCGGAATTTTCCAAACATCCCGTTAGGTTATAATTCTTATATGTTATATAAAATAAAACATTAATTCGCCATGGCTCGTCCCCTAATGGAACGTTACCATGTCGAACAATTCATGAGTTTACCAACGCGTTAAAGTAATAACCGTTAACATTTATTCCCAAGAAATTCCGACTACCAAACATTCAATAGTAAGTCCCGAAATTAATTTAAGTGGTATTCCCCGACAAGCATGTCCTCGGAACGCTTAATAACTCGTACATAATTTCATTTTTGTTTACTTATTTACTTTTCCTTTTCAAATCACAATCTTATTCTAAATATTAAATAACAACATAAATATTGTTAATTAATATTTTCCATTTAAGTTATTCTTATTACATGTCACTATTTATTTTGCCATTTTCATTTCTAAATTATATACGTCTCGAGTCAATACACGTTCCGAGTCACAATATTAATATCTATCGGTCCAAATAACAATTCTAACCCATCTTTTGGCTTGTCGAGGCCACTCCGAGACTAAAAAGTCTCGGTTAGCACCCGACTTCGCTCACAACATCACATCATAACTTTCTACTCTAAAAATTTAACCACAAAGCCATTCGGCCTTAACAATTATTCGGCCAAATTAACCTACGCCTCAACAGTAACAATCAACTCCAATCCGGATCCAAACCTCTCGACACAATAACAATAACAAATGTAAACTTACCACAATAATACCATAACCATTCGAACCATTTTAATCTTACCTCACCGAGACCACACGGTTTCGGCTGTGAATCTACGTCGCGGACAATACAAACCAAACGGAACAAAATGATTCTCACTAACCTTGACCCACATCACGACACGACCATAATTACCAAAAAAATTATCATGCCGAGACCAAGAGGTCTCGGCTCGAACTTGTTGTCGCACAAAACGTCCAAATAGACCCATGTATAATCGGTCCAAACAATTCAGACTCGAGAATCCATAAATCAAAACCAAAACTATCATCAAACTATAACCCTTATGTGGGTTTCGGCCCCAATCAGATCCGCAAGAACCGAGCAAAAAGAAAGGAAAAAAAATATATATCTAAACCTGAATAAGCCACTAATAATAAGCTCGACCATGAGCTTATGCTCACGGTACCAAAACCCTTGACACAACTCGACCCGAAACGATGATACCATAACATTTATTAGTGATTTTTAGTTAATAAAAACGTAAAACCCGTTCGTTTTTAACACCCAATCGAACACAACAGAAAAATGTAACTCGACAAGATCGATTTGTTGCACACCGAGTCACAACCACCGGTGACTCGGTGTTACCCTCCTTTAACACTCTATGATATGAACATATCTTGGTCGGAAAAATATGTGGTGGCACGTGGTGACGTTGGAGGCGCGTATACGTCACATACGGGGCTCAAAAGATGAAATGAAAGTGTTTTGGGTGGCGGTGTGGCTTTAATGTTGGTGGTGATGAAGGTCGGAGGTGGCCAGAGTTTGGTGGAGAGGGGGGGTGGGGGGCGTCGGCTGCAAGAGGCAGGGAAGAGGGGGAATAATCTAAACCATAAAATCTTATAATTGTGTTTATATAGTGCTAGGCTTAGGGTTGTGTAACCCTAAGGACCAAAATTGCCCACAGCCAAAGCCTAGGGGTGGCGGTAAATCTTTAGTTCAGGGACCAAATTTGTCATTTTAGCAATCTTCCTTGAAATGAGGCTCGGGGCTCATTTAGGCTAGTAAACGATCGATTCAAGACACGGGAATTTCACCATTGCGTTCTGAATAATTTTTCCAATAAAAATGACTATTCATACGCCTCGTTTCTCACAAATAATAAAATAATCAAATCAAATCGTCGGTTGTGCCAGTACGCGTTGTGTACAAATTTCACGTTTCGCGAGATAACTTCACATTTTCAAACCAAATAAGTTCAGAAAGATTCGTATATGAAAAACAGGGATAATCTCGTATAGAAATACGTCTGGAAAATTACGGGTTATCACATAACGTTTGTAGTGTAAATAGATTATAGATGTATAGCAGATAACTAGATACCTACCGAGATCAATCTTGCACCTAGCCAAGTACGTTTTGGTGAAGGATATGGAAGTAACAATCGACCAACACCAAAAATGGCAACCGAAAAGAAATGAAGCACCAAGCTTGATTGTTTGGGGTTCAGACCAGATAATAGAGCAATGGTCCCACTTGAGAACATGCCACCAAGGCTCAAGTAGTCGAAACATGCTTGACGCAGTTCTGTTCTCGCTGGATCAGGTGATACAAAAAACACCTTGTACAATGCTCTAGCCAATGTGTTGATTGTAGATGCCACTATGTTGGGAATTAAATGTTCTGAAGATTAGTATTGGAAATTAAATATTCACAAGGTTAGTACTGCTCAAGGAAATTCACTAAGTGTTGATTCTACTGCTAGTGTATTTCATTCTACTGCTAGTGTTAGAGTTTCTACTGCTGGAAGATACTGCTGCTAGAGTAAAAGATCCTACTGCTGCAAGGATAAGTGTCGCGTATTCTACTGCTGACTGGATAAGTATGAGAAAGATATTTGTGTATAAAAGTCAAATATATACGGTAGACAATATGTTTGATAAGTGATCAGTCAACAAGTTGTGTACACAGATTCATGTTGTATCTTTGCTACTGACACACACAAGCTAGCGATTAGACAATACTCAAGTGTGCATGTGCTTAGATATTTCATATATAGAGAGTTAGACATTAGTTAGAATAAGTGCTTAATGTGTAACGACTAGTTGATAACTGAAAAAACATACATTCGAGTTGTTCATAACAGAAAATAGTTTTCTTTGTAATAGAGATTCAAGGTTTTGTAACCCTAGTGATAGTGAAGATCACTCGTATTATTCTCAATAATATTGAATTGTTTGGTGTTATACTTTCTGTGTTCATTGTTCATCACACAAGCATCATTGTTCCATTTCCATAATTAATATCCTTCTAAGTGTGGTTAAGTAGATTCCGCATACTTAATCATATTCACTCAAAGTATCATATACACACACGTTATAAAGGACTAACATCCTACCAAGTGTATCGAATCCTCTCACACTGGCTAGAATTATTAAAAAAATTGTAAAATTGATCAGTGATATGAATGGAAAGAAAGGAAACTGTAGTTAAAGAGAGATAGACACATGTATGCATGAATGACCTTGCGCAAGGTGCAGAAAGAGTCGAGATAGACACATGTATGAAACACTTATAATGTTGTCAAATCTAGTGGGAGCATTGTGTTGTAATTACTGAATTATATATATTAATGTAATGATCTGTAATTCAGTGGGAGCTACAAGCTTTGATATCTTGGTAGTAACCCAGATTATCTCTAGAATGTCTTGAGATAATTACTTTCCAATTGTAGACACTTGTGGTTTTAAGGATAGTCATGTACATTTCCTTACTAGACAAGGTGGTTCTATATCTACTAATATCTATGACACAATCATATTGATCACATAAACAAACGATTGACATGTTGTTTATCTGGTACATGATGTTGTTCCATTCACAAGTGGGTGAAATCTTATATTGTGTGCAAGGTACAACATATAGGAATATGATTTAAAGAACTGTCTTAACCGCAAGGTGAGAAACTAAAGTTCTAAATATGACTAATATACATCTAAGTCTTGAAACACTTGTTTTTGAAATTTAGCTTAAGTGAGACCTTGACTAGATTACAACAAGAAGGTAAAATTCCATGACTACGTGAGACCGTGACATGGATTATTACTGTTTCTAAATTAGATACTTATTAGAACAAGTGTCAATATGATAATAAGACTATTTCAAACTAAATATTTATGTATTATTGAAATGACATAAATAAATGAAGTAATCTAATACTACTTCAAATTTGAATATTTACGTATTCTTGGAATGTCATGAATATATGAAGTAATAAATTAAGTTGAAATTACTACTGAAACCAAATTGTGGTGTTCATGATTACTTTAGTTATACATGTTTATATTTTATTGTAAAGATATAAATATTAAGTCTTTTAATTGTTACAAGACTTATAATAAAGTAAGACGTTAACTTGTTATGTTTTTAATTAAGACATATACAAGAAGTCATTGAGTAGATCAATGATTTATAATGCATATTGGGAATATAACAGTTTATGTCTTCTTGTTAAGAAATGGACATGAAGTGACTTGGTCAAAAAGTACTTATGTTATATTGCATGAAATTGACTTGGAAATTATATTATACCATTAAGTTGACTTAGTTGGTAAATAGATAAGCCAAACGAAATATATTTATCTTACATATTGTAAGATTGTCTTACAATATTAATCCTAATGAAATACATAATATTTATGGTACGTTCAGTTAGAAAAATCAAACTCTTGTTATATTGTTTGATGAAAGATAACTATATCTTCTATTCTTCCAAAATTATCAAGGTTAGAAAATTGATTAGTATATACTTAATTAGAATCCAACCTAGAAGATTAATAAGACACCATTTATTATGGAATGTGATGAATCACATTAAGTCTTAAAATTGAAGTTCGGAATTTGTTAAAGTGCTTTTGAGTAGGTTATTAACAAACTAATGTTAGGAACTGTCAATATGTATTTGTACTGTCCCAAAAGAGAACAATTTTGTGTTGCTCTACTTGCTAAGTATTTATAGATAGTCTATAAATTGCAAAAGGCAAGTGGGAGGTTTTATCTTGAAAAGATAAAATTACAAGATACATAATCTTCTAAAATACACTAGTAAAGTCATGATGAAGATTAAACATGTTAATGTTAAATCTCAAGATGATGGAATTCTCATTCATAGATCCACAAGGATATCTCAAATATTTGTATAATATGTTGAGGATTATGAGTTACAGTATTATGGTAAACCTGTTGATGAATTGCAAATATTGAATTTGGCAAGTTACTCATATTATGAATGTTTAGATGCAGTTCATAAAGATAATTAGTTTTGGAAACTTAATTAATCTTGAACTCTATAGTTACACTATAGAATGAAGATGAGTTTCTACAAAGGAAATGAAAATCTTAGAGATTTAAATTTTTGAGTAGAAATCATAATGGACAAATTTTGTATACATATTTAATGTGTGAAAAGATTATCAATCACACTTAAGCAATTAACTATGATTGAAATTCTTTCTAAGCACATTAAATGTATAGAGATTATTATTGTCATTCTTAGTTTCATTTATATGAAATTAACAATGGAATATCAAAACTCTTTCTTGAGTAATTACTTGTGCGAGAACGATAAGTAATTGAAAGGAGTATTTGAATTCAAATAATATTTGGAAGTATAAAAAGAGCAATAATTCATGAATGGATTAATGCATGCATCTAGGAGGTATAGTTATGTTTAATTATTAAATTCAAGTTTTGATTTATAATTAAAATAAGATAATTCCTTAATATTCCTGAAAGCTAGTGGGAGTGTTATATTTATTTTCTTATTTGATATATGTTGTATAACATATAGGAAGTAACATTCCATTAACATTAAATGTTAAGTCTTAGTTTGGAATGAAACTTCACTTGGAAATTTAGGAAATAAACATACAACCTTGGAATATATGTTTATTGTTATAAACATAAGCGGTAAAATAATTGATTCTAATAGAACATGATATACTATTAGAAAGTCTGAATAGAAACATATATTTGAAAAGATATAACATGAATGAAATCTAAGTTTGACACAAGGATTTTTCATGTACATCATGTTATTTGTTGTATCATGCTTGGATGAAAGATGATTTGACAACATTAATATCTAATTGAAAGTTATTAGATAACTAAGTGTAATGGATATGGTTGGATATAGAATTAACATCCTCATCCTGGAATTGCTCCTAAATTCTAAGTATAAACCATATGGCAAATTGTTGCGTAATCGTGATAGTCGACAAATCTTAAAAGATTTGAAGGTATCAAACATTACACAATGGATATTAAAGTTTATGGAATTTTAAAGAGCATATTATTGTTTGCATGTGATGAAGCGAAAAGTGTACCGCTTTTAAGGGGTTATTTAAGCCCTAAATCGTATTTATTTGATCAAATATTGCCCTAAATCGTTCCTTTTGTCATTTTAGGTACTTTTGAGGAGAAATCTGGAAAAGGAGGCATTTTGGACGTTTTTGGAGCATTAAAGTGAAGAAAACGGCAAAGTCTCAAAAATCGGCTAAAAGTTACTCTTGACGGCGTCAAGATTTACTCTAGACGGCGTCATGCCTTGGCAAGAAAAGTTGGATGTGAAATTTACTCATGACGGGCCAGTGAAAATAGCATGTGAATTCTGACGGCGTCACGCTTTAACTTGATCAAGGGCGTCACGGCTTAAATCATAAGGGGACGGTGTCACGTTCATGGTTAGACGGCGTCAAGCCTTGATAAGCCAGAATGGATTTTTGAAGAGCTAAAGAGGGACGGCGTCAAGAAGGTCATCCGGGAACCCTAAAAGCGGCGAGGTGACGGCGTCACACTCCATAAGGTGACGCCGTCAGATCCAAAAATCTATATATAGTTTTCTAATTTTTTGTCATTAAGGGAGGGCTTAGTGTGTGGAATTTTGGGATAAAACCCTAGGACGAATTCAGCTTCTTTTTCAAGGCTTTTTGCCTTGAGATCTTCCATGTTTCATTGAAAGATAAGTTATCAATTAATCATTCAATATGTCTATGTGTTGTTTGATTCTATCTTATTCTTGTCTTTTGTTTAACATGTTAGGCTAATTTTATCTTGTGTTTGCTTAGATCTAATGAAACCTAGCTATTGATTATTGGTTGTTAGTGTGTTGTTAGTTGTATTGGATGATTGTTTATCTATGTTAGGCTTAAGAAAACTGGCTAACTTCCTATTCGGTAACTTGCTTGAACGTCTTAAGAAACATGAACCAAATGCGTACTAAAGGTTTTTATGGTTGTATTTAATGCACAAGCGAATTCTAGTGATCCCATGTTAGGAGCTTCCTAGCCGGCTCGACATAGGAGTGAAGTAGGAGCTTGTAGAGTTGGGGAAGTAAGTACGCCACCCCACGAATGGTATTAAGGAATACACCCGTCATCCACGCAACTAATACACACTAATTAACCGGTAAAAGATAGTTAGGGAGTAAGGAAATCTAAGTAAACACATTTCTCTACACATAAGTTTCTCACCACATTTTATTTTCAGTTATTTATTTTATTTGCATTCGTAGTAATTTGGGTTAGTTGACTAGCAACTAATTCCGCCCACTCCTTCAAAACCCGAGATTTTACTTGCTTTCATAAAATTATAAAAACATAAAAAAGAATCTTCCTCAACCCTTAGACCTAATTAGAGTAGCCTTTCATACCTAACGAACACTATTCCCTGTGGAGAACGATCAATCCCCCGTACTTACCACTACACTATACTACATCGGTCAGGTACACTGCCTGGTGGGGTTGTAAGCCTCTTGGGATCCCTCGAGAGGTAAAACCTGTTGTAAGGTTACAAAACCACGCAATCATTTGCATACAATGATGCTAGTAAAATTGAGATGACACTCAATACTAGTCCTGGTGGGAGTTCATCCTTGTTAATGGCCATGTGTACTAGTTATGCTTAACTATAAGCATAGTTGCATTATACATTAAAGAATTAGAATACTTTAAACTATAAAAGATTTGATAGTTTAATTGTCATAAATTCGTGGTTGAGGATGTCACGCATTTTATGAAATATTATGTGGCCATATCAAGATAATTGAATGCACACATACAAGAATTTCACTAATTGAATTCTTGAAATAAGTATTCTCAAAATTCTGATAGATCAAGATTAGTTGATTTATGCCTTGTCAACAAGTATGTTTGACACGACTTGAGGCATAATTCATTAATAAGAATTATCATGCATTGATCTATTTTAGTATTTGGATAAGGGATGTTAAGCAATTATTATTTACAATGAATTAAAGTACTTGGTCCGTTTGTTTTCATTAATAATAAATTGTATCCTATATTTGCATGTTTAAATCCGTGAATAACTTATGTTATTTTAAATTGTCCGTTGTCACTTAATGATATGGGAATATCATTAAATTAAGACAAATATGAGTATTAGTAGAATATACTTGAAAGTATATTGATGCGTTGACATGCCAATTTTACATGATATTCAATGAATTGAATATAGGACTTATCCCAACTTCATGAGTTTACTTTATGGATCTTGTCATCAAGTAAATCATGTGAATATAGTTATCCTCAGACTTGAGATGCCAGATAACTGTCATGCATGCAGTGCATTTCTGTGATTCAATTTAACGCTATACGTAACTGGTAGCTATAAGGATTGTTTTCGGGAGTGTTGCAAAGTGCGTGAGTTATGCTCGTAGTCAAGATAGAATTTGTTTCTTCAAATTGTTTGAAGTTTAATACTGCTGGGCCCCTCGTAGAGTTGACAAGATGTTTGCGTGCGCACGCCCAAGATCTTCCCTGAATATGTTCAGAAGATTTGGTAATCTTGGTCAATCAAAACCAACGAGAAACAGAATTATCTCTATATAACATTACACAATGGATCAATTCCCGACGTTGAATAAAATATTAGTACCCAATTAAAATATTATGTGACATTTCGTAATTTCAAGGTCAATATCTAATTCATATTCTATTTCTATTTTCACTTGAGTAAAAATTTCATTTTTACTTTTCACCCGATTTAGCGATTTTCGCGTTTCTAGCTTTTCATGAGCCGTGTTAGGATTCCTATCCGTTTTCATGTCATAAGTGATTTAATATTCCATCATATACTCCTAATATTCAAAACTTCTATATTTCACATTTTCTGTTCCGTTTCACGATTTTGTCAAATTTTGGTAACAACTCGCGTTTTTAGTCTGCGTTTTTGATTTTTAATTTCGTTTTAACACTCCGGAAAACCCAAGTCTCCCATGAAATATTAAAATTAGTCATTTTAACACTTCATAACAATTTCATAATATTTTTATAACACTTTTCCAAAATTCACGTTTTCAGTTCACCCGGTACTGCGTAATTCGCGTTTTTAAGACCGTACGCTTGATTTAAACCCCACAAACACACTAATACTTCAAATATTGATCCAATATTAATAAAATCTGAACTTTATAATTGTTTTACAAGCTTTAGTAGTTAACCACTCTTCACCTTTCTAATTTACCACTTAAAACCCCTAAATACTACTCATTACCTTACATAATTCACTCCAACACTTATATACATTATACATACATATATACTTAATATTTTTACAAAAAAATCAATAAAATACCTTCCTTATATCACCCCAAAACCGGCCATAGTAACACACACACTCCATTTGTTTTGATTTCCAAGAAAATTAAATCATATTCTCTCTTTACATGCAAATCTCACCTACTTTTGAAAAACCATCTATATCCTCTTCTTCCTTGTGTGGGCTGCCGAAATTTAACACAAAAACACACTCATATCATCTTGATTTTTATCCCAAAATCATCTCCACAACATCTTCTTGAAGGTGCTCACAAAAGATGGTGGTTTGAATCAAAGTTTTGAAGGTTCTATTGAAGTTTCTTGGGGTTTTTCTTGAAGTCTTCCTCAAAGTTGTTAAGAAGTTTTTCCAAGGTGGTTAAGGGCTGTAAATCTTAGGGTTTATCAAGGGTAATACTTGGTTAGAAAGGTTGGTTGAAAGACTTGGGTATTGGGTCTCTTGGTTGGTGATTATTAGGCTAGTTGTTCTTGTTCTTGATCTCTTGTTCTTCATCCATAAAATCTTTGTAAGGAACCAACCCTCAAGTTTTCACTTCACTACTGTATTTACATGTTACTTTATGTATTTCATATGTTTCATAAGTTATTTATGCTTTATTATACTTGGTACATACTAAAAATCACTAGAAAACCCTAATGGGACTTGTATTGCAAAACAGTCTGCTGATCAGTGGTAATAAGGTAATTAACTGGACGAATCAGTAGACTTTGGACCTAAACTAAAAATATGTAGTTGTAGATCTATGTCTTGTGGTCATTTCCCCGGGTGTCTATTTCCGTGACGACACCCGATGATTAAGATATGATTTTTCTTGTAAAAACAGTCAGATTTTGTATACTGTTCCCATTCGGGGAAAAATTCAAGTTTTATTGCAAAACTTTTTAAATAGCCAATATGTAGCCTGTTCTAGAGAAACAGAGCTATCATCTCCAATTGATTTCACCTTCATAGGGTCTGTAGATTTTAAGATATGGTCGTTTTGGTAAGACGTAAAACTCAGTCAATTTCACCATTTGGACAGACTTGTAAAGAAAAATTGTAAAAAGTGTTCATACCTGCAAACTTTTGAGTAAACTCATTTTTACAGTAAACTAGGGAATTAGAGGAAACTAGGGATATAAAGAACATAATTTTTTGACTTACGGTTTGCAAGTTATGAATTTTTGAAAGTGGTTAAGTTATAAAAATTCCATCAGCTTTGTAATTAAAAGTTATAAAAAGGTTAATAACTTATGAATTTGGACCCTTAAGTTTTATTTTGAACCACCTAATATATTTTGGACCTTTAGACATAATCTGAACCTTTTGACTAAGAATGGAACCCTTTGACTAAAATTGGACCTTTGGACTTAAATTGAACCTTAATACTTATTTTGGACTTAAGAACAAATATTGATATAAAACTTGAAATTGGGTAAGAAAATAAATATTTCACATATGTAATCATTTTTAAAAGGGCTAAATTAAATCTTGATAATTATTTAAACATTATGTACCAAGCATAATTGAGATTGTAACTTATTGAACATATAGAATTAAAGGTATCATTATTCTTAGAATCTAAGACACGCGTGTATATTCTAGGTTGCTCGTAGAGTTCTTGCGGTTATTTCTTCACTTCTTCACTTGATTGTTCATTTTTGCTTAAGGTGAGTTCATAGCCCCACTTTTTACTTACTTAATTGTTTTATAAGCTACTTGGGGGAGATACATCCTACTGTTTTTACTATGATCACAATTGTTTACAAACTGTTATTGGAAATGGAAACTTTACTGAACATCTGATATGCACTAAGTACCTTCCTTGCCAAAAGCAAGTCCCTCAATCATGAACCATTAATCACTTGTGAGTGAGCGCGAATATAGGGATATAGGCCTATAGGAATTGACCCTCCCGCCATGTTGACTGGGTGCGGTCAACATGTGATGTACTATATTCGAGTTACCTAGGTATTTGGCAAGATACCTAGCTCTGGGGGCAACTATTACATTATGAAATCCGCGGTTACTGTCGACTTACACCAGGGTTACTGGTGCCGGTTAACGCTTTGAGTGTCATGAGCTTAGTGCAGTGGTTATATTTGAACTTCCGGGCGTATAACAACGTAGCCCGCTTTCTGGGAAACTTGAAATATTGTGATCAACTATTTTATTTAAACCTAAGAATTTACTCAACTTTATGTTGACCTTTTTAGCATGTTTTATCCCAGGTCCGTAATATGTTAAAGCTTGGATGGGCGGCGCAAGGATATGGATATCGGCAATGACGGCCCATGTTTTAAAATCACATTCGATGAAACTTAAACTTTTAAACTCATGCCATGTTTAAACTTATGTTGTCTTTAAAACTTGTGTTGTTATAAAACTTTTGGGACCTCTTTTGCTTAACTCTGATATTATCGAATGTGAAAATTATTATAAAAGTTTTTATTTTGAATTCGTTTACTATAATTGTACTATGTGACTAATAAATAGCACCCTATGTTGTATTCCGCTGCGTTCCAAAAATGGGGGTGTTAAAGATTGGTATCAGAGCACAAGTTATAGTGAACTAGGTCATTTTTTTTAAACCTAGACTATAACCTTTAATTTTTCAAAAGTCATGAGTTCCATCATCTTGTCCGATATCCATGCGCGCCAACTTCCTAAATTTCCTAGTACTCTATTGAGCATATATCTTTGTTATATTATACTAAGGATAATTATAGAAGCACTATAATTATTTCTTAACTCGTTCGATAATCCGCAAAAGTATCACTTCTCATATATGTAACCTTTTGTGCACTAAACTTCCTTGGTGTATTTTATGCTATTCATGAGCATTGTGAATTTCCATCCGGAAATTTATACACATCTTCAAGTTATATCAGACATTGTATGTGATTACAATTGTCTCTCTTATTTATCAGACATTGTAGGTGATTACAATGGTCTCTCTTATTTATCAGACATTGTAGATGATTACAAGGGTCTCTCTTATTTATCAGACATTGTATGTGATTACAATGGTCTCTCTTATTTATCAGACATTGTATGTGATTACAATAGTCTCTCTTATTTATCAGACATTGTAGGTGATTACAATGGTCTCTCTTATTTATCAGACATTGTAGATGATTACAAGGGTCTCTCTTATTTATCAGACATTGTATGTGATTACAATGGTCTCTCTTATTTATCAGACATTGTATGTGATTACAATGGTCTCTCTTATTTCTCAGACATTGTTTGTGATTACAATGGTCTCTAAACTCTTTCATAACCGTATGTAATATCATTTCATATAACATCGAAACATGTTGCAGTTTATCAATTTCTATTGGTTGTCATACTCCCCGTGAACTCATGTTTTCTGAGCATTTCCGCTTACTTTCTGAATCACCACTATTAATACTATGTATATAAAGATTATTCATATACACTTTGTTTACTCTCGAATACTTATCATTATAAATGTTTTACCGATTCTTACCCTTTATATACTCAGTCTCGAGGGCATCATGTCAAACCCTACTCCTCCCAGTTATGTACCTATTTCACCAAAATTACTAAACTGTTATACATACTTATTTATTTTTTACGATCCTCTTAAACTTTCTCAGGCATTGTGGGTGGCACAACGGTCTCATTTATTTTCAAAACATCGTGAGTGATAATTTAAAAACTTTTCATGACCTTATACAACATTGCTTAACATAAAACCCATCTTAGTCTATCGATTTCCCTTGATTATCTCGCTATCCACCTCCGAAAATTAATTTGAATAATTGTCCTAAACTTTTGAACAGTACATCACCTCGTAACCCATCACCTAGAAACAAATTAATTAAATTGAACTCGACTTTAACCTATCATCTTATAACATTTTTACTCCAAGTGGTGGGATTTATTCAACCCATAATTATCTACTATTTTGCATCAACATGTTGCGACAACTTCTATCCGTTGCACTTGCTATTTCACTATCATTTTGTAAACAATTTTATTATTATTTTATAAACTATCCTTTCACTATATTTCAAGATCATATATATTGCTTCGTAATCCATCGTTTTGAACTCTTCTAGTTGATGGGAGTATGACTTTAAATTTGTACCTCGGATCGTGTTGTCTTCTAACACTTACCTTTGAAACGTGATTGACTAACGTCTCATTCTTCTTCTCGTTACTTCTTATGATTTTGAAGAATAGCATTTGGTGCTGTTTTTATTATGTTTAGTGTCGGCAATATATAAGTAGGATGATTTATAATCATCTTATTGAAATGGATTGGGACGCCTCTTTATTTGAATAAGAAAATTATAAACCGCCGAACCATAAGTTTATAATTCCTTACTTACATGGATTGGGACGCCTCTTTATGTAAGTGACGAATTATAAATGAGTGGGCTTATGTGTATCCGCCATAGCGTGCGTACGAATCATTCTTTGGGCTATGAACTCCTCTCGACTCGTAATTTGTTATGTGGACTTTTCCGAATTTGTATCGACCGCCGCGACCTTGATAAGCTAATAGTAATGTGCTATTATCCGCTTCCAAGAATTGATGACTTGTTAGAATTCTTCAATCCATTCCCTCTTGTTCGTTGAACATATTTGATACTTTGGCTTTTGATCATTCAACTTTCGTTGGAAACCTCGACGATGACTGTCTATATCGTCATCTCTTCACAATTAAGCCATCTCTTCACAGTTTAACCATACGACGATTAAGACGAATTGAGCGCCGGGACGTCGCTCTCTTAAGGGGTACATACTGTGACATTTCTTAATTTCAAGGTCAATACCTAATTCATATTCTATTTCTATTTTCACCTGATTAAAAATTTCATTTCTAAATTTTTACTTTTCACCCGATTTAGCGATTTTCGCGTTTCTAGCTTTTCATGAGCCGTGTTAGGATTCCTATCCGTTTTCATGTCATAAGTGATTTAATATTCCATCATATACTCCTAATATTCAAAACTTCTATATTTCACATTTTCTGTTCCGTTTCACGATTTTGTCAAATTTTGGTGATAACTCGCGTTTTTAGTCTGCGTTTTTGATTTTTAATTTCGTTTTAACACTCCGGAAAACCCAAGTCTCCCATGAAATATTAAAGTTAGTCATTTTAACACTTCATAACAATTTCATAATATTTTTATAACACTTTTCCAAAATTCACGTTTTCAGTTCACCCGGTACTGCGTAATTCGCGTTTTTAAGACCGTACGCTTGATTTAAACCCCACAAACACACTAATACTTCAAATATTGATCTAATATTAATAAAATCTGAACTTTATAATTGTTTTACAAGCTTTAGTAGTTAACCACTCTTCACCTTTCCAATTTACCACTTAAAACCCCTAAATACTACTCATTACCTTACATAAATCACTCCAACACTTATATACATTATACATACATATATACTTAATATTTTTACAAAAAAATCAATAAAATACCTTCCCCATATCACCCCATAACCGGCCATAGTAACCCCACACACTCCATTTGTTTTGATTTCCAAGAAAATTAAATCATATTCTCTCTTTACATGCAAATCTCACCTACTTTTGAAAAACCATCAATCTCCTCTTCTTCCTTGTGTGGGCTGCCAAAATTTAACACAAAAACACACTCATATCATCTTGATTTTTATCCCAAAATCATCTCCACAACATCTTCTTGAAGGTGCTCACAAAAGATGGTGGTTTGAATCAAAGTTTTGAAGGTTCTATTGAAGTTTCTTGGGGTTTTTCTTGAAGTCTTCCTCAAAGTTGTTAAGAAGTTTTTCCAAGGTGGTTAAGGGCTGTAAATCTTAGGGTTTATCAAGGGTAATACTTGGTTAGAAAGGTTGGTTGAAAGACTTGGGTATTGGGTCTCTTGGTTGGTGATTATTAGGCTAGTTGTTCTTGTTCTTGATCTCTTGTTCTTCATCCATAAAATCTTTGTAAGGAACCAACCCTCATCTTTTCATTTCACTACTGTATTTACATGTTACTTTATGTATTTCATATGTTTCATAAGTTATTTATGCTTTATTATACTTGGTACATACTAAAAATCACTAGAAACCCTAATGGGACTTGTATTGCAAAACAGTCTGCTGATCAGTGGTAATAAGGTAATTAACTGGATGAATCAGTAGACTTTGGACCTAAACTAAAAATATGTGGTTGTAGATCTATGTCTTGTGGTCATTTCCCCCGGTGTCGATTTCCGTGACGACACCCGATGATTAAGATATGATTTTTCTTGTAAAAATAGTCAGATTTTGTATACTGTACCCATTCGGGGAAAAAGTCAAGTTTTATGGAAAACTTTTTAAATAGCAAATATGTAGCCTGTTTTAGAGAAACAGAGCTATCATCTCCAATTGATTTCACCTTCATAGGGTCTGTAGATTTTAAGATATGGTCGTTTTGGTAAGACGTAAAACTCAGTCAATTTCACCATTTGGACAGACTTGTAAAAAAAAATTATAAAAAGTGTTCATACCTGCAAACTTTTGAGTAAACTCATTTTTACAGTAAACTAGGGAATTAGAGGAAACTAGGGATATAAAGAACATAATTTTTTGACTTACGGTTTGCAAGTTATGAATTTTTTAAAGTGGTTAAGCTATAAAAATTCCATCAGCTTTGTAATTAAAAGTTATAAAAAGGCTAATAACTTATGAATTTGGACCCTTAAGTTTTATTTTGAACCACCTAATATATTTTGGACCTTTAGACATAATATGAACCTTTTGACTAAGAATGGAACCCTTTGACTAAAATTGGACCTTTGGACTTAAATTGAACCTTAATACTTATTTTGGACTTAAGAACAAATATTGATATAAAACTTGAAATTGGTTAAGAAAATAAATATTTCACATATGTAATCATTTTTAAAAGGGCTAAATTAAATCTTGATAATTATTTAAACATTATGTACCAAGCATAATTGAGATTGTAACTTATTGAACATATAGAATTAAAGGTATCATTATTCTTAGAATCTAAGACACGCGTGTATATTCTAGGTTGCTCGTAGAGTTCTTGCGGTTATTTCTTCACTTCTTCACTTGATTGTTCACTTTTGCTTACGGTGAGTTCATAGCCTCCCTTTACTCATTTTAATGTTTTATAAACCTCGCGAGGGGGATACATGCTAGTTTTTAAAACTGAATACAAGTAGCTTTTGGTATGCTTGACCCGATTACACGATTATAGTTATTGAGTAGCTTTTGCCATTTAAGTCCCTAATTTCATGAACCGTTAATTCCATGGGGGAACGCTATTATTATGAATATGCATATTTGGCTTGACAAGCCTGTCCGGATGAGTCGTGCTCATTATTTAACGGGTAGCATAATATTGAGAATTCGTGGTAGTTGGAAAACTACCTCTTAAGGGGCATTATTAAATCTAGGTCAAGGTTCGGTGTCATGAGCTCATGCTATAATCAGATTACACGACTTGTATATACATTACTTGTCACCCGATGAATAAAACTTTTATTCAATTTATTACTTATTAAACTCTATGGATTTCACTCAACTTTATGTTGACCTTTTTAGCATGTTTTATCCCAGGTCCGTAATATGTTAAAGCTTGGATGGGCGGCGCAAGGATATGGATATCGGCAATGATGGCCTATGTTTTAAAATCACATTCGATGAAACTTAAACTTTTAAACTCATGCCATGTTTAAACTTATGTTGTCTTTAAAACTTGTGTTGTTATAAAACTTTTGGGACCTCTTTTGCTTAACTCTGATATTATCGAATGTGAAAATTATTATAAAAGTTTTTATTTTGAATTCGTTTACTATAATTGTACTATGTGACTAATAAATAGCACCCTATGTTGTATTCCGCTGCGTTCCGAAAATGGGGGTGTTAAATATTATCTCTATATAACATTTCACAATGGATCAATTCCCGACGTTGAATAAAATATTAGTACCCAATTAAAATATTAGTAACCTTCCATTAAAAAATAATATAACTTAAGCCTGTTTTGTTAGCCCAGGCCAGGCCCAACGAAATAAAAAAAAAACACTTTCTTACCCCTGGATAAGCATAACGTTCATAACATAGCCACTAAACCCACCGCCTGAAACTGGATCTGATCTTTTCTCCTCTGCGCATGAGTGCCGACGTTTTATTTTTGCGACAGGTAATTATTCCAATGGTTTTAATTATGTAACTATCAATAAGAAGGAGGATTTAGAATAGGCAATTGAATTATCATTTTTGGTACCCCTTGGTCACAGACTATAATTGAGAAGTAAGAATCGATTTTTTCATTAGATAAGGGGATTTGTTAAAATCTCTTAGAAAGGATATTTACAGAATTTGTTGCTAAAAGTTTTTGAGTCATTTAAAAGCGAGCAGAAGTATAATATCATGTTAATTAGGATATCATGGGAAAATCTTCCAGATTCTGGAAACTTAATAACCAAAGGAATAGACTGTTTTGGTGTCTGATTATTGGTTTAAAAAACTACCTGTGGATGAACAAATAGCTACAAAAAGATATAAAGGTTTCAATAGTAAGAACTATTTTTTTGTGGGTTATAAATTTATATACTTGAATTATTACTTGGGTATATGTACCTAACAAAATATTGGAGGATATGCTTTAGCCACTAAGAATAGCTATGGTTCCCATGAAAACACCATCATGCCCTGAATGAAGACAACACTATCAACTTATTCATTGAAAGTTTTTCATAAATGGGCCGACATGTATTTCTTTCATAAAGGTAGTCTGCAAGCAAAAGTATTATATGTTTTCCAAGCATTTTTGACGAAGTAACAAGTAAATTTGCGTATTGAGCTTTGTAGATTTGCGTATTCATTTTTTTGGTAGTTGCTGGAAGGAAGACATCAGGTTTCCTTACGAAATGAGCCATGTCTTGCAGGTTTTGTTTCGCTTATCTGATTTTTAGTGACACGGTGCCACAAGATTGGACTGTACGTACGACATCGTTGACAAGTTTAATGGATGTAGACAAGAGACACGGTATACATTTTCTTATTTGCTCCTTTATTTCAGTATTGATTTTTTATTTTGTTTGTATGTGAAAAACAAAATACAAGAATATGAACTTGAAGTTTCTGCTACTTTGTTTTCTATTGATGTATTCACATGACATGCTATGCGCAGGTTTGGCGGGTAAATGGTCAAGAAGAGACTTCTTCCAGCACCTGATCGGAATATTTTACAGCACAAGTTGGCCGTGTAAATGTTCACCCGAAGATTTTCATTCCAGTACACAATCAGTAAGTCTTACGTAGACAATGCTATATTTTTGATTAACTAATCTGAATGCCAAAGCCCCGTGCGTGCTCGGGCATAATATCCATTAAACTTTTTTTTTTGGGCAAAGAATTGCTTACTGTGATGCAAGTCCTACTCGCCTCTTTTCACTTGGTTGTTTCAGTTTTGCAGGCACAATTCATAGGGGCTGTTTGGATGTCAAGTCAAAAAATAAATGACTGATAATGTTTTTAATCCAAGGTTCGTTCTATGTTAGTAATTATACTAATTATTTCGGTGACTAAATTCTAGGATAATATTGCTAACATAATTTACCTACATTCTTTGCAGGAAGAAGAGGAATTATATTCTCAACATTTTTGTTGCCACGCGAGCATTTTGTGAAGTAGTGGTAGAAGCAAAAGTAACAAGTTAAACTGACGGAGACGTCCTACGAATGTCTTGCTACTTTTTTAAATGAATGTTACAGGTAATAATTTTTGCTACAATCTTTCGATTATATTGAGCAGGCTCTTTCTAGGTTTTACGTCAGCTTAGCCTGGTACCTATGCTGTTGCTACCTAATATTTTATGTTTATACACTGTGCAGGCGCGAGAGATTCTGGTCCGGATTCTGTGCCCTGTGCAGGCGCAAACGAGTCTGGCTGCATCAACTCTTGACAACGGGAAGTCTACAGCACTAATGCTAAACGTAGGCGACCACATGCTTTATGATGTGATACAACAACGTGTCATGGGTACGTGCTGTTTTATTTTAATTTTTTTTTTATTTTCTAGAACTAACAAAATACTATAAGTTTTGTGGTTTGTGATGTCATCAAAGTTTTATGTCTTTTTTTTGGATATTTTGCTTTCTTTTTCCATCTTTATTGCAGGTTGCACGCTATTATGTTCATTTACCCGCACATACCATCCTCACGTGAGCAAAGTTACATGGTCATTTTTAGACCACTTGGAAGCAACTGCGGTGCTTCATAGGCTAACTATGATGCGGGTAACAAAGGTTTGGATTTCTGAGTTAATACCTTATTCTAATCTTTATACTAGGAAGACAAAATTTTACGGGAGTGTTTTGCAACTGCAGGTGATCGAATTAGCAGCTGCCCATTAAATGTTTGCAATTGGAGCTGTGAGATCTTTCGGATGTGCTCACTGGGTCATTCAGGTCATCTACAATTTTAGGAATTGCTTATTAGCGCTGTCAAAGAGCTATTTTTTTTTTTTTTTTTTTTTTTTTTTTTTTTTTTTTCCGGTTAGAATTTGTACTAAAGCAGACGTCTACTGCATATTATCTGCAGGGTATTCACAATACAAGAAACACTAGATTGAGGCTTAGTTTGGATCGATTAGAAGAGATTTTAGAGTGAGAAAGTGGGAGCCTTTTAGAGAGAGAAAGTAACTTGTAATCTATTAGCTTGAAAGGTCCAACCCTTCCCATGGGTGGGAAGGGAGTATTTATAGTGTTACATAATATGTCCCAAGTGGACTGTGGAGCGAGCTGACAAAGGGTAAAGACCCGACCCACTCCACAATACTAATTAATAACTAAACTACTAATAATATTACTGATAATCCTACGAGCTATGATGATCTAATAAGTACTCGGGGTGACCGAGTCTTCAGCTGAATATTCATATTCCTAACAATCTCCCCCTAAGGGAGGTCACCCCAGAAGTAATGCTCTGAAATTCAGTACTTTTTCCTTGGATCTTGACATCATAGCTCGTAACCCTTGATTCTTCAATATCATAGATCATTGTGCAAACATCCGTGATTTTCAGATGACTTCTCTTTTGTTTTGGATGAACTTTGAGTAATCGTTGAAAGTGTCATCCCACTTGATTCTTCAAGTCATCTTTCAGTAGTAAAACTCCATGTGATGAAATATAATTAGAGCCGACATGCTCACACTATATGGTGTCATGATCTTCAGCATCAGAGTTAGCAGAAGCTGTGTTGAAGGTCTCTAAGGTTGATCATGACTTCTTTGATGATGATGTGGTGTGAGCATGTGGTAATGGATTGGCATCTTTTCTGCAACCAGCTACAACAGCAACCAGCTACAGCATTCCACAGCTACAATCGCCAGAAGTTCCTGCATACGACAGTTAGCAATAATTCGACCGGTACTTACAAGTTTGGACTTCGAGATAGTCAACAGCATAATGTGAAAACTCTCTCTAATCCTTACCAAGACCGTTCCTAATCGAAAACCCACAGAGAGCTTTTTAAGATTTTACCGTAGTAAATCAACGATTAGGTGAGTCGCTGGAGATCACTCCACGACTGTAGACCGGTTGAAACCGTCGCGACCACTAAGCGTAATCCACGAGGAATTACCGAAGTGACCTGCTTTCAGGGCTGCTTGATGTTGACCCTGGCAGGAATTTCCATTCAATCATTGAGAATTACATTTGTAAATTCTCTCATAAATGTTCTGGCAGATTGCTAAGATCTGCGTAGGACCCTTAAGTTTACAACTGGTGTCCTTAATGATGAACAACCAGAGTAGAAATTATCCGTGTTCCTATGAGATCTTATTGTGAATCTCTTGGCTCTAGACTCAATTGTGCGTTTTGATTTAGTGAGCGGAGGCTGGAGAGGACTGCCACCTATTCAATATCATCTAACTCGGAGTGAGAGAGACGATAGGAATGTATTGAACTCGGTGACAATTGAAACAAGGATCCTTTGAGGGACCTTGAGTGGCTAGGGAGGGTTGTGCAGCGTATCACTGGGTCCATGATACTTTGTCTTCAATGCCAGCAATCAACTAAGTGATTCTGACAGCATATGTATTGACCCGGTTTCTGCCTAAGTTGTAAGGAGGGCTTCTTTCTTTTCACCCTTTATCTTTGCAATTCTTTTTCATTCTTCAACCCCTTCAGTGCTTACCGAGACTTCCTTACTAGTACCTTGTTGGGTTTGTTCCAGTACTAGCTCCATCTCAGTCGGCACTTTTCCCTCATTCACTTTTCTCCTTTTTTTAATCATACCTAAAGACTTCTACACTAACTAGTGGATTGTCCCTGGGTAGATCCCTCCGGCTCTGGCGGGATCGTGGGAACTTGGGCCTAACCTAACCATCCTTATAACTCCATACATTAATTAAAATGGTCGGTCTTTGGTGTTCTTCCACAATTGCCAAACCAAATCTTTGAAAAATCTCTCAAAGTGTTCATGATTAAGAAACACATTTTTGCAAACACTTGAGAGTTTTATATTTTTCAAATGCTCCCCCTCAACATGTGCTCGGTTGATTGTTTTATAAATTTGCACATGTTAGGTAGAGCTCACATTATTTGAATTGATCCACTTTCAGTGAACATGACCGATTCGATACACGCTTACATCACTAGTTAGACTAGCTTGAAATTATTACCCGGCCTGGTCAAGTCCACAGAAAGTTTCTCGAAATGGTACACTCTACTCAGATACATCTTTTTCGAGACACGCTTACATCACTGGTTAGACCAGCTTGAAATTATTACCCGGCCAAGACGTATCCTTTCGATTGAGGGCAATTTAAGTTACGTCAATTCATTGGTGAAGTCTGAGCCTTGCTCACGTGAGATGCCAAATCCTTTGTTTTGTTAAAACTATTTGCTCCCCCTCAATATATGCATCTATATAAACAAGATTTTCGCACATATGGAAGAGCTTGCTTTAATGACCAAAACATTTTGCTCCCCCTCAATATGTGCCTTGATATACAAAATGGTTTAGCACATACGGGAGAGCATACATTATCTTCCAAAATCATCACATTTTATCAGAATTTCCTATTTAAATCACATTCTCTCCCCCGATCAAAAATTTCAAAACATTTGAGATTTGTGATCCCAAGTGATTTAAATTAGTTTAGAAAATTTGGGAGAAAATGTGGTCAGGTTAAAATGTATTCTGATTTTGAAGCATACTATGCTTCCCTTGACTCACCAAGAAAGTGTCACTGCTGATGTTGCACAAATTTGGCAAGGTGTCGGAAATTTGAAAATTTAAATCAATTTACCACCTTGTGTAACATCAAGACTCTCTTGAAGAGTCAAACAAGATAAAGAGCCTGATGTAAAGAAGACTTATCTTCTAATACACGAAATGATACACTGAAACGTACATCAAGTCGGGAAAACATGGATATAAAGTAATCCATGCCCAGGTGAACATCACCCGGTTGGAGGAACAGCTGTCTTTTTGGCGACATGCTTTCCCCATTGTACAGCGCGGGTTGCAGTATGAAGTAACTGCAAGCCATTAAGACATGTTTTAACTGATTAGTATAACTTCTGCTCGAGCTTCATTTAAGAATCCGTGCCATTGTTGAATGACATTTCTAGATACGTAAATG
The DNA here is from genome assembly GCA_021014915.2 of Artemisia tridentata subsp. tridentata. NCBI lineage: Eukaryota > Viridiplantae > Streptophyta > Magnoliopsida > Asterales > Asteraceae > Artemisia > Artemisia tridentata. The sequence continues at coordinate 466,848,359 of CP139507.1, forward strand.
TTATCGATAAACAGAAGACATGCCTAGGTAGAACTATTTTTGGTATTTTCTGATTTTTTCGATTTTTATGGTTTTTATAGGTTTTATATTTTTGTATTTTTCTTTTTGATTTAAGATATATACAACTATGTACAAGGATATAAGAAGACAATCCTTTACTCCTCCTTTTCTTCCTGAAGACACTTGAGGGTTTCAGGAGTCATGCTTTTCATGCCAAGGCGTGGGAGAATAAACTGAAACCTTTCTCTTGAGAGGGCCTTGGTGAAGATGTCAGCTAACTGAAACTCTGTCCTCACGAAGTATAGTTCCACAATTCCTTTTTCCACCTGTTCCCTGATGAAGTGATGCCTGATGTCGATATGTTTTGACCTGGAGTGCTGAACATTGTTACAACAAAGAGCGATGGCGCTTTTGTTGTCACAATATAGGGGAATTTTGTTGTATGAGAATCCATAGTCTGACAGCTGTGATCGCATCCAAAGGATTTGTGCACAGCAAGCAGACATAGCAATGTACTCAGCTTCAGTAGATGATATGGAAGTACTCATCTGCTTCTTAGAAGACCAACTAACCAACTTTTCCCCTAAAAACAGAGCTCCTCCTGAAGTACTTCGACGAGTGTCTTGACATCCCGCATGATCAGCATCCGCGTAAGCAGTTAACTCCATTGCAGTGTCCTTAGGATACCAGAGACCCATATGAACCGTGCCGTGAAGATATCGGAAGATCCTTTTCACTGCTTCAACATGCTTCTTGGTTGGTCTGGATTGATACCGAGCACACATACACACAGCAAACAGAAGATCTGGTCTGCTAGCCGTGATGTACATCAAAGATCCAATCATGCTTCGATACTTTGTTATATCTACTGGAATCCCTGAAGGATCTTCATCCAGCTTTGTTCTATCAACCATGGGAGTGTCAACAGGTTCACTTGAATAGAATCCAAACTTTTTCAAGATCTCGTTGGCGTATTTGGATTGATTAATGAATATGCCTCCGGGACTTTGAGAAACTTGTAATCCTAAAAAGAATGACATTTGTCCCATCATGGACATTTGGAACTTGGAATTCATCTCCTTTGAGAAACTATCACATTCACTAGGATCTGTTGAAGCAAAGATGATATCATCTACATATATCTGAACCAGCAGTAGATGGTTTCTTGACTTCCTGGTGAATAGTGTGGGATCAACAACACCCTTAGAGAATCCGTTCACTAGGAGGAACTTGGACAATGTATCGTACCATGCCCTTGGTGCCTGTTTTAACCCATATAGAGCCTTCTTCAAGCGGTAAACATGAGTAGGATGTTCAGTATCCACGAATCCTTCTGGTTGACTTACATAAACTTCTTCCTTTAAATCACCATTCAAGAATGCCGTTTTGACATCCATCTGATAGACTATCATATTTCGACTAGCAGCATTTGCAAGGAAGATTCTTATAGCTTCAATTCTAGCAACCGGAGCAAACGATTCTTCAAAATCAATGCCCTCTTCTTGTCTGAACCCTTTAGCAACTAGCCGTGCCTTGTTCTTTAACACATCACCATACTCATCAAGCTTCACTTTGAAGATCCACTTTAAAGCAATGATCATTGCACGCTCTGGAGGAGGCACTAATTCCCATACTTCAAGTCGATCAAACTCATGGATTTCATCCTGCATAGCCTAGAACCAGCAATCTTTAGTGATTGCTTCTTTGGCATCTTTTGGTTCGACTTTGGACAGTACGGAATTGAAGAAGTACCATAGTGCATCAGTGGCTAGTTGATTACGTGTGGATACTGGACGTGAAGGATTGCCTATGACGTTGTCGATTGGATGATCACTGGTCCATTTCCTGAGATGGTCGTGAGGTTGTAGGTTATGAATAGACGTTGCAGTGTTGTGTCCTTCCAGTGCGGATGTGTCTGATGAATGTTCAGGAGCAAATATATTTTCAAAAGGAGCCTCATCAACTGGAGCAAAAGGATTAACTTCCAATGAATTATTATCTGAAGATTCTTGTACTACTGGAGAAGTTTGAGCGTTTGATGACGAAGGCGATAGACTGGCAGCTGGAGCATTGTGACTGACAGATACTGAAGCTGTGGGGCCTTCTGAACCTTGTGGGGCTTGAACCTCAGTCATAGGAAGTATAGCAGGTTCACTCAGAATGGTTCCATTCGATGGCTCAAAGTATTCATCAAACATAGGATCGAATAACTTCTTCAACTCCTCACAAGTAGGTGGCACATAAGAATCTGCAGGCGTGGAATTCTGTACAAGTCCTGAACTAATGGGTCCAGGAGACAAAAGGTTAAGATCGGGTCCAGAACTAATTTGTCCTGAAGCAGGTTGCTCACTCAGCTCATCGAACGTAACATGAATGGTTTCCATAATTTTAAGGGTTCTCTTATTGTAGATTCGATACCCTTTACTTTCTGGTGCGTATCCAACAAAAATACCTACATCTGCTTTAGCTCTTAACTTTCCCAAGTCTTGACTATCGTTAGTTGGGTAGCAAAGTGCACCAAACACACGGAGAAAGGAAAGATCTGGTTTCTTGTTATGAATTAACTCGAAGGGAGTCTTCTCATGAACCGGATGAATTAAGGATCGGTTTTGAGTGTAACATGCTGTTGCAATAGCCTCTGCCCAGAGAAACATCGGTGTCTTTGAAAAGATAAGCATAGTTCTTGCAGTCTCCACCAGAGTACGGTTTCTTCGTTCAACCACTCCGTTCTGTTGAGGAGTGCGAGGGATACTTTTCTGATGCGTGATGCCAATACTTTCATAGAAATTACGGAGTTGTTGGTTAACAAACTCCGTACCATTATCAGTGCGGATGATTCTGACAGTTTTATTGAGCCTTACTTGCAGCTGTTTTATCAGTTTAATGATAACCTCTGGAGTTTCGTCCTTGGTTCTCAAAAACTTCACCCATGTGAACCGAGAATAATCATCTACTATCACCAGAACGTACTTCTTTCCATTTATGGTTTGTATTCTCATTGGTCCACACAAATCCATGTGGAGGGTATGAAGAACTTCCAAGTTGGTGTTGATGGTTTTAGGCTTGTGGGTTTGTTTCTTGCTTTTACCCAGTTGACATGCAGAGCAGAGATGATCTTTCTCATATTTCAGTCTGGGCATCCCTCTAACAAGATCTTTACGGGAAAGATTATTTATGGTACCGAAGTTCAAGTGGTTCAAACGACGATGCCACAGCCATGATTTTGTTTTAGAGGCTTTAGAAAGCAAGCAAATGGGAGAGGACTTCAACATTTCTTCAATCGATATGGTGTATAGATTGGTGCCCCGACTGCCCTTGAGGAGATCTAAACCATCCAATTCTCTGACGAAACATGTATGCTTTCTAAAAGCCACTTCCAGATCTGAATCACAAAATTGACCCACAGAAAACAGATTGTGTCCTAGTCCTTCCACATAGTATACCCTTGAGATTACACTATTACCAAACACATAATCTCCATAACCCATAATAGCACCAAAGTGGTCGTTCCCAAATCTAACTGTCCCGATAAACTTTTTCACGAAGTTCTTGAGCCGTGAGCGATCTCCAGTCATATGTTTAGAGCAGCCTGAGTCCAAATACCACAGGACGATTTGTACGACCTGCATTTGAAACCAGACAACAATGGATAACTGGAAAATGTGGATCCCCAAGTGCAATTGGGGTCCATTTGGTCAGCACACACATATTCAGGAACCACAGATTTCACAGATGCTACTGTCTTTACTGAGGAGACAGAACTAGAGGTAGGACAAGACCTAGATGGAAGGCATTGTGACTCTAAAGATAGGATTCTACCAGTTGGTCTCCATTCCTTATTCTTCACAATTTTATGCATATTCATTTTAGGTAATGGTCTTTGTTTTCCTAAATTGAATTTCCTTCCAGTGGGTCTCCATTCCTTAACTTTCACAATTTTATCCTTATTCATTTTAGGTAACGTGTTCTGTTTTCCTAAATTGAATTTCCTTCCAGTGGGTCTCCATTGATAGCCTACGCTAGCAAATGTTTTTCCTGTAGCTTTCCAAGCTTTCATGCATGTTTCAGTTATTCTACCATTCTTAACATGGGGTGATGCAGAAGACATCAAGAATGACACAACACAATCATCATGATTAGCAGAAATTAAACAATTGTCGCATGTTTTACAGACAGCATTAGAATTCGAATTAATTACAGTACTTTTGATACTAGAATCAACACGATTCATCCTACTCATTGCAAACTTATTGTTCCTAGGTTGGGCTTATACATTCTTCAAGTGATCATTCTTAGCTGGCGCAGTCCTATCTTTTCTTGCATTTTCTCTAGACCTTGACTCGCTAGCTTGGGTGTCACTTTTTACTCCTGTAGAAGCATCGAATGAAACATTAGTTCATTTTTCTATCACATGCCTTCCAGATAATGATGTGTTGGGTTCTGATGTTTTTGGTGGTAGATCAAAGGCTACATGCTTGTTCTCAACAGTAGATGATGATGCAACAAACCTATCTCTATGTCTGCTAAACTTAGGAGTTGAGCTTATGGCATATTCTAAGTTTTCCTGAATCCTTTTCGTGAGTTTGCAGGCATAGACAACTGCCTTATCAAGTGGCTTATCAGTCCTATCCTCTTCAACCACCTCACGAAGTGTGTCAAGGCCCTCTCTAAGATAATCGAGATATGTTTGATGGGCAAGGCTGTTATTTCTAAGCTTAAACGGAATATGCCCAACATCAACATCATACTTTTTACTATCAGTAGCCTTTGGTGCATCACAATTACAAGTGGTGCATGGTATTTTACCTTTCACCCGAGCCTTCAGATTCTCAATTTCATTTGTCAAAGAGGTTATTTGATCATTGTGATTGCTTCTTGTAACTTTAATAGAATCATATAACTCTTTGAAATGTTGTTTAACCTTTGAATTTTCTTCTCGATAACACTCATTTTCATAATGTAACTTATTTATGGTGTTTTGATATTGAATATTCTGAGAATCTGAAGACGAAGGTTTATTGGTGCCATACACTTCACACTTGTTGGATTTCAATTGGGCAATTTGGGCCCTCAGCAGTCGAATCGTGTTCGTGTGAGCTTGAATTGTCTCATCTCGTTTGCTTAATTCAAAATAAGTATCAAATTCAGGAGCATCCAAGGATGTCTTGTCATTTGATATTTTGTGTTTTTCATTTAAATGTTGATATTTCAGTTGCAAATTAAGAAATTCAACTTCCAATTTTGAAAAACGTTTAACCATATTATCATGGTCATCTTTTTGAATTTTTTCAAGCAATTTTAAATTCTCCCCCTCAAGCTCAACAACACGATTCTGGGTGACATTTAACGCAATAGCATACTCATTAAATTGACAAGCAGACAATGCAGAATCAGTGACAGTGTAAAATACATCTTGTGCAATACATTTAGCAATCAAGTTGTCGTTAGTAATGAGTATGTTTTTTCTTTCAATCTCTCGACTCTTAAGTTCTATTGCATGTTCATTCACCTCATTTTCCATATCTTTAAACACTGCTTCCATTTCTTTTATTTCGGCTTTAAGGGCAGTATGCAACCCTTCAAAGTGTTCTTTAAGTAGCTTAAAGAATGGCATGACCTCAGTTAAGTAACACCTTTTTGCATGTTCAAAACACCTTTCCCCCTCAGTAATGCCGGTTGGTGTGATTCTCTTCTTACATGTTTTATCAAAATCAGCAAATAATTGCCAAAGCACATATAAGCTAATAGAGGTTTTGCATTCAGTGGGAAGAGACAAAGGCACCAGATTCCTAGGTGTATTGGGAGGATACACCGTTATGGACGCAACTTTTCTAATGAGGGGGGTGTTGGCCTTGAGTTTATCTACCTTAAGTATCTCATTATCTTGTTTCCAAAATATCTGTTCAGGTGTTAACTTCTTTTAAGGAGCAAACACAGTCAAACGATTTTCCTCATAATAATCATGGGGTTTGATTATTATTCGTCTGGCTATGCACTCGGGATCCTTCATTTTCTCAATCATTTTTTCCCTCGTTTTATCACTTATCTCATCCTCTTCATCAGTGTAGATATGCTCAGGTTGGTCATGAATAGGCATAAGCATCACATTACCATCATATAGGGCTGGTTGAAGTACTTTCATGTCCCTAAGGATGGTTGACTTAGGTTCACCTATCATGATTTTACTATGCTTATCACTCAACTTTCTGTGCTTATGAATCATTTGAGCAGTTTGTATGGTTTGATTTTGTGTGTACAACTTATCTTCAAGCTTATTTTTTAACATTTTGAGTCTAGAGAAATCATTTAAAAGAGTTGTTTCTTTTTGTTTGAATTCTTGCTTAAGTGTATCAACACACTTTTGTGCTTCCTGTTTCTGTTTGACAGACTGTTCTAACTGACTTTTCAAGGAACTCAACTCTAATTTTAATGTTTCTTCTCTTACTCTAGACTCTTTAATAAGTGTACTCATTTGACCTTCTAATTTCTGCTCTCGTTCATTAAGCTCAAACTTAGCACGCTGTTCATATATTGCCACTTGTTCTTTATAGATGTTTAGTTTCGTGATCAAGTTATCATCAGGGACAGGCAATCTGTTCTCATGGCACTCGCATGCATTATCTATATTATCCGCATTATCTAAGGCACATACATTCCTCCTAACACAGACATCATTATTGACAAAAGATTCACCATTTGGTACATCAGGCGAGTTGTTCTGATTCAAATACTGTTCATATGAAATAATATTGCTATTTTCCATGTCAACAGTACTTAAGTCAGAAACATTTGCCTGATGTACTTCTTCGGGATTCTTTTGTCCCTCGACAATATTATATGTGTCATAAATTTTTAGTACCTCAGATATCACGGATGCATTAGAAGGACCAGCTTGACGGGGAGATGAGACCATGGAAGACAAGTTAGCCATGAAGATTGTTTGAGCCGTAGGTTCATAATCTACATCAGAGTCATATGCATCACAGTCATCTGCCTTGAAGATGTTAGGATCATTAAGTGCTAGATCCTGAACAGGTTTCTCATCCACATCTTCATCAAAAGTATTTCCTCCATCTCCTGCCAAGAACAATAACTCTTCCTCATCCAATACAGCTCCATTCTCTTGAGCTTGCATTAACAGCATCTTGTCTTTGAAGTAATCTGAATTCTGAGGACGTTTAGGTTGATTGCAGTTTCTAGCAATGTGTCCAAGCCCCCCACAATTATAACACTTGATCTGTTTCCCTTGCCCCTGATTGGCATTCCCTGCTCTATTCTGCACATAACCTCGACCCATGTTCCTACCAGCTCTCCCTTGCACATTCTGAACCACAATTTTCCCATCCTCCACCATTGCTAGATTGCGTGGGTTAGATGAATTCCTTAACTGATTGTTGGTCTGAGGGAGTGATGCTTGAAACTGTTGAACCAGTAATGAAACTTGATTGGTGAGATTGTCAATCATTTTGTTGGTCTGAGAGTACCCTGAGTCAAGTTGAGAGCTCATAGCAGGTATTTGTGAGTGAAGTTGTTGATAGCTTGGGTTGGATGATGATTGGATTGTCGGTTGAACATTTGTCATGAACGCCAGTGGATCATTTGTAGTTGAAGGACTTAACTTTTCTCTCAGCACCCGATCATAGATAGCATGCTTCTCATGTTGTTGCAGGTATGCATACAGCTGTTCATAGTTGGTATCCCTTAAACCTTTGTTGAGTTTGACAGCTGTAACAAATCTGTCCCATTCAGGAGTCATGTTGTTCACAAACTTTGAATTCAGTTGGATATTGGGCATAGTCATTCTAATCATCCTCATATCATTCACCAACTTATGAAATCTCACATAGTAGTCTGTGACATTCTCTCCTGGGTTCATTTTGAAATGCTCGAACTCATCATACAGCTGTGACTCACGATCTTCCTTTGTGAGTTCTGACCCTGCTAACAGCATCTTAACATTGTCCCACACAGCTTTGGCTTCAGTGTTGAAATTGATGAGCTTGTATACATCCTTTGGAAGACCTTGAATGACTATGTTTGAGGCTCTAATGTCGGCATCATACCTCTTCTTTTCTTCTTCATTAAGATCATTGTAGTTTCTAGGTCTGTCTATGCCCCAAGTCACAGTCCCATCTTCACCAGTTGTAACAACATCCCTGGTGGTACCCATCTGATATGGTCCATCGTCAATTGACTTAAGAATGTTAACTCCATTATCTTTTCCCAAGCAGTAAAGTCTTATCCGTTGTGCCCAAGACTCATAATCCGTCCTATCTAACATAGGTGGACGAGTGTCAGATCCTGCTGCTTGAATATCTTCTGATGATGTGTTAGATGTGGTAGCCATAGTAACTACGGGATTTTACTGATCTTGTGATTTAACCGAGAAATCGAATCTTTCGCGGGAATTTCTAAAATCACCAAGACACAAACCGCCTAGACAAATAGTAATCTTGAGGATACAAACCGAGTACACACAGCAACGACAAACCGAGTACACGCTGTAGGGACAAACCGAGTAGGCACAAACTGAGTAAACTCTACTGGAACAAACCGAGTAGATACAAACCGAGTAAGTTCCTCAGAGACAAACCGAGTATACACAAACCGAGTATACGCTAGAGGGACAAACCGAGTAGACACAAACTGAGTAAATTCCTCAGAGACAAACCGAGTCTACACAAACCGAGTAAATTTCTCAGAGACAAACCGAGTCTACACAAACCGAGTAGACTTTTCAGAGACAAACCGAGTCTACACAAACCGAGTAGACTTTTCAGAGACAAACCGAGTACGCGCAGCTGGGACAAACCGAGTAGACACAAACTCCCAAGCACGTCACTTTCACTGCCTTTTGTCTTTTTGCCTAAACGAGTAATAGGACAAACCGTATCTGAGAAATGACACAAACCGAGTCCAAGAATTCGTCCCAAGTACACAAACCGCTGCCAAGAACACTACAACAAATACCCACGAATTTCCCCAAAATCACAACACCGTTCTTAGATCAGTGAATCCAAACACCAAATACCACTCTAATACTATTCTTAATCTAGAAAGTACAAAGTACAACAACTTCTAATCACTAAACAAAGCACAAAATGAAATTTATACTACTAATCAATTCGAACCAAAAAAAAACTCAAAAACTACAAATCGAACCAAAAACCTCAAAAACTACACAAATCCGTGAATACCAACTCTCATGGACCTAACCATGGCTCTGATACCAATTGTAGGGTATTCACAATACAAGAAACACTAGATTGAGGCTTAGTTTGGATCGATTAGAAGAGATTTTAGAGTGAGAAAGTGGGAGCCTTTTAGAGAGAGAAAGTAACTTGTAATCTATTAGCTTGAAAGGTCCAACCCTTCCCATGGGTGGGAAGGGAGTATTTATAGTGTTACATAATATGTCCCTAGTGGACTGTGGAGCGAGCTGACAGAGGGTAAAGACCCGACCCACTCCACAATACTAATTAATAACTAAACTACTAATAATATTACTGATAATCCTACGAGCTATGATGATCTAATAAGTACTCAGGGTGACCGAGTCTTCAGCTGAATATTCATATTCCTAACATTATCTATGACAAAGTTGAAGATTATCTATCACAAAGTTAGCGGAAGAAGTTATGGTTTGGGCTTTGTTACTATGTCATCTGTCGAATATGTTGGGGAAGGTGTTTCGAAGTTCAGTAGCTACATAGGTTTTCATATAGTACCCTCAAACTCAAGTAGCATATAGAAAGTTCTGAGCATTTTTAGTTTTAGTACTTTTATGTATTGTAGGATCAGTTACTTATGTCATATTAACATTTCATACTGTATAATTTTTTCAGGTATTAATGAACATATCGAGCCAACGAGAAATCATGGTACTGTTGAGACTGAGGCAGATCTCAAACATTTAAATGCGTATTGGGTGCCTCATCTGTAGGTTCAGTTTCGTACATACCAAGTAGAAATATATGGGGCGCGCGTATCCTTATCCGAACTTGGAAACCTGTATTCCTTTCTTCTAAATACAGGCTGTAAAAGCTATTAAGCACTTTGGAGGGATGTGTTTGGATTCATTTTTTTCAAACCAAACCTTTAAGATTTATGTATTCTTAAAATTAGTTTCTCTTTAACAATTTAGTGCTTATCAGTGGATATTGCTTATTTTAAATGTAGATAAGCCGAATTTGAAACAACCCTAAATTGCTTATGTATTTACCACTTTGTAAATAAGCAATTTTTGTAGTGTTTGGTATTTGTGAATAAGCAGTCAACCAGTGCTTATTCCACACACGTGTTCATTGAATTCCATAAGGTTTGTCTTAAGCTTTTGTATTTTGATTTTACAGTCTCTCGAAATCCAGGTTTTTTATTTTGATTGTGCAGGCAATAATCGTGATTTTTTGTTTTCCCTGTATATAAATACGGTGGGGAAAGCCAAAAATTGGGCTGTGTGCCGAGAATCCATGACACACACGTGACCGCCCTTTTCTTTCTCATTCTTATCAAATACCATATTAGTCAACACAAGAAACGAACAACGTAAACCGGGTACGCAGCTCCGTTCAACTTATCATACAAGGTAATATTCAATATCCTGCACCATATATGAAGATTTCGCTTATCCAGTTTGGGTAGTCTTAGACACTCCCGTACGAATTAAACTAACACTTAGGTACTAATTTAGCCGTCGGTTATGTTATGCAGGTGGTTTCGGTAGCAACGGCTGAAGGTCAGCGTGAAAATGCAAGTTTAATTTTCTTGCGACTATGCATAGCTCTAATATGTGTGGCCAACATCTCACTGCTTATGTTTTACTAATTTAGAGAAACAGATAGCATTATCATCATGTTTTTTCAGTTCAACTCTCGGTGCAATACAATAACAAATATTTATTATTTTGTTGTACAGCTGCAACTTACAAACAAGAAAGCCAGGCAGAATTAAGGGTTTTTTTTTGTATTACAGTATGTCGGACTTCAGGTTTTTTATTTTGATTATGCAGGTGTCTCCAATTGACTGTGTTACTGATTGTTCTAAAAGAAAAGCGTGTGACTATGATGATTTAACTACGCCACCTGTTGGAAAAAGGTTAAAGCAGTGGCTAACCATGATGCGTGCAAGCCTGATGTCGTGGTTGAAAATATTTTGAGCAAACAACCTCCACAATGTAGCACCAACATCAGTCAGCTATCCCGAGGTAGTCTTTATATGCTTAACGACTGTAATCTGTTGTTACTGGCACCCTTATTAAATATGTGGTCGTACTGTGGTTTTAGGTATGCATTATTCAGCTTCAGTGCCCTGAACAGTAGCGTGTGAATCGTCAACAAGAACATCGTCTCGGAACCAAGGTCAGCCATATATAGTTAACTAACCACATTCGGCAAATACATTTGGCTATCCGTGACGTGATATGACTTTTATGTATTCCGTATTTAGTTACTGTAACGTACATTTCTGGACACAACGTTGTCACTGTTGCAGCGTTACTTTTTTTTAAAAGCCTTCTACTTTGGTTTTGGTTAAGCCCTCAATAATGATATAGTTCAGCATTTCAAGTAAGAGGTGTTAATCCCATGTTTTGCTTTTATTTAATGAGAACTGCATGTCCATCATAGAACCGTGCTATGTTTGGAATGCCTTCTTATTTGACGTTTTATGTCATTGTCATTTTAGGTAACGATGATTCACATATGACCCATCCAATAAGACGTGTTGCAAAAAATAAATAGACCGACGCCAGCACGAACTGCAGGAACAAATGATGTGACGATGCTGCTGACACAAGCTGTGCATACACGCGAGCTGCATACAGTTAACGAAAAAATTTCAACTGAGAGTTGCTAATCCCATGTGTTAATTATATTTACTATCAATTGCATGTGCATCATAATGTAAAAAGCTGCCCTTTTTTTTATTAGACAGCCGGTGCAATATAAGTCCTAAGTTTCCTACATCTGCTCAATTCCCCATTGCAGCAAAAAAATTATAGCAAATGCCCCCGCCGCAACGCGGCGGGCAACTGCACCTCGTACTTATAAAGAATGACTAAAATCCATATCTTTATTAATGTAGTATTAGAAACAAAAGGATAAGTATGATGATTAATCATCAAGTGGTTTTTTCAGGAGACCACCACTCGAGTTGTACTAGGGGCATTGGCGAGTTGCTAGACGCTAACCAATGTCATTATCCTTTTAATAGATTTCCAAGTGGGAGCTGTTAGAGTTTATGGAAAAATATTAAATCGTGTATGACTAGAATCGAACACGGGACCATGGGATTGCACACTTTACGTATGAATGATCAATGAAATAATTAATATATATAAATGTTATGTATTTAATTATTTAGACACGAAATAACGACTAACGGACGTTAAGTAATTAACGGAATTGACTAACGACCGTTAAGTAAATAAAGGAAGGACCGTAAGTGAAATTAGAGGCTAAAAAAGGATCTATAACCCATGGGATGAGAGGGGGGGGGGCGGATTTCCTAAGGGTTTTCATAACCCATTCGATCCAACTTGGGCACCAAGATAAGTTTCAATATAAATACAAATCAAATGGTTATTAGTTTTTTGACCTAGTTGTAAAGCTATGAATCGACTACCTTTATCACACAACTAGACACTATACTATAAACGTGACACTCAACAATACTGTCACACCCCCAAAAATGGTTTGCAGCGGAAAGTAATGTCTTTGGGGTGCAACTCAATTGGTATCATAACACAAGTGTAAAGAACGGTTTTCACATCAATCATTTAGAATATATTTGATAAGTCAAAAGTGTTAAATTTACATTATGAAAAGTGGTGCGGAAGTTGGCCCATAAAATAAGTTAAGCGGTCCCAAATGTTTTATCAGAGTCTTCTATGACCATGCCATGCCCTGCCAAAAGCCTCCAGTAGCGTGCTATTGCTTAGTTCCTGAAAATACATGCTAAAGTGTCAACACGAGGTTGGTGAGTTCATAGAGTTTGTTATAAATAAGTTGAAAAGCGTTTAAAGAAAGTTTCCATAGCATAGGCATTGTAAATCCACTCAGTTCCCTGCCCATTCAAGACTTGCAACCTGTGTGTTTACAACCCAATGCTAACATAAAATGATTAGGATAGATGACTTGCATACCAATGCAAAATGGGATAGAGTACTTGCATACCAATGCAAAACGTGTCAGAGTACTTGCATACCAATGCAAAATGTATTAGCGTAATTGCATACCAATGCAAAATGTATTAGAGAACTTGCATACCAATGCAAAACGTGTCAGAGTACTTGCATACCAATGCAAAATGTATTAGCGTAATTGCATACCAATGCAAAATAGAATTGATGACTTGCATACCAATGCAAAACGTATTTGATAAACGAGAAAAGTAATTTAAGCATGTATCTCCCCCAAAAGTTCAAAAACGTATAAAAGTAGGGGCTATGAAATCTCACCTGATGCGATAGCAACAATACTAGTGGTGAATATGCTGGAATGAGGCTCGGTCTCTAACCGCGACCTAATGTGAATGATATGATCTAAGGTAAGCAAATGAAATGATTCTACTCATGCAATTACGTATGTTAACGATACCACTCGTTAGTTTTGAAAATAACGTTTATCGTCGAAAACTACATTTTTGACGTCTCAACAAGTTATGAACTACTTTTCGTGTAAATATGTTGAAACGGCACTCCACGATCTTTGTTTGGTGTTTTATTGTCAAATAAAATAGTTTCGTTGCAAAATATTACTTTTACAACTGGTGAAAATATGACTGAACGGCCTCGCAAAGCTAGTCGCAAAATATTGTACGTTAAGAGTTAGGAATAGAACTTGACGTTTTTGAAAACCTTGTAACATGATCTCTCAGCCGTCTCCTTTGACTTTTGATCATACGCATCTCGATCATGTAGATAATCGGTCATCAACTTGGCGACTTGCTAGTTTTACACTTTTTATTTTTATATAATGGTTGTTTGTGGCGATACTAGGAAATTCATAACTTACTCATTATAAGTTCAATCAACAAGCGGTCGATTGATTTGTAAAATAGGCCGGGAATACTTCGTTTCACCTCAAGGAGTTTATGGCCCAAACCGCCTCGCTCAACGGGAAAATAGCTCGTAAGATGGTGCCTCGCAAAAACTGTTTACACTTAGAAAATATTGGAATTATAGTGAGGCTGTCAAAATAAGTTTTGTTAGTCGGATTTTCAGAAATTCATATCTTGGTCGTTACAAGTCGGTTTTCAATGTTCTTTATATCCACGCGATCGTCATAACATGAACTAACATATTCTCAGTGGCTCGGCTCAGCTAGACTACGGCTAACGCCTCGTTCTGTCCCCTGAAGTTCGGCCAACAGCACGCATTTTCTGAAAATAATGGTTTTTGCGTTGCTAACTTTAAAACATCGTATCTCCTTCGTTATAACTCGGTTTTTAGTGATTCAAGCGACCACGTTTTCGTGTTTGAGAGTACTTTCTAAATATGAAAGCTAAAATAACGCCATGTTTACTGATTTTTCCAAAGTTTGCATTTCTGGACAGCGGGTATATATATATATGTTAAAAACTCGTTTTCTTGGTTCGCGGCTTGATCAAACGACTACAACACAACTCCACAAGTACACACATCCTACCATACACCTTCTTAAGGTGTCATGGGTCCTAAACATCACCAAAAATAGTGGGCTTCGCGGGGTTGTTAATAAAACATGCCGATCTAAGGATTGAGATAGTTTTAATGAAAAATAAAACAAGTGGTATACATAACATAAGTTTTGCATGGATAGCTCTCGAAATAAATAGGAAATACATCAATATAAGAACAAAGAGAGTATGTAAAGATCAAAAATAGTGTTCTTGAGCTTACTTGATGATTGGTGAGCTAGAAGGAAAAACAACCACAACCTTGAAGTTTTTATTACAAAACTTTAACAAGGAAGGTATTCGGGACAAGAATGGAACTTGATCTTCAAAAATTTTGGAATCTCCTTTGGTTCTTGTTGGTGCCGTGGGATGGAGAGGGAGAAAGATAGAGGTTTTGATCTTGTTTAGCTTATGAAAAATGAAGTAAATGTGTTATAAGAATAAAACTAGTTTAAGTAATATCTTGGCAATTAATGTTTCTTGGTTTATTAGGCAAAGCAAGTGGGGGGGGGGGGGCGGCAAGGCTTCTCCAAGAAGCTTTAGCATGTTCATTTTTCACTTAAAACATTTTTAGGATAAGTCTTAGTTAGTTTAGTGTGTAATTTCGGCGTTATCGGGTACCGGGTTAACTGAAAATAAAACGTGACGAATAAAAATAAAATTCGACAAAGTCGTGAAAATTATGAAATCATGTTACTGATAAGAATCGGGTGTTAAAATAGTGTTCGTGATGAAATATCGCAAAACGACGGAGTTATAAGCTCTTAACGTAAAATATCGCAAAAGGTTTCAAAACACCGGGTAAATTAATAATATAAATTTCATATCATTAAAATTAGCATGGAACTATATTAGGATCATAATCGGGAGTATTTGAGTATAATATTAGTAGTAATGACTGAGTGGTAACGTTTAATGAACATACGTAAATTGAAATGATGCAATCCCGTGCATAGTAAAGACTCGAAAATGCGAATTGTGACAAATACAATAGAAGATAGATGAGAGAATGGATCGTATGAACTAATATTAAAACCGTGTATAATATATTAGCTTGGAAGAAAAGCAAATACAAAACACACACATAAAGCATACACACTCTCACCTATACTCTACTTTGAGGCACACCCTTAATGAGGTGAGAATGTGTCCTTTTATAGCTACAAACCAATGCCCTAAGTGGCTTTTGCTTGGGCTTGGTTGGCTTTGGATGGGCTTGTGTTGGACTTGAACATTTCTAAGTAAAACATGGACTTTTACTAATACAATCTAGCTTAGTCCAACACAAGGCCCTTTTTCTTATATTCTTTTATATTGAGTCGACACACACATAATTCAAATGACCATCACTTTCTTAAATTAATGATAACAATCTCCCCCTACGGGATGGTCATTTCAATGATGCTCCCAGTGATTTGGTCTTTCATCTTCGTTGTCTTTAACTTTGTGTGTCGTTGTAGAATAGTCTTCATTCATCGTTCCTTCATGCATGTGGTTTTCAAAATAATCGTCTTTTGGTTGTTCTTGCCTTGATCAACATCTTCATGTGTTTATGCGTCGTGTCCTCCAACATACTCATACATCTTGGATTTCATACTTATGTGCTCCTCACTTGATACATGAACTTGTTCTTGACATCTTGATTAGCTTTTTGACTTGGTCGTTACACTTTGTCTTTAAATTGATCATTTTGTCTTGAACTTTTAAACTTGAGCTTTGTTGAGAATGATCTTCATAAGTATGCGTATGCTGAGGTGAAGATGTTGAGACATATAATGATGGTTGATGGACTTTCATCAGTATCTGCATAAAACAGTTAGCAATAAATCATCCAGCGCTTACAGGTTCAGATTTCGAGATTGTTAACAGCATAATGTGAAAACTTTCTCTAATCTATACCAAGGCCGTTCTGAATGGATACCCCCGAAAGGGCTTACACAGACACACCGAAGTGCACCCAGATTCAGTGAGTCGCTGGAGATCACCCCACGACTGTAGACCATTTGAAGTTTGTAACCATCATGATATAAGGCAAGATCCTTAGATCTCGTTAAGACTCATGTACACCATGTGTCCTTTTTGGTGAACACAGGTGTGTAATATGGAAAGTGTTCCTAAGATATGTTTTTAATGAATCTCATGGCTCTAGACTCTATAATGTGCTTTTTGGTTTTAGTAGACGGAGGCATGGAGCAGAGTGCCACCTTTTCAATATCAACACATCTCGGAATGAGAGGCCGATAGATTATGCAGTGTTCTCCGTGAGAAATGAAACAAATATCTTTTAAGAGATATCTGAGTGGCTAGGAGGGGTGGTGCAGCGCGTCACTGGGTCCATGACGTCTTGTCTTCAATATCAGTATCACCTTAGTGAATACCGATAGCAGATGTATTGACCCGTTTCTGCCCTAAGTTTTCATGGAGGGCTATTTCTTTTCACCCTTTCATTAGACTTTTCTTTTTAATTCTTCAACCCCTTCTTTCCCTTTCTCATTTACTCCTTGGGTAGATCCCTCCGGCTCTGGCGGATCATAGGACATAAACCTAACCATAATCACCTTATTACTCCATGATTATCCTAGATTTGTTGATCACATGCCATAAAACCTTTTGTGAAAATCTCTCAAAGTGTTTATGAGTAAAAACACATTTTTGTTAACACTTCGAGAGTTTTGCATTTTCCGAAATACTCCCCCTTCACATGTGCTCTTGCATTTTTAAGATAAAATTTGCACATGTTGGGTAGAGTTCGCACATTTGAATTGATCGATTTTCAATGAACATGACCATTGCGAGACACGTTTACATCACTAGTTAGACTAGCTTGAAATTATTACCCGTCCGGTCATATTCAATGATAATCTATCGAATTGGTACATTCTACTCAGACAAGTCCTTTGCGAGACACGTTTACATCACTGGATGAACCAGCTTGAAATTATTACCCGTCCCGGACAAGTCTTTTCGATTACGGACATTTAATTTTCGTCAATTCGAGGGTAAAATCTTGAGTCTTTTTGTAGAGCTCGACTCACTGACATTTTTTTTCGATCTTTAAACTTTTTGATCACAATTTTAATCACGTCTTCCCCCCCTACAAAATAGCATGTAGTGATATTTTTTATATCAACTGATTAAATGAGAGCTTTTTGGAGAGATAGACTGATCATTTTAGCATGATTTGGAACATTTTGTTTTTCATTTTATACTCCCCCCTAAAGTAAAGCATATTTTTTAAACATTTGAGTTTAAAATCAATTTAAGGGTATAGAGGGAGTTTTCTTTTTGAAGAATCTTGAGCACAAAATTTGGAGAAAGATTTTGAAAAATCTTTTTGAAAAATCTTGATCATGTGCTCAAGGATTCTTTGTTTTCTTTTGCCATTAACAATGCGAGTCCTGATCTGAAATAATTAGAAGTCATCAATGTAGCCCGGGTTTCGTACTGAAATATACGAAAGCCGTCATTTAAGTGCGGGTTTCGTACTGAAGTATACGAAAGCCATTATTTAAGAAATTTTTCAGAAACGACATGTTTTAGAAAAATTTAAATGAACTCTCGCTCAAGCATCTGTACATGTCCGTATCATTGTTGAATGACATTTCTAGATACGTACAGAATATCGATTATACGAGAGACATGTCGTGAGAAGAATATTTTTTGGTTTTTATATTTTTTACTGTTTTTGTATTTTTGAAAATTTTCTATTTTTTGTTTTGTTTTTGTTGGTTTTTCAAATTTTGTATTTTCTTTTAAAAAAAATATATTTACAGCGAAGCTTTTTGAGATAGAATTCAAGAAATTTCGAGAAGACTTTCTAACTCTTCGGGAGTTAGGCTTTGCATGTCAATTCGTCGAACTAAGTTATCAAACCTCTCTTTTGGAAGGGCTTTAGTAAATAGATCGACGAGTTGGTATTCAGTCTTCACGGAAAAATAATTCAACAGTACCATTTTCAACGTATTGCTTTATGAAGTGATAGCGGACTCTAATATGCTTGGTCTTGGAGTGTTGAAATGGATTGCACGAGATGGCTATGGCACTTTTCGAGTCACAATACATAGGTATGCGGTCGAAAGTAAAGCCATAATCTGTGAGTTGTGTCCTCATCCATAGAACTTGGGCACAACACGCAGATAGAGACACATACTCGGCTTCAGCGGTTGATAACGCCGTACAGTCTTGTTTCCTTGATGACCAGCCTACTAGCTTTTCTCCCAAAAATTGTGCTCCACCAGATGTACTTTTTGCTGTAACTTGGCAACCGGCATGGTCCGCATCTGAAAATGCTATTAGTGTAAACTCCGAATCCTTCGGATACCAAAGTCCCATGTTAATGGTTCTTCGTAGGTACCCATGGACATTTCAAATTTACTTTTCATGAGATTTTCAAAATGTTTTGAATGTTTCGGATTAGTGGACCCAAAGATTATGTCGTCCACGTAAATCTGAACAATCAAAATGTCATCTTTGAATTTTCTAGTAAACAAGGTTGGGTCAATTGTTCCTTTGGTGAAATTGTTTTGCAGCAAGAAAGATGATAATTCGTCATACCACGCCCTTGGGGCTTGTTTCAAACCATAGATAGCTTTCTTTAGCTTGTAGACGTAGCCTGGATGATCTTTGTCAATGAATCCATCTGGCTGACTCACGTACACTTCTTCTTTCAGAGTTCCATTCAAGAATGCTGTCTTGATATCCATCTGATAGACCATGATGTTTTTGTGAGCTGCGTAGGCTAAGAAAATCCTGACTGCCTCAAGCCTTGCTACTGGCACGAATGACTCTTCAAAATCTATCCCCTCTTCCTGTCTAAATCCCTTTGCCACTAGACGAGCTTTGTTGCGTATGACAGTCATTTCTTCATCCTTTTTGTTCTTCCATAACCACTTAAGATCAATGACAAGTTTGTCAATTGGTCTTGGCACTAAATCCCAAGTGTCATGTAATTGATATTGGAGAAGTTCTTCCTGCATCGCTTCAATCCAAGCATTGTCTGCCATCGCTTCCTGAATGTTCTTTGGCTCTTTTAGACGGACTGAGCAGACGTAGATGCATATATCGAAATCGGTGGTGAGCTGTTTTCTTGTCTGAACTGGCCGTGAAGGTTCACCAATGACTTGTTCTATTGGATGGTCTTTTTTCCACTGTAACATAGAAGGGTACCTTGGATTTGACGAATGCGTGTTAGTTGGTTCATGTAACCTAGAAGAAGATTCAATAGAATCCGTTGCAAATGGGTTTTCGAATGGTTCTTCTTCTAACACAGCATCGTTCTGTTGTTCTTCTTCTTGAATTGGTGTATTGGTGTTTTGCTCATCAACTTTTGGTAACACAATCTCAATTACTGGAGTTGCTGGAGTAGATGTTGATGATGTTGAGGGATTTGGTGCGTCAGCTTCGATTATGGTAGATGCATCTTTGTGGTGGTGGTGGTTGATGTTGTTGAGCGGGTGTAGCGGAACGTTGTTGAGATGCATTTGTCGAAGCTCCACCATATTACTCATCATACATAAATTTGGAGAAAGTGTCCAGTTCTTGATATGTTGGTTTGTCAGTATTAGTTGACTGAGCTCCTTTGGGTACGAGTCCTGAACTAATATGTCCAGAAGTTTGACTGTTTGGTGCGGGTCCTAATCTGGTATGATTAAAAGCCATCGGGTTAAGCGCGGGTTCTAGAGCGAGTCTCTCAGAAGCCATCTGTGAAATCTCGTCAAATTTCACATTCATCGTCTCCATTATCCTTCTAGTCCTTCTATTATACACCCTGAATGCCCTCGAGTTTTCTGAATAACCAATGAAGATTCCAATATCACCCTTAGCTTTCAGCTTCCCCAGATCCTCTCTGTCGTTCGTCGGATAGCACAAAGCACCAAATACATGAAGGTAAGAGATGTCGGGTTTTCTGTTGTTCACTAGCTCATAAGGGGTTTTATTGAATCTTGGATGGATTAGGGATCGGTTCTGAGTGAAACAAGCAGTGGCAACAGCATCAGCCCATAAGAATAACGATGCACAAGAATAAATCAGCATCGTACGAGCAGCTTCCACAAGAGTTTGATTTCTTCTTTTAACTACCCCATTCTGCTGTGGAGTTCTAACAACTGATGTCTGGTGAGTGATTCCAGTATCTTCAAAATATGATCTTAACTCCTGATTTGCGAATTCTGTGCCATTTTCTGTTCTTACGATCCTAACTGGAGCTTGAAGTAGGACTTGAATTCGCTTCAGAAAGGTGATGATGATGCCTGGTGCTTCGTCTTTTGATCTCAAAAACTTTACCCATGTATATCTTGAATAGTCATCGACAATAACAAGAATATACTTCTTCCCATTGATACTTTCAACTCTCATTGGGCCACATAAGTCCATATGCAACAGATGTAACTTGTCAACCGAACTGGGTACGGTTTTGGGTTTATAAGTTGCTCTTTTTCTTTTGCCTTTCTCACAGGATGGACATAAGTGATCTTTGGTGTATTTGAACTTAGGGAGACCGTTGACGATGTTGTCTTTGGCTAACTTGGTTAGTGTCGAAGTTGAGATGGGATAAGTGTCTGTGCCACAACCAGGACTTTGTTTCGCAAGCTCTTGTCATGAGACAAATTGGTGATGAAGAGGCCATTTGGTTGATGTCGATAGCATAATGATTGGTTCCACGATTTCCAGGTTAAGAGATCATCTCCAATAAAATTCCAAACGAAGCAAGTGTTTCTCCTAAATGCAACCTCTAAATCTGCATCGCAAAACTGTCCGACTTGAAAACAAGTTGTGTCCCAGCCCTTCAACATAGTAAACCTGAGTGATTAAGAAGTTTCCAAACTGAAGATCTCCTTTAACCCAGAATAGCTGCTACATGATCATTCCCAAAGCGAACAGTTCCCATGAACTTCCATACAAAGTTGATCAGCAGCTTCAGATTCCCGTTCATGTGCTTGGAGCATCCTGAGTCGACAATCCAAAGACATATTTCGATAACCTGCCAATAAAGAAGATTGTGCATTTGGAAACGTTTATCATTTGGTTCCATGGGGTTAGGGGTTAACAGACGAATCACACTCATAGAAGGTTTTTATTGGTTCTTTTGGAGCCTTTAATTTACCATTTACTAGAGTAAATTCTCTACCCGTTGGAATCCATATGCACAACTTAAGATAGTTCCTAGGCAATATTCTACTAGTGGTTGTTCTAGATTTTGCAATAAGTCTTTGAATATATCTAGTCTTAGCACTAGTTCCTGAAGGAACATCTTTCTGTTCAGGCATGGCATTCACATTATTAGAAACAATATCATCACAAGCATTTTTAGATAACGATTTCTTGCACATTAAAAAACAGAGTCATTACATGCACTAGAAACAGTACTCTTAACATTACATCCAGATGACATATGTTTCTTATTCGAAAGCGATAAATTCCTAGGGTGTTCTTCTACTTCTTCCGTTTTATTCTTGCATTCACTCTCAGAGATAGGCGAGACTCTATTGTTCCTTGTATTTGCTCCTAGGCTTTAGTCTGCTGCTCCTAGAGGTACTTTCTATCTGTAGAAGGTAAGGCACACACATTAGGATTTATCTTGTTGTCATTTGAATTTGTTTTAGCATTCCTAGTCTCATTAGGATTATCTTTCACATTTTTGTCTATCGCCCTATATGTTTGAGATGTAGAGGCAGACGCAGTAGTGGGACTAATCCTATAAAGGCCAGGTGCTATCACATTTGATGTTTCGACAATAGCTTTCCCTTTTCCTTTCTCATTTTCCTTTGGCAAGGGTGTTGGAACACATTGAGAAATTGACATTTTTCGGTTTTGCAACCTTAATTTCCTCACTCTTCCCTTTTTGACTTTCCAGCTGAGACTTCAATTGATCATTTTGCTCTTTCATATTTTTGTAAGCACGTTCATACGACAATTTATCATACTTGCATTCTTCTTTTTTCTGATCAAGTTGTCTAAAATATGTTACATTTTCCTTTTCATGCTTAGCAAGCGCATTTTCATATTTTAACGAATTTTAGAAGACTCAGCTTGAAGTCTTTCATCGTCTTCCACAGAATATGTTTGATAAATAATGGACATAATATCGGTCGACAGAGCTACTTCGAAGAGAGTGTCATTGTGTTTTTTCCAAAACTTTGATGTGCTTTAATGTTTTCATTAGCTTCCTTCACCAGGGATTTGTGATCCTTGACAAAGTCGGCTGTTTCTTTTAAAATTGCATTTTCAACATGGATTACTCTTGAATGAATTGCAGTTAATGTAGGAGTAATTTCTGTTTCAAACATCTTTTTCTGTTCTGTATGAAAACTTGAATACCAGTCGTTGAATTTAATATTTGTTTTGGATGCCACAATCATTTGAAGCATTTCAACTCTCTTTTTAAGGATCATCCAAATATCGTCTAGCGTCACTTGTGTTAAAAGGGAAACTAGAGGACATTTTGTTCAATGTTAGAAAGATGTTTTGAAACAACTTTTCGTTTTGAAACAACAACTGGTTTTTTGAAAAACATTGGTGACTCTTTTTGAACAAGATGTACTCCAGAAATTGTGTTAAGCTTGTTATAATCAATTGGTTTAATTTCTGGGTTCATTTGTCTCATTTTGTTTCTACTCTCTTCGGCAAGCTCAATCGTTTCATAAGAATCCCGAACCTCAGGAGGATCATGTTTATCATTTAGCACACTACCATTATATAACACATTCTGTTCTTTCTGAGCTTTCTTGAGATGATAAGGGTTTTCACAACCGATAGCCATTTTCTTCATTGTATGTAAAAGCGGGTTTGGATCTTTAATTAGCATATTAATTGTTTGACTAGAATGACCCGTTTTTACAAGCAGATTTTCCAACTTTTTAATGGTTTCTTGTTTCTCAATGATTTCTTCAAGAAGATCATTTTCCCGTTTTGAAAACCTAGCATTCAACTCTTTCTTTTCTTTTTCAAGATCAGAACAAGTTGATTTTTGTTTAGAAAGTTGGTTGGTTAATTCTGAAATTTCCGTGTTTAAGGATTTTATTTTCATGTTCAAATTAACATAAGTGTGTCAAATTTGATTTGCAAATGTTTTTCTCTTAAAACAGAATCTCTATAACCAATTTCGAGTTCTGACTGTCGTTTGTTATTAAATTCAAAAGCTTGTTCATTCACCTTATATCTCTCAAGCTCAGCGGTCAATTTTTCATTCGCGGCCTTAACATCGCGATTGATCTTTTTGACCTTTTCAATTTCAATACTACAGTTGTTCAATAATGATTCAAATAACGCACGTGTTTCCTCATCATTCTCAGTATGCTGTGACGCGAAGCCTCCATTAGGATCCATATCTGGAGTTGCCAAATTAATATTGTACAACTTGGCGTATCCATATATGTATCATAAGTGGGTACAGGAGTCGCAGGATGCTGTTCATTCTGAGGTGTCATATCAAATATTTCATTATTGTGACATGTAGCATATGGTGGTACCTCAGATACTGCATTGACATCATAAGCAGGGGGTCTTCAGTATCCGTGTCATACTTAGCCTCCGAAGATTTTCCATGAAAATGCAGTTGGCATTAATGTCCTCAAGGTCTTCCATATCATCCATAAGAGCCATGAAGTCATGTTCTTCTGCATTTAACTGTAACCCTGCCTTTTCCTTCTTGGCTAACAGCACTGCTTTCTGCAGACAGTCAAGATCTTTTTTTTGGGCCTGGTGGGACAGTTCCTTGCCATATGACCGACTCCCTAAAATTTGAAACACTTTAACAGATTCCCTTGATTCACATTTCCAACATTCCCAGCAACTGGAGCAACATTCCCAAACTGATTACCACCATTCTGATTCCCAACATTCTGACCCCTTTGATTTCCAACAACTTAACCCATCTGATTCCCTGCATACTGAACCATCTGATTTCCTGCATACTGCCCTTGATTACCCATCTGAAACCTTGTAGCATATCCTTTCTGATTCCCATAAACTCCAACCATTTGTCCTTGATGACCCATGTTGAAACTTGGTTGTGCAATCTGCCTGTTGTGAGTGTTCGATGAAATTCTTTAGTTGTTGTTAGTTGGTGTGGAATAGCGTCCTTGGAATACCTTTGTTAGAAGGGTAAATGCTTGAGACAAAGCAGCACTATCATCGTTGTCAGTGAAATCTGGTTCTTGGTATTGTGGGTATGGTTGTTGTGGAATAACTTGTTGTTGTGGGTAGAATTGTTGTTGTGGTATGACAGCAGTTTGTGGAACATATTGTTGTTGCATGAAGTTGTGAGCGGAAGTTGATGATGATGGTTGTGTATTCATTGTTATAGGTGTTGGTGACTGAGCAATCAATGCAAGAGGATCATGTTGCTTGGCTAACTTCTCTTTCCTGACTTCATTCGCCTCTGCCTGGTTTTGCTTTAGAAAGTCATAGAGCTGATCATAGTTCACCTCGTGAAGGTTCTTTGTTTGGTTAACAATTGTGACATACCGTCCCCATTCTTCTGGTAAATTGTTGATGAACTTGATGTTTTGAACAATTGGTTTTGGTGTCAGCTTGTTTCTGATGAGCTCGTTCATTAAGGTGCAAAACCTGGTGTAGTAAGATTCAATTGGTTCAGCTGGAGTGGATGTGAACTTTTCCCATTCAGTTAGAAGCTTGTTTTCAACATCTTGTTGTCCAATTTCTGTGCCATGACAAAGCCTTCTAACTCGTTCCCACATATCGTAAGCAGTTTCACAACTGTCAACAGCAGCAAATATTTCTCGTGGTAAACTAAGTTGAATTAAGTGCATTGCTAAGTCATCAGCTTCAATTTGCTTCCAATCCTCTGCTGTATATTCCTCTTCTTTTTGATCACGAAAGGATGGTGGAATGGGAGGTGTTGCATTTGAATCACCAACTACTTGAATCTGACGAGGCTTGAATGGTCCTTTCTGGATGGAGTTGAGCAGGAGTCTACCTTGACCCTGAGGTTTGGTTTTGATATATCGAATCATACGACTCGTCCATGGAAGATAACCACCTTTTTCAAGCATTGGAGGACGGTTTTCTGCACCGGCTGCATGGATGTCTTGTTGAGTTGCCATTGATGATGTTGTATGATAAAGTTGATTCAGGATCATTGCAACGAAATAGGAGTTGTGGTTGTTGAAGGTGAAACTCAGTTGTTGTTGTGAAGTCTTGGTCCTTTGCTGAAGATCGTTTGAAGTTACTTTGACAATTTAGATAAACGTAGCAATTTAAATAAAGTTACTAAATTTGACAAGACTATAATTTAGACAAGATCAAAAGTTCACAAATTTGAAAAAGTTATGTAAATTACAATTTAGATAAAACTACAATTTCTATAGAAATCTTAATTTAGACAAAATTTATACAAATTTTGGCAAAATTTCAATTTATATAGAAATATGCAATTTATATAAATTTGCAATTTATATAAAAGATCTAACTAATTTATACAAATTAGTAGATATAATCCTTGTCGAAGTATTCGTCACACTTATACAAGCGAGAGAATACCGAGTTCACTTTTGATGTTGTGGAAATTAAATACAAATAGAATTTAGTTAAGTTTATTAAGTTGCGACAATTTATAACAATTGCGATAGAATTACCAAATGACAATTGCGATAGAAGGTTCCAAGTGACAATTGCGATAAGAATGCCAATAACAATTACGATAAAACTCTAACACCAGAATTGCGATAAGAAGCTTTAGTGACAATTGCGATAGAATCTTAAGACCAGAATTGCGATAAAATGTGTTGACCAACAATTGCGATAGTTGACTGGCACAATTGCGATAGGATCAGTTGTGACAATTGCGATAGACACTTGAAGCCAGAATTGCGATAGGGCCTCTTTGGAATAGAATTGCGATAAGAGACTCTTTTCCAGATTTGCGATAGGCAGCCACAATTTCTATAGAAATTTACAATTTCTATAAGATTCACAATTCCTATAAACCCTCTTTTATAGAAATTCTTATACGAGAATTCCTATAAACCCTTTTCTATCTAAATTCTTATACAAGAAAGTAGATATTTCGCAAGATGATGAAGATTCCAACCGCAACTTTTGTAGCCCCTTTTTTCGATCAAACAAACCTCAAAATCTCGAACAAACTAATAAAGTTAAAACCTTTTGACGCCAATATTATGTTTAGACCAATTTTTTGACACAAAGGTTAACTTTTTTAACACCAAAACTAACAAAACTCACATAAAAACTAAAAAAGCTTCAACCTTTGAAACTCGTGTAAAATCAAAAAGCTACAACCTTTTTTACTCAAACTTGATCAACTTCACGTAAAACACAAAAAGCTATAACCTTTTTATTTTAAAAGCGCGTAAACCTCAAGTTTAACCACAAAAGTACATGTCTTATGGACTAAATACGCAACTTTTGTAGACCTTTATAAAAAACGAACCCAACTAAATCCTATTTCGATGTTTGGTGTATTGATACAAATTGTAAAGCTATGAATCGACTACCTTTATCACACAACTAGACACTATACTATAAACGTGACACTCAACAATACAATAGAAGATAGATGAGAGAATGGATCGTATGAACTAATGTTAAAACCGTGTGTAATATATTAGCTTGGAAGAAAAGCAAATACAAAACACATTGATCCGTCGGAAAGTATATATATGAAAATAATATCGGATACACGTGATACGCGGGGATCAACAAGTCAACCTTTTAGGACAAAGGCTATCGTGCAAAACCCGTTAATACGATATGAGATACCGGGCAAGTGTTACCCGGGTCGTTTTCCGACGAGGTGTGAATCGAGGATTTCATGTAAGGCTTGGAATTAAAGTGCATGAAGTGTGGATTTTGGATTTTTGTGTTTTTTAATTCTAATTGAGATATGAAAAGCAAATAAACAAAGAAAATTAAGCAAAGAGGAAATTACGCTAAAAACGCAAACCGAGGAACTTAAATTGAGCCGTAAAAACCAAAGTCATTTAAAATTTAATCCTACAAGTGCAAATCTATTTTTCCTAAGTTCTAATTAATAAAAGAAAATTAAAAAAAAAAGAATTATATTTTTTTGACTTTTACATTTTTTATTATGAATTAAAAACTAAATTTAAAAGAAAAATTAATTAAAAATACTAAATGAAAATGAAAATTACGAAAATTTACATGAAAGTGCAAAAAATAAGCAGAATCAAGGAAAATTAAAACCAAGTTAACTGGTTATCTAAATAAGCAGTTATTAACCCAAAAATTGTGATAAGCTAAATAGAACAAAGAAGGGTTAAGAATAAAATTGTGCAAGATCTTCCCAGATAAGACCCAAGGGTAGATGGTAGTGAGTGTGTGTATTATGTCTTGGGAGGCTGGAGGTCAAGGGTTCGAATCCCTTGGCCTCCTTTTTGGAAAAAACTATTTTTTTCTTTTTACAAACTAAATAAGCACATGAAAATAAGCAATAATTGTAACTACAACTATTATTGAAAGACAAAAATAAGCTTAGAAATAAGCCAAGAAGGGCTGATCAGTGCCTTTATAAGGCAACAAATAAAGCAAAGGACTAATAAGCTACCTATAAGCTGAACTAACACTGAAATAAGATAAGGAGTACTAAACATCATCTAATTTAAACAAATATCTCAGAATAAGCCAAGAGACAAGCAAATAAGCTCTTATCAAGCCAAATAAGCACACTGAGGGTTGATATGTGGGCAAAAATGGGCCTTTTCAAGCTGATAAAAAGCTACCATAAGCTTATTCTAAGAAATCCATAAAAATAGGTAACCACTAGAATACCAACCCAATATTAACTGTGCTGAATT
This sequence comes from Artemisia tridentata subsp. tridentata, assembly GCA_021014915.2. Classification (NCBI taxonomy): domain Eukaryota; kingdom Viridiplantae; phylum Streptophyta; class Magnoliopsida; order Asterales; family Asteraceae; genus Artemisia; species Artemisia tridentata. Next base: position 466,876,807 of record CP139507.1, read on the forward strand.
TCAGCTTATATGAACTTATATTGAGCTTTTGAAAAATGGAAAAATGGGCTAAAAATGACTGCATACCAAAAAAATGATTCTGAGGTGGACTGTTAATGACAATTTTAACCCAAGCCTTATGCAACTTAATCAACTACTGATTTTTGCCTATATGGACTAAGTTGGACTCAAAAACACCAAAAGTGGGCAACAATTTAGCTTATAGCTCTAATAAGCTATTATGTTCAGAACAATTTCCAAAATTTGTAATACTAACTCAATACCTAGAAATCTATCAATATAGCTTAAAAATTCTTAAAAGCAGCTGATACAGGCTAGATTAGATAGGATCAAAGTTCATCCATGAGCACATGAACAGTAACATACATATTTGACCCTGTTTGACCCTAATCCAAACACCTTATAAAACAGAATCATTCGAATTTTAAACCATTAAATCCTATTTTAAACTACAACTTTGGAAGATACACATGTAATAAGTTGAGTTAAGTCCTAAGAGGTAAGATTTCCAGGGAATAAGCACTACAATAGGCCACACTGGTTCTAAGCTATTTTTTTGGTTTTTTAAGGATTAAAGAAAAAACAAACTCAAATAGCTAAGTCTATCAAATCCAACCCATTATCATCAAATAAATCAAATAAGCAGAGAAAAGGCAAATAAGCTCAGTAAAAAGCACTGGAACAGTAGAAAATAAGCTAAAATGGTAAAAATGAACTTACAAGACCCTTTGCTCTAAACAAGGCAAACTCTTGACACTCCAATCACTCTCTAAACAAACCTAATGCTTCCCAAGAAGCTCTAACCCATGGCCATCCACAATTCACCATGCTCCAGCTTCTTGACCATTTTGACTTTTTTTTTGTTGACTGATTTTGACTTTCTTGAATTAATCTGGTTCTAATCTATTATAAACTTACAAAAAGCTATAGAGAGCTTATATAAGCTTATAAAAAGGGTAAGGAAGGCTCGTGATTGATATTTAGCAACAATTTAGCTTAATTCGAATTATGAGAAAAACTTGAATTTTCATTAACTAAAAATTTCAATACAATGCTGATTAAAATGAGAACAACTAAGCTTAATTAGACTTGAATTAAACACTGAGAACTTTAATACTACATTTCTACTGACTGCTAAAATTCTAACTTAAAATTTAACTAAAAACTAACTGCCCAAAAAGGCTTTACATCATATTCTATTTATACTAAAATTAACTAGGGTTTCTCTTCCTCTTGTGCTTCTTCTGATCAATTATCAGCCCTTGGATTAGCTCTGAGCAATCTCAGCCCTTGAATCTGTTTTGGCGCCCTTTTTAGCTTGGATACCCAGGTAGTGGTATTGGTAATATGCAAAAGGGAAAAGTTTTCTTGTGATGGGGGGGGGGGGGGAAGTAGACTGGAGCAGGTACAAGAAAGGTGGCTGGAGCAGTGTCTTGGGAGATGGTGGTCTGGGGAAATGTGGCAAAAATGACAGGAATGAGGGTTGACTATTTTGACTGGGATTTATTAATAAAAGAGGGTTGGGTTGAATCCGGGTTTGGTTTGGGCTGGGATTTTTGGTGTTGGGCTTGTGATGGGTTGGGGTTTAGTTTAGGATAAAAAATTGGATTTAGGATAAGGTTTTGGAATTAGTTAAGTTTAGGGACCACTTTTGCCAAATTCTGAAAATTCAAGGATCAATTCTGCCAAATCTGAAAATTATTTCCAAGGACCATTTTTGACATTTTTATATTCTTGAGGGTTGACTTTTGACAACTTGAGCAATATCTTGGTCCAAACTTGAAATTCTTCCCCGGCTTCGGCTTTTGACGATTTTCCAATCTCGTGCTCGGTTTTGTCCGTTTTTGCCCTGTTTTCAATCCTTTTGTACCTGAAATACATAAAAACACACTCCAAGGATATTTGCAATAATATTTGGTGTATTTGGCCCTTTTTAGCATTTTTTATGTATTATATGGGCATAAAATGATGAGTAAATAGGCACTCATCATCCCCCACACTATCAATTGCTAGTCCCTAGCAATCCGATCATATAAAGTAATGAAAGGATCAAAAGAATACCAAGTATACCCCGTTTTGACTTTTTATTCAATGCAAGAAATTTAAACTAGAACAAAAATAGATAACATGCTTGATTTCCAAAAATGGTATCATGGAACGGGATTCACACAAAATGGGTGTCTCCAGGGAATTGTAATCGTCATCCTCTTTTTTATACTCCCAACTAAGCTTAAACTCAATGTGCAAATGTTTTTGTAAAATGCTAACACTACTTATACTAATAATCTTTGTAAGCCGAAACTTAACTTTTCACTCCCACAATTTATTCAAGTTAGGTGACTGTGCTCATTTTCAAAATTTTGACCGCAAAAATTGACATTTATTATGGTTGTTATTTGTTTAAGTCAAATACTAATTTACCGGGAACCTCAAAAATCTAAAGATCGAAAAGGGCCTTTTCCATGTTGCGGCTTTCTTCTCGGCACATCCCAAACCAGTTGGCTTTAGGTGACCAGGCTTTTGACACCCCACAGAGAATAGTACCGGAATCAGCGGAATTTCGATTTCAAAGATTTTGGATATTCCCACTAAGCTAGTATTAAACACTTAAATAAATAACAACAAACGATCATTTAGAGATTAGAGACTCAAAGGTGAGATCACTCCATGTAATGGCTTTCTTCTCGGCACATCCCAAACCAGTTGGTTTTAGGTAACCAGGCTTTTGACACCTCACAGAGAATAGTACCGGAGCTTTCGGGGTCTTTGAAATCAATAATCTACCAAATTACCGTTTAACCTTTATAACAAAATTGACGAATCCTAGTTCAACTTCCGATTCAAATTTAAGAAAAAGAAATTTTTTACATTTATTCAACATATACATCTCTACTTTTGGAACATCAAAACTTATTGAATTTTGCAATATCATTCCATTTTCTTATTTTGCAATATCATCCATTTTTTTTTTCTTTTTTTCATTTTTTTTTCACTTTTTTCATTTTTTTCTCTATTATTTATATATATATATATATATATATTATATATATATATACATATATATATATATACATATATATATATATATATATATATATATATATATATATATATATATATATATATATATATATGTATGTATGCTTTCTCAAAAATTAAAATAAAAAGTTGAACTCGGACTCTATATCAAAATTGTATAAAAATTTGTTTTGCATAACACAACGACTTTAACGTTCAAAAGTTTGAAAACAGCACTAATTTAGTCATATTAAGAGCTTCTGGGAGGAAAAGCCATAGATTACTTATATAAGCTCTAAAGAGAACCAACTACTCTACGCTTAGCATTTTATTTGCACAAATTGTAAAACCTTAGTCTAATCGTTAAGGGAGCAGCCAGATCAACACTCTACCAGCTATTATGCCGACACTTAGAACGTAAAAAGGTAATACTAATAGCCAAGTGTGGAACAGAAATCTCTCTTTTTCACAAACAGGATTAAAAAGATATCCCTAGATAATCGTTAGCAAAAAGATCGGATATTGGGCGGCTGGATTGAAAACAGGCGCATCAATCATCACGATCTAAGGGAAACCTGCAAACAAGAGCAAACAACACACAAACAAAGCACAGCAGAGGAATTCCTCCACACTTAGTGTCAGAAAATAGAAAGAAGTCAGAAACATGGGTTGTCACCCATGAAGTGCTAATGTTTTTGTTAACCGAGTCACTAGCTTGACTCGACCCCGAATTCATTGGCCCTTGGGGAAAGTTTGGAGATCCGGGACAACCATGGGTGGTATGTCCCCTCCAAAGTAATGCTTCAACCTATGACCGTTCACCTTGAAGTTTGGTCCGTCGTTTTGAGATAACTCGACGGTACCATAAGGAAAAACTTTGGCAACGGTGAATGGTCCGGTCCAACGGGTTTTATGTTTTCCTGAGAATATCTTCAATCTAGAGTTAAAAAGAAAGACTCAATCACCAACGTTGAAAACGCGGTTTTTGATCTTGGAGTCATGGATCTTCTTTGTCTTTTCTTTGTAGATCAATGTGAAATTTCATAATCAGGTTTCAAGAAAGAAGTTTTAAGGAGGTGTAAATTCCCAAACTCTTTCTATCATAAACCTATTATGTAAGCAACTTTGTATAACATTCTGCTGCTTCCATTTCACTTGAAACATCCTTTTTGCTCAATGTTCATTCTTGAAAATGTTAGTCCAAAACCAAGAAACAATATGCAAAGCATATGTCTTATAGCAGCATTACCATATGACTAACAGAATGAACTTTTAACAATTTACTAGAATCTTAACTAGTAATTCTGAAACCTATTCCTTCTTTGATGGTAACATATCCAATGATTTAAAGATGTGACATGTTGCCAGATATGTGTCTTGAACATTCATTATTTGAGTATCCTTGATATCCTTGTTTATCATTTGAATGTTCCTGCACATGTATAAAGAAATTAGTTTTCTTTGGGGATCCAAGCCATTGCTGACTTGGATCTGCCTCTTGCATCAATGTAATCAAACCTTTTTAAAATGATTGATGCACCATTGGGTTTAATTGGTCTCCAAACCCAACATGCTGAGGTCTTAACAGCATTTGCCTTCTTTTTCCAAGCAGCAGTATTAACTACTTGCCAAGCAGAATTAACTGCTGACTTTGTAGTTGTACCCTTAATTTTCCAAACTTGTTTTTGGACCACTGCTTTTGATTGAATGGGCCTTCTAGCAGTTTTTAATGCATATTTGAAAGTTGATTTTGCATTTTTAACTGCTGGTTTTGGGTAAACAGACTTAAGTGGTCTAACAGACTTAACTTGTTTTAAGCCAGACTTAATTGAGACTGTTTTGAGTGATGATCTATTAAAATTAGAACTAGAGTGAAAGTGAGTTTGAGGAGTTTGCCTTTTGAAATTCACCCTATTGTTTTCATACCCAGATACCCATTGGTTGCACAAAGCTGTAAGATGGTCAAAACTTCCACAAGTGAAACAAGCTTTGTTGTAAAATCCAAAGTCATCAGTTTGATGAGACTTAAAGGTATTCCATTTTCTATGGTCACCTTTGGGCTTGTTTGTGGACCTATATTGTTCACAATATCTTACTGGTTGCCTAACATGTTTAAGATGTGTTCTAGGCCTAACAGTAGTATCTTTGACTATCTTAGGAATACTTGTTCCTACTTTCTTAACCACTTCAGGTTTAGACATAACCTGTGCATCTTCATCATCATCAGATGTCCAGTCTTCAATGACTACTTTATCTGATCTTATATAAGAGGACACCTTGTCCTCAGAAAGTGAAGTTTTACTTAAACTGTCACTTAACTCCTTAGGCTCAACAACAACTACACTGGTCTTTGGTTGTACACCATATTGTAACTTTGGTAGTTGAAATTCAGGTAAGCCTGAATGCTCTAGGTCAATCCCTGGGGGTTTTGGGATACCTCTGTATGTAGGTGGGACACTCTTATATCCTAACCCTGACTTGGCTCTATTAATCACTTGACATTCTATCATGTTGGTCACACCTCTAGAAGCATGTTCTAGTGTCTGTGTAGTCAAGTGAATATTTCCATTTTCCTTTTTGACCCTATCAAAAGCCCCTTCTCAAAAGCTTAATTTCAGCATCTTTAAAAAAAATATCCTGTTTAAGAGCATCTTTGTCATCAGAAAAAGCAAGCTCATTTTCTTTGTAATACAAGATCTGCTTTTCTGTTGATTCTAAACCACACTTATAGTTAATGTAGTTTTGATGAGTTTTGCTTAGCTCTTTCTTTTGTTCATCATAATGTTTGATTAAAGTTTGTAATTCTTTTAGAGCAGTACAAGCATTTGAACAAGCTTTATGAGATTGTACCTCAGTAGTAGAAAAAGCCATAAGTGCCATCTGAGTAGGAGTTTCTTCTTCATCTACCATGAAGCTCCAATCAAAACCTAAGCCATCAATAGCTACCATAGCTTTTGGCTCAATAACCTCCTCTATTTTGGATTTACTTCCAAAACCTCTATTCTTGCTATCTTGCTGCCTTGGTCTTCTACAATCTCTTGAGAAATGACCCATCATGTGACAGTTATAGCACTCTATCTTTGACTTGTCAAAACCAGCAGTATCAGTATTGCTGATTAAGAGCTTCTTCCCAGTCCTTTGATAGAACTTCTTGGCTCTCATGCTAAGAAGAGAAATTTGCCATTTTAGGTCCATTTCCTCCAGATCATCATCATTGGTCTCTTGGAGGTGTTCATAGGTGAGCATGGACCCATTATTTTGACTTGTAAGAAATGCACAACAAGTCTTTTCATCCAAAATACCCATGGTACTGCTTGATGAACTAGCAGCACCAACACCATCAACAACTTTCACCTCTTCACTAGATTTTGAGGTACTAGGAGATGACATAAATGCCAAGTTCCCAGTACTTGAACTAGTACCTCCAGTTTTCTTCAAATCATGTTCCACAATCTTGAAGTTGCTATACAAGTCCATCAGTTCCATGGTGTCTAGGTCTGGCTTGTTCTTCCAGACAACAACATGCATAGCCCACTCTTCTGGTAAGCTTCTTAGAAATTTTGAGTTCAAATCTTCTTGAGGTATTTCAACACCAAGAATAGCGAGTTGTCTCACAATATTCTGAAGCCTGTTAAACATGTGGTCAAGTGATTCATTGTATGTAGAGGAGAAGTTTTCAAACTGCTGACTTGAGCAGTGTCTTGTGGGTTTTCTTGGTGGCGTCATTTCCACCATACCTTGCAATAATGGCTTCAAATAATGACTTGGCATCTTTGAACTTGCTGAGTTTAAAAGTTTGATCATTGGGAATGGTCATCATCAGCATGCTTCTTGCCTTTAAGTCATTTTTCTTCTTTATTCTATCTTCTGCAGTTGTTGGCTTTGTCTGCAGAGTTGACACGACTTTGCCGTCCACTGTTGATGTAGTGGTGGTAGGCTGGTAAGAGTCTCCATCTTCAATGATTTCCCAAAGTGCATAGTCTTGCACTTGGAAATATTGCTCCATCCTCAGCCTCCACATCTCAAACTCATTCTGTTTGAGCATGGGAATCTTTGCAGCAACATTTGTCTGAATAGATTCAACGTCCATTTCTTCTTCTTTCTTCTTCTAAATCAAATATCAGCCTGTTCTCTGATACCAATTGTGAGGTGTAATTGATACACTTTAAGGTGGTTAAACCTTTATTGCTTTGTGTATGTGATACTTGAGTTAATATGATCAAGTACGCGGAATTTACTTAATCACACTTAGAAGGTTATTTGTTGTATGGAAATGGAACAATGGTGTTTGTTGACTTTGATAAAGAACAATTGAGAGTTAACACCAAACGATTAATATTATTGATAATGATACAAAGGTTTGATATTGTTCTTGTTGTATGTTTCAGAAAAGTTCTATCAAGTTCTAAGTAAGCACACTTGACTACTAATCTAAGATCTTCTTTTATAGAACAAGAAGATCTTTACAATATATTGTTAAGTCACATCAAGCCTAATCAAACTACTTGCTATCTTATCTTATGTGTGTAAGTAACTAAGATACAACATGTATCCTATGTTTACAACTTGTTATGTGAGTATAAGATAAGGACTGAGCACATGGGGTAAGATATTATCTACCGTGTATATTTGACTTTAGTCAACCAGACTTAACCTTGAACGAGCAGACTTAATTCTGTATTCACCAGAATTAACACTAGCAGACTTAATCTTCAACGACAAAGAATAACCAGGTAGCAAACTTAACCACGAATAACACTAGCAGACTTAACCACCAGACTTAATCACTTTAGAGAATTTCCCGATACTTAATCTTCAGAATATTTAATTCCCAACAACTATGCTTTTTGACAAGATTAAGTATGGCCGGAATTTCTCGAAAGCATACACCACGGCTAATAATTCTTTTTCTGTTGTGGTGTAATAAGCTTGAGCTTCGGTCATAGTTTTGCTTGCATAGTGTATAGGCTTAAAATGTTTTGTTTTTTGTTGCCCTAAGACCGCACCTATGGCAAAATCACTAGCATCACACATGAGCTCAAAAGGTAGGTCCCAATCGGGGGCAACTAAGATTGGTGCTTCGGTAAGCTTTTTCTTAAGAGTTTGAAAAGCTTCAGTGCACTCTTTGGAAAAAATGAACGGAGTTTTTTTTTCAAGGAGACGAGTCATCGGCCGGGCGATTTTTGAAAAATCTTGAATGAATCTACGATAGAAGCCGGCGTGACCAAGAAAACTCCGAATGCCTTTGAAAGGTTGTGGATGAGGTAGCTTAGCGATAACATCGACTTTAGCCTTATCGACCTCAATCCCGTTCTTTGAAATCTTATGGCCGAGGAAATGCCTTCTTTGACCATGAAATGACTTTTCTCCCAAATTTAGACAAAGATTAGTGTCTTCACAACGTTTAAGCATTTTGTCCAAATGGGAGAGACATGTTTTGAAAGAATCCCCAAAGACCGAGAAATCATCCATAAAGACCTCCATAGTTTTCTCGATCATGTCGTGAAAAATGGCCATCATACACCTTTGGAATGTGCCCGGAGCATTACATAAGCTAAAAGGCATGGGCGGTAGGAAAACGTTCCATAAGGGCACGTGAAAGTGGTCTTTTCTTGGTCGTGCGGGTCAATGGGAATTTGGAAGTAACCCGAGAAACCGTCAAGGAAACAATAGTACTCGTTTCCCGCTAGTCTTTCGAGCATTTGGTCCATGAATGGAAGAGGGAAGTGGTCTTTACGGGTGGCGTCATTTAACTTTCGGTAGTCAATGCATACACGCCATCCCGTTACCAATCGAGTAGGAATCAACTGTTTTCATCATTTTCAATAACGGTAATGCCTCCCTTTTTAGGCATACAATGCACGGGGCTCACCCAAGGACTAGCCGGATAGGGTAAATTAATCTGGCATCAAGGAGTTTGAGTACCTCCCTTTTGATAACCTCATGGATTTTAGGATTAACCCTTCTTTGATGTTGAACCGCTGGTTTAAAGTCATCTTCCATTAAAATCTTGTGTGTACAAAATTCCGGGTTAACACCCTTAATGTCGGAAAGTTTCCAAGCGATGGCTCGCTTGTGTGACTTTAAAACCTTTATGAGAGCGGTTTTCTCCTCATCATTTAAATCTTTAGCAATTATGACGGGTAATTTATCGGTACCCTCCAAAAATGCATATTCGAGATGAGGCGGTAAGTCCTTAAGTTCGACCTCCGGAGGATCATCAGAATTTTCAACAGATTTGATTTCCTCATTATGAAGTTCTTTCTTAGGTAAGAGATGATGGATCAACATTAAGCAACTTCTCAATGAGAAGAATATCTCCCTCCGGGTCAAATACACCATCATCAATTCCTGATGGAATCGAATCACAAGTTAAGCAAGCGTCGATCTCTTCCAAAATGAAGTCACCACCCTCAAACGGAGTGAGAGAGGGGGAAGAGAGAGCAACGGTAGGTTCTGATGAAGTGGGATTGCCACTTAGCACATCTTTGAAGTATTCCTCGCATGTAGCATCAATGATATCAATCTGGTTAATTGACTCGCTTTCATGCTCGAGAGGATATTTTGAAGTGCTTTCAATATTTATAACCAATTTTTCATCTGTGACCCTAATAGTCATCTCACCTTCGTAGACATCGATTAATGCACAATCCGTTTTCAAGAATGGTCTTCCCAAGATAAGGGGGACACGGGGATCGGCATCAAAATCGACCACTACGAAGTCAGCAGGAAAATGGAACTTTCCTACCTTCACGAAGACATCTTCGGCAATACCTTTCGAAATAGTAACCGATCGGTTCGCAAGTTCTAGTGTCATTCGTGTAGGAGTAAGCTCCGGAAGAGAAAAGCTTTCCCCAAACGGAAAGAGGCATTAGATTGATGCTTGCGCCGAGATCGGCCAAGGCTAAGCATTCATCTAGCTTTTGAAAATCACAAGGAATGAGAAATTTGCCGGGGTCTCCTAGTTTTTGGGGCAACTTTTTAAGAAGCACCGCCGAACAATTCTCATTCAATCGAGTCTTTTTCAATCAACATTTTTCTTTGCAAGGAACTCTTGATGAGAAGCAATTTGGGCATATAGAGAAGAGCATCCGTGAAACTAATGTCGAAGTGTAACTTTTGAAAGATTTCAAGAAACTTCATCATTTGACTATTAGTTTTGTCACGGAGCTTTTGATCATTAAGCCTCGAAGGATATGGAATTGAAGGCTTAGGATTGGTTTTCGGAACATCGGGTTCCGGAATTGGAGTTTGGACGACCGGAGGTTGGACGGGTGCGGTACTTTGTAGCTTGAAGAGTGCACTTTGTCCTTTTACCTTGGTCTCTCGTTCCACTTCCTTCACTGGAGAAGGAGTAGGAATCGAGGGTCCATCATATGCCTTACCACTACGAGTGGTAATAGCTTTCAACTCACCATTCGGGTTTGGAATGGTATTTCCCGGAAGATTTCCAGAAGTTGAAGCTTTATTCATTTGATTCATGAGACTAGCAAACATGTTCTCAATTTTACTCTGTGATTGATCAATTTTGTGATTTGTATTCCTAAGTTCACTTTTAAGCTCTTGACCTTGTTTTGACATTGAGGTTTGAAAATCATTTTTCAAAGTGGTGATTTGATTTTGCATTGACCTCATGTTAGCCTCATTTGACTTGATGTAATTAGCAAGTTCATTTGAGGGAGCAACCGGGGCTTGGTAATTAGAAGCTTGAAAGCCTTGATTGAAATTACCACCTTGGGTCGGGTATTGATTGATCGGGGCTTGAAATTGATTTTGAACATTTTGCCCTCTCGTTTGATTTTGATTGAATCTATTTGGATTGTTGGGTTGAGAAAATCTGGGTGGTCCATTTTGATTGCTAGCACGATAGTTCGGGTCAACTTGAGGACGGTATTGATTACCTCCTTGGTTGTAAGCCCCGGCTACCGCATTAACTTCAAATCGACTACCATCGGTGGCAGTACAATTGTAGTATGCATGAGGACCACCACAAGTGACACAAGTTTCTTCCACCGCTTTGACTTGAGTGGGTGAAGAAGTTTGTGGGGAAGAAAGTTTCTTTTGCTTGGAAAGAACCAAAGCTTGAATAGCATCCGTGAGTTTTTCAATCTTAGCATCGGTGCTAGAAGTACTCATGGGAGATGAAGTAGAAGGAGAAGCACTAACTTGGGAAACAACCGGCTTGCTTGTGTAGTGCGGACCTTGGACTTATTCTCAATGATGGCTAAAGCGTCTTTCGGAGTCCGATTCAAGAGATTGCCACCGGCAGCGGTATTAAGAGAATCTTGGTTCGTTTGGTTCAAACCATTATAGAAGGTATCGAGTTGATGTAACTCGGAGAAACCGTGATGTGGACATTTGCGAAGTAATTCTTTAAAACGGTCCCATGCTTCACTAAAGGATTCATCAAATTTTTGAGTGAATTTGGTGATTTCATTTTTAAGGCTTGTGGTTTTAGACGGAGGAAAGAATTCATTCACAAATTTCGACACTAAATCTTTCCATGTTTCAATAGAACGAGGGGGTTGTTTTTCGAGCCAAATTCGGGCGGCCCCCTCAAGAGAAAAAGGAAAAAGAAGTAGTTTGATTGCTTCTTGAGGAACATTTCGGTATTTGATGGTAGAGGTGATCTTGTTAAACCATCGAATGTGGGAATGAGGATCGTCCCTCTCAAATCCGAAATATTGACTTGAAGTTACTAAGGATAGCAACCCCGTCTTAAGCTCAAAGCTATCGGCAACGATTTCCGGAACAACGATAGCATCTCCGTAACCCTCGGTGGTGCTTGGAGAAGCTCAGACATGGTGCGTTCATCCGCCATTGTGACAATGGGAGGATTGGGAATAGCACGAATCTCGGGTTCGGCTATTTGGGTGGAATGCCTACGATTACGTCTTTGATTACGTCTTCTTGGAGTATTTACGAGTTCAAGTAAAGGACTTGATGACGTAGAAGAACGAGTGCGCATGCACTAAAAAACAATTCAATTAAAACGAGACCGAATCAAAAAACACAAGTGAACTTAAACCAATAATCAACAAGCGTACGGTAGCTCTTTAAAAGATAAACGCACAAAGGAGCGGAAGAGAAGAATGGATCTCTTTTCGGGGCGAAGTTCGTTGGATCGCCCCTCCTTATACCCCTCTTATAGTTTATTTATCAATCAAAGGTAAGTTTTAATCTTTTGTTTGGGAACTTATTATGATAATACTCAAAGTTGATGAGTATTATATTGAGATTGTTTTTTATCTTTATTTAACACAATAAAACGACAAATGTTTTTATATTTTTTTTATCTTATATATATATACAAAGAAAAAGAAAAATATTTTTGTTTTTTATATTTTTATGAAAGCGATAACTTCACGACGAAGGATCTCAAGTCACTAATCGTTTAAACCTTAACGATATTGTCGCAACACAACCTCCCCGGCAGCGGCGCCAAAATTGATCCGTTGGAAAGTATATATATGAAAATAATATCGGATACGCGTGATACGAGGGGATCAACAAGTCAACCTTTTAGGACAAAGTCTCTCGTGCAAAACCCGTGAATACGATATGAGATACCGGGCAAGTGTTACCCGGGTCGTTTCCCGACGAGGTGTGAATCGAGGATTTCGTGTAAGGCTTGGAATTAAAGTGCTTGAAGTGTGGATTTTGGATTTTTGTGTTTTTTTAATTCTAATTGAGATATGAAAAGCAAATAAACAAAGAAAATTAAGCAAAGAGGAAATTACGCTAAAAGCGCAAACCGGGAACTTAAATTGAGCCGTAAAAACCAAAGTCTTTAAAATTTAATCCTACAAGTGCAAATCTATTTTTCCTAAGTTCTAATTAATAAAAGAAAATTAAAAAAAAAAAAGATTTATATTTTTTGGACTTTTACATTTTTTATTATGAATTAAAAACTAAATTTAAAAGATAAATTAATTAAAAATATGAAATGAAAATGATGTTAATACAAATATCGTCCTAAAAACGTTATTTATATTTTACTATCTTTGCTTAGTTTTGTTAATGACAATTACAAAGTTTATCTTTAAGCAAAGCATAAATAAGATTAAGTCTTTTACATTAATAGTGATAAGCATTTTACAAACACATTTTTACATCACAAAGTTCTTTAGAAATGACATTTACAAGTTTACATGTTTATTTCTTAAAATGGAAACTTTATTAGTTAAATATTAGGATGACATCATGGCATGCATCATCTACACAATCTTGGTAAGATTTTGTGATATTTTGTTAGATCTTCAAGCCAAAGAGTTGACATTTGAAGATATGGAAAGATATGACAAGATTTGGAAAGATTTGGAGATCTCTTAGCTGGCCTGACACGGCGGATCCAAAAGCATACACGGACGGATCCAATTTTGGGGATCCGCCGGATCCGCGGCCTGTTCATCAGCTTTGCCTATAAATAGCAAGCTGATCATTTGGCCATTTCATCACTTACATAGCTTAAATTAGATATCCTTTCATTTACATATCACTAACCCTTAGCATACTAACATTAAATAGATCATTTCTTTTGTAGCAAAGAAGATCTCAACATAGAAGGATCGACATACTTTTGTCATCCTGTAGTATAGAGTCTGTGTGATCTTGCATCAGTTCACACATCATAGTTGCATCTTTTATTCAGTAGAAACCGGTTAGTGTTTTAGTCCTCAAAACACATAGAGTGTCAGGAGTGGTTGTACCCTTGTAAAGAACCAAACGGGAGTGGTTGTACCCTTGTAAAGAACTCGACATCTAGCTTAGTGTCGGTAATCATTTAGGCGACGTCAGGTTGGTTCTTTGATGCGCGTGATGTGTCGTTGCGGTTTAGCAGTTTTAATGCCTACTCAAGTTTTAAATTTATATTTAGCCGACTTATCAATAACACACACACTTAACGAGCAGTGTACCCGGTCAGTATGAAGATAATGGTAAGTAGAGTGTCGATCACTAAAAGTGGAACGTATTATCTAGTTAATCTAATCAGTATTTTAATATCCTAACGCAAAGGGGGTTTCAGCCTGAGAGACTGGCACAGTTTTGTTTGCAATTAAATAATAAAATAAACAAATAGGCACGAATCAGCAAGTAGCACACACGTACACAGATAGATACTAGAGATAATAAGAGGGCTGTCCTTATAATTAAGTAGATTGTCACTTGTTTTATTGATAGCTTTATATGAAGTGTATGTAGTTAACCCTTTCTCGTTGGTCCTATTCTTATCGGCGAGTAAACCCTTAATGATTACTTATGTCTAAAAGTTATTCCTAAGTGATCAATTTAGAAACAACCGTGGGAGCCACATCTTGTCCCGCAGTCAAATGCCCGCAAGCCACTAATAAACACAGAGGTTATCAATGCACTAATAAGTAGTAACCAAAGACATCAACATATAAACTTTAATTGATGAGAAAGCAAGTATTAAAGGGAGTGCAATCTTTCGTTGTCACATTACACAAGCCACCAATCCTGATGAATTAAAGTTTGCTAACACAATAAAACAAAACTACTTAATGAATTAAATACATGCAGCACCTTCTTACAGCTCTTGTATCTTCGATTTGGGTGTGTCTTGTGCTGCCTCCTTGACTGAATTCGTCCTCCTGTTCTGCTGTCCGAACTTCGGTTTTAGGGTTTCGAACTCGAACTCCTAAATTCGTCTGGTCCACGGGGTATTTATAGTTTCTGTCTGAGGGAAGATGCGGCGCATCTACTAAGTAGATGCGGCGCATGTACTTAACTTCGCGTGGGGTCCAAGATTATAATATTCAGGAATATTCGTACACCGCCAGAAGATGCGGCGTAACTCCGTGATTAGATGCGGCGCATGTCCTCTTGTATCTTGGATCGTATCTGGTGATATCTTGATAGAGATGCGGCGCATGTTGATAGTGAGATGCGGCGCATCTGGAGCAGAATTGACTTGATCTTGTCCATGTCAGTAGACTTTCGCTTTATGCACGTTTTGCTCCATTATTAGTCCATAATCGCTAAGTTTCACCAAATGCTTGTTTTTACCTGAGAATTACAAAAGTAAACAATTAAGTATCAATCCTCATACATAATATAGTAAAACAAGTCAAATTAATAGGATAAATGATAGTAATAAAATGTACTTATTTGAGTTCATCATTCTTCCTTAGACAAGAACTCGGTATTTAGCTTTGTACCGGAAAAAGGTGTAAGCGACGTGTATTAAGGTTTTCTCCGCCGAGAAGGGAGCTTTGTTTCTTAGTGAAGAATAACTCTCGAGTTAGAGGCTCGAGGAGTGGAGTAGGGCAAGGATAAGAGTCTTTGTAGCCGAACCACTATAAACATCTTTGTTATGTGGGTTGATCTTTCCTCTCTTTACTTATTTACTTACATTACTTATTTGTGTGCTTGATTGTTTACTTTACTTTGAAATCACGATAAGTAACAATGCGAATTAATTTTAAACGGTAAAAACTATTCAACCCCCCTTCTAGTTTTCCACAATTGGTATCAGAGCAGTGTTACTCAAGAATTTTAAAATATATTGTATTTTAAAAAAACTTGAAACGATCAATGGATTTTGAAAACTTTAAAGAAGGGCAATCCATGCAAAGACCACCACTATTTGAACCTAATTGTTTCATATATTGGAAAAATCGCTTTGAGACATATGTGAAGTCAAAGGACATAGATCTGTGGTATATTATTGTAGAGGGTGATTACAAACCCATAAGTAGTGATATTTCAGGTGGTCGGGATATAGGTAACTCTTTTATTCGTCACAGTGATGAACAAAAGAAATTGATTGTCAAAAATAATAAAGCCAAAATGATGCTTTACAATGCCTTACCTAAGAAAGAATATGAAAGAGTTTTCATGTGTAAAACGGCTAAGGATATTTGGCAATCACTAATTATCACTCATCAAGGGAACTCATAGGTCAAAGATAACAAAATTGATCTTCTTGTTCAACAATATGAACAATTTGTTATCTCTGAGGATGAGACCATTGATAGTGCTTTTTCTAGGTTTAATACTATTATTACATCTCTCAAAGCACTTGACGAATCTTTTTCTAGTAAGAATTTTGTCAGGAAATTTCTAAGAGCAATCCACCCGAAGTGGAGAGCTAAGGTGACAGCTATTGAAGAATCCAATGATCTTTCAAGCATGACACTGGATGAGCTCATTGGAAACCTCAAAGTTCACGAGATGGTAATGGAAAAAGATTTAGAATTAGTCAAAGGCAAAAAGGAGAAGTCCATTGCCTTGAAAGCTAGGGTAGAATCAAGTAGTGATGCAGAATCTAGTGCTAGTAGTGAAGATGAAGAGTATGCCATGGCTGTAAGAGATTTCAAGAAATTCTTCAGGAGACGAGGAAAGTTCGTTAGACCACCTCGTGAAGAAAAGAAATCCTTCCAGAAAGACCATGATAATAGGAAAGGAAAGGTAGATAGAAAGTGTTTTAGATGTGGAGATTCTAGTCACTTTATAGGAGAATGTCCAAAGCCTCCAAAGAACAAGTCTCAAAGAGCCCTTGTCAGTGGAGCTTGGAGTGATAGTGAAGGAGATGATGACGAGCCTAAGAACGACGAAGTTGCTCTAATGGCTCATGACACAGAAGAGGTACATTCTGACTCGTCATACTCTGTTATTAGTGATAACAAATTAGATATAGAATATAGCAAACTATGTGAAATCACTCTAAAAATCATAAGCAAAAATAAGTTCTTAAAAACCAAAAAGGAATTTTTAAAAAACGAAATTCATCAGTTAAAAGAGAAAGCTATAAGGTTAGAAAGAGCTAGAGGTATTAGAGAAACATGTGTTTTATGTCAAAAACTAAAACTTGAAATAGACACATTAAAATCCACACAGGAGAGTCTTGTCAGACAAAACTCCAAATTCAAAAGGTTTGACAAACACTTAAGTTGTACTGATGACATAATGAAAATGAAAAGAATACCTCATGGTAGTTTCAAACCAGATTTTATGAGAAATGGAAAGTTTAGTGACTTTCAGGAACAAATGGCAAAAGATAAAGAAACTGTTCCAACTACTTCTGATAACCACGGATCTGGCGGATCCAAAATTTTGGTTCCGCCAGGTGTATCCAAAGGATCCGCGGAAACAGAAGTTGAACAGAAGGCTATTAAATTAGATCGTACAAATTCTGTTAATATCACTAGAAAACCCAGCACGATTACAACTAATAACAAACAAAAATCATCAGTCTCTATAGGAAAAGGTCAAAATAAGAATAGGGTTTAAAACGATTGTAGACTCCTCATTTTATGAAGGAACCATGCCTAGGGAAAAATTTGTGGCAATTCCATTTGATTATATGCTAGATATCAGTGAACCATGGCAATGTCGTGTCTAACCCAAACGGACCCATGAGATATTGGGAACCAAAAGTTTGAGCTTTGTCTTGAACTAAGGTATGCTCAAAAGTCAAGTTAGAATCAAATTAGTGGATCAAAGATAGTAAGTATTCAAGATACATGATGAGAAACAAAAGCCTTTTCTCAGACTACCAAGTGTACGACGGAGGTAATGTCACATTCGGTAGCAAGCTTAAAATTAAAATCATTGGAAAAGGTACGATTTCTCATGACTCTCTCACTATTGATGATGTTGCTCATGTAGATAACTTAGGATTTAACTTGCTTAGTATTAGCCAATTATGCCACAAAAAGTATAACGTCCTTTTCAGTGGATATGGAAGTAAAATACTTAAGGATGGCATAACTGTAGGAAAAGGTGTTTTGAAGAATAACGTTTACGTTATGAAACTCGACAAAACACCTAAAGACAAGCTTTGTCTTACCTCCCTGGACGAAAACTCAACTCTATGGCATCGACGCTTAGGTCATGCTAATATGATGTTAATTCAATCCTTATCTTCTAAGGAACTCGTTAGGAACCTGCCCAAGTTGAAATATGACCAACACTTTTGCGATGCTTTCAAAATAGGAAAACAAGTTCATAGTAGCCATAAGGCTAAAAACATGGTGTCAACATCTAGGTGTCTAGAATTATTACATATGGATTTGTTTGGTCCATCCGCTATACAAAGTTACGGGGGAAACTTCTATACTTTGGTTATAGTAGATGATTACTCTAGGTATACATGGACTAAGTTTCTAAAAACTAAAAACGAAGCATTTGATAAATTTGAAAACTTAAGTAAGAAAATTCAAAATCAAACAGGAAGTAACATAGTATCAATTAGAACTGACCATGGTCGTAAATTCGATAACAAATTCCAATTCGGAGCTTTTTGTGATGCCAATGGCATAACTCATAATATCTTGGCTCCTCGAACCCCTCAATCTAACAGTGTGGTAGAACGCAAAAATAGGACCATTCAAGAAATGAGTAGAACCATGTTAAACGAACAAAACATAACTCAAAAGTTTTGGTGTCACGCTGTAGATACATCTACATATATTCTAAATCGAGTTCTAATTAGACCATTCTTAGGAAAGACTCCATATGAGTTATACAGAGACAAAAAGCCTACTTTAGGATATTTTAGAGTGTTTGGAAGCAAGTGCTTCATTTTAAACACAAAGGACTATCTCACCAAATTCGACCCAAATTCGTATGAAGGTGTATTTCTAGGATATTCACAAACTAGTAAAGCATACATAGTTTTGAACAAAGAAACCTCAAGAGTCGAGGAATCATTGAATGTAACATTTGATGAAAGTCCACCTCCCTTTAAGACATCACCTTTGGTAGATGATGACTTTGTTGAAATCCAAATGGTTGATAATCAGGAAAATGTTGAAAATGATAAAGAAAACGAACCAGTAAAAAGAGATTTAGTCAACATCAAAGAAGCAAAAAGTCATCCATTAGGAAACGTCATAGGAAAACTCAACGAAAGAACATTAAGGTCTAAAGCTCAAAATGAAAGTAATTTCTTTTGTTTTGTTTCAACAATAGAACCTAAAAATGTTAATGAAGCAATAAAAGATGAATCTTGGGTCATTGCGATGCAAGAAGAATTAAATCAATTTGTTAAGAATGACGTTTGGACATTAGTTCCACAACCTAAAAATCAAACCATAATAGGTACAAAATGGTTTTTAGAAATAAAATGGATGAAAATGGCATTGTGTCTAGAAACAAAGCTAGGTTAGTAGCACAAGGCTATAATCAACAAGAGGGTATAGATTATGATGAGACTTTTGCACCCGTAGTTAGACATGAGTCTATTAGGATATTACTTGCATATGCATGTGCATATGACTTTAAGTTATTTCAAATGGATGTCAAAAGTGCATTTCTAAATGGTTTCATAAATGAAGAGGTATATGTAGCACAACCTCCCGGCTTTGCCGATTTTGAAAAACCTAATCATGTCTACAAACTTAAGAAAGCATTATACGGACTCAAGCAAGCACCAAAAGCCTGGTATGATCGACTTAAGACCTTCCTAGTTGACCATAAGTACACCATGGGCCAAGTAGACAATACTCTCTTTACCAAGAAAAAGGGATCACATATTATCATCGTCCAGATATATGTGGATGACATTATATTCGGTTCAACTTGTCAAGAGTTATGCGACGATTTCTCAAAAATCATGCATGACGAGTTTGAAATGAGTATGATGGGGGAACTAAACTTTTTCTTAGGTCTCCAAATAAAATAATTAGAAGATGGGATATTCTTCAACCAATCAAAGTATATCAAAGATATGCTTAAGAAGTTTGGTCTTGAAGATTCTAAACCCATGAAAACACCAATGTCTTCCGAAACCAAACTCACCAAGGATGACGAAAGTGAATCCATAGATAGCACTAAATATAGAGGAATGATTGGTAGTTTACTCTACCAAATGACTAGTAGACCGGACATTATGTTTAGTGTTTTTCTATGTGCACGCTTTCAAGAAGATCCTAAAACATCTCATCTTGAATCCGTTAAACGGATATTTAGGTACATAAAAGGAACTACACATTTAGGATTATGGTATCCCAAAGGGACAGGTGTAGAAACCATAGTGTATGCCGACTCAGACCATGCCGGTGACTATGTTGATAGGAAAAGTACAAGCGGTATTTGTACTTTTGTAGGACATTGTCTCACCTCATGGTTTGCTAAGAAACAAACAGCCCTCGCCATATCAACTATTGAAGCCGAGTACGTGTCAGCAGGAAAAGCTTGCGAACAAGCACTGTGGATGAAACAAGCTCTCGTCGACTACGGAATTGTACTCAACGACATCCCCATTCTTTGTGGCAACAAAGGAGCTATCGATCTTAGCAAAAACCCAGTCCAACACGCTAGAACCAAACACATAGAAATACGTCATCACTTCCTTCGTAAGAATGTTCAGAAGGGAAACATCTTAATTGAGAAAGTTTCCTCAGAGGACAACATTGCCGATATCCTCATAAAACCTCTCAAGAGAGAACCTTTCAACTATCTTAGACTTGGTTTAGGATTAATGGAACGTGGTGAGTAGATTAAACGTTAGCTCAAACCTTAGATTAACCAACACACGGCAAAAGCCAAAACTTGTGTTCTGATCCTGCGGATCCAAACGACAACAAGGGCGAAACCCTTGTTTGGGATCCGCCGGATCCGTCACATGGATATCAGGTTTTTATATTAAATAAACTCCTGTACTATTCATCATTCACTCCAAAACATATCACCCACTGAGTTCGAATCATAATTCACCAAAATCACAAATTAGGCCATCATTCCCAACCAAATTATGCTCAAATCATCAATGTAAGTATCCTTAACATATTTGCATTCATGATCTGCGTCTAGGATTTCTATTTCATGGACAAAACCAAAACTTGGGGTTATGCATAATTCTTGAAAAATCATGAAGCATACTTTCTGAATTGCATAACAAATCATGTTTTTCATAGTTAGGAATTGCATCTTGTAGTACATTGTCATCATTCATCAAAAACCCCATGAGAAATTTTTGCTAAAATCTTCTCACGACTAGGAAAAAACGGTTTTTTGACATTGTTCATACAAATACCAAAATGTTATGTTTTAAGCATCACTTGCATAACGTCTCTTGAATGCTAAAGGGAATACATAATTAATATGTATTTTCGGGTACATTCAATCGTAGCCACATTGAAGTAGGAGCATTTGGGTTATCTCTTGTTTTATCATAAAACTTGCATAAACATAATTTTCATGCATCAAAATGAGTCGAGATAACCGCACCTCCACAATTTCCCCATGTAGGCACACACTAGACATATATATATATATATATATACTTTTGATAATTTTAACTAAACTATATATTTTTCGTGTCTAGGATAACTATGCCTCCCGCAACCAATTACGATCACAAAAAGACTCTCAATTACCTTCCCAAACATCACAAAACCAAGGGTCTAACTGATGCCCAAGTCAACATCTTTAAGGCACTAGAAAAACATTACGTTCATGAGGGTAGGGTAGTAGACCCCTCATTCTATGAAGACACCAATCTCCGCGAGCAATTAGCCGAAATTCATTTTGATAGTCTCCTAGATATTGATGAGCCTCTAGTACCTAGGTTCATTCTTGAGTTTTATGCCACCATAGGTCTTAGTTCAAGTGACAATGGTCTTATGAGCATTCACTTTAGTGTCAATGGAACCTTGTTCAATATTCCCCTAGATCAATTTGGTGAGGTTTTAGGAGTTCCTAATTGAGGAACATGTGTCTACTCGGATAAGTGGTCATTAACCATCTTAGAATCCAACTTTGCTAGAACGGCACCATATGCCACTCCTTTAACCAACAAAGAAACAATTAGGGAACATCTCTTCTATCCTAGGAACAACCCCACTAGGATGTATCGAGGTAAAGAAGTTGCTAGAGATCCATTTTCTATGGAGCTAAATGAACTCAAGCCTGAGTTTAGGAAGTTAGAAGAAGTTTTGAGAGCTAATTTCATTAGCACGGTAGGAAACCGAGATCACATCAATGCTTGTCTATGTTACATGATGTATAGTGTGTCCACCCGTCAACCTTTCAACCTTGCATACTATATCGCCAAACGAATTGCCGATATTCCGATTCAAGGTAACATGGCAATGCCTTATGGAATGCTCTTAACTCGTCTCTATAGAGCTTTTGCACCCATTCCTAGAAATTCCTTAGGTTTTGTTCCCGATTATGATGAAATTCAACACACCTTTGTTCCCTTGAGCGATT
The DNA here is from genome assembly GCA_021014915.2 of Artemisia tridentata subsp. tridentata. Lineage (NCBI taxonomy): Eukaryota > Viridiplantae > Streptophyta > Magnoliopsida > Asterales > Asteraceae > Artemisia > Artemisia tridentata. Next base: position 466,899,004 of record CP139507.1, read on the forward strand.
TTAGGGTAGCAGTTGACAAGGGTAAACGTCCTCGTGCTCAAACATCATCATCATCATCATCAATGAGTGACGATGATGGCTTACCAAACTCTAGGATTACTCCACCGGAATATTTGCATCAACTTCCACCAATTGCTAATGAATCACCGGAGTTCAAGCAAACCAAGGGGATGATGAAGAACTTGGGGCGTTGGATCATGAAACTTCACAAGGGGTACAAGAAGTTGAGTAAGAAGTTCAAGTAAAAGGAGTGTTTGGGTCTAGACATTATTTGACTATTATGTGTTAACCATGTATGGTTCTTAACTTACTGCGGTAGTACTTGTCTTGAATATATTCTAACTGATATTTGCAGGTCGATAACACTTCGTGTTATCAATTTTCCGAGTTTAAGCCCCCGTTTGGCTTAACTCCCTATATGGTAGATTATGATCATCGGATTTATTTATGTGCAAACGTGTGTTAAAATATATATATTTAGTATATTTAAACTATATATTAGCTATTACATACGTTATAGGAGAAATTTCAGGTTTTGGTCGGAAAACGCGAATTTTGCATTTCTCTCTGTTAGTTTTTAGCACCTTTCGGACGACGGATTCGGCAGATCCCGGAAATTGGATCCGCCAAGTGTTAGACTTGGTTCCGCCAGTCTAGGACCCACAGATTCCACGGCTCCCCAACTTTGGCTCCGCCTTTGTTGTCGATTGGATCCGTGGGTACAACAGTAACTTTTCTCAAATTTTCCCGACTCATCCCGACACTTAAACTTTAAGTTGTAGCTTGTTTAGATTATGATCACTGATCATTAAACTCCTTAGATTGCTTTAGGAAACTCTTAGAACATTAGGAACTCAATTTCCCACCAAAATTTGAATTTTCAAAATTTTCCTCTGAGTTACCTTTCCTATACAAGCAAGGAACCCTTTTTAGGGATCCGTCAAATCCGTGGAAACATCTTATCATCAGAATTTCCACTATCTCCTTGCATTTACTGCAAATCCTTCTCATATCACTCAACTCCATTTCAATGGATTGACCTTAGGATGTGACAAGCTTAATTTTTTGTTCCAAATCATTAGAAACCAACATTCTCCATTGGATTCACATCCAATCCAAACACACAGACTCACAAACCTTCTGCCTATAAATTAGTGCTTTAGGATCATCACTAAACTCACACAACAACCATTTCCTCTCCTGTACATCTTAGCTATCATACTTAACCATGACTAAGTCAAACACCTCTTCCACCTCTAGACCTCCAAAACGAACAGCCCGCATTAGTGTTAAACCATGTTGTTTCATCAACTTAGCAAACTCATCATCAGAGGAATCATCTCCTCTAAATATCTCATCACCCATTGCAAGTGAGAATTTCCTCACACTCTCCACTCCAACACCATCCAATGTTGTTATCCATACACCACCACCAACCATTACTCCGATAGCCACTACTCCACCACCGGCTCCATCACAGCCTGTTAAATCACCATCACCCCCAAAATCACCCAAACTACAACCAATGGAGCTATTTAGGACTCCACCTACATCACCACACCCATACCTTGATGACTTGGAAGACCTTCCACCAAGGTCAACCAATCCTCCACCCATGACCTTTGAAGGTTAACAACCCATGCTTTTTCATCCGGTTTACCCGGATATCCATGGTCCTTTATACCATGATGTACCACCACCTCAACCTCAAACACAACCTTTATCACCCACATCCACACTAGTTGCCATTGATGAGGCAATGTGGATCAATCTACCACAAACCCAAGAAGAGATTAGTGAGGAACTCACCTGCCTCTACTCTCTTTCTAATATGGTTGGATCTCGCCTTGATGAAGCAATGGATCTCCAAACCATCTTGATGAACTCCATCCCCACTCCACCATCATCAAACCAACAACAACAACAACCATCTAACAACAACAACCAACCACCACCACCACCACCACCACAAAACCTTGAGACTACTCTTCCTCCTGGTTTTTCGAGTCATGATTGCTCACATTGTGAGAGAACGGCTCACTTGGCCCAAAGGACCAACATTTTGGTCCATGAGCTCCAAAATGAGATGAGGTTCATCTTAAACCATGTTCTCGAGCGTCTCAATGCAATCTCTCATCCTCCTCAATAGGAGCCTTGTTAGTTTCCTCTTATAGGAACTTTTTAGGATGATGTTGAAGTATTTGACTTTTTAGGATTTATTTTTTGTTGTAATGTAACATCATTTTTGTGACTTTTGTCACATATTTTCAATGGATGATTTTTATGTGTTTATGCTTGTGGGTGATCAACATTAAGCATATTATTTCATTTTAGAATACTAACATCATTGTGTAGTTGTTTTAAACTCCACATATTGCATTGATCAAATGTACATTAGGTACAAAAATTTGATCAGACACTTAAATTTTGACTTTCTAGAAGTTAAATGGGTTGACCTTTCTTGGTTGACTATTGCATATGCATATTGCTTCTTGATTGAAGTAACTAACTTTTCTTTTGTAGCTTTTCTCAACCTTGATTCATATATGTTGGTAACCTAGCAACGGGGAGTATAGATCGAGGGGGAGTATATCATATAATAACTCATCATTTTTTTTTCTCAAACTTGAATCCTATACGTTGGTACCCTAGTAACGGCGAGTATAGATCGACGGGGAGATTATCATATACTAACTCATCATTTTTAGCATCCTTGAAACGTATACGTTGGTACTCTAGCAATGGGGAGTATACATCAAGGAGGAGCATATCATAGTCTAACCATCTGTCTTGTAGGATCATACGTCATATCATACTCTTGAAAAGTATACGTTGGTACTCTAGCAATGAGGAGTATACATCAAAGAGGAGCATATCATAGTCTAACAATTTTTTTTTGTAGGATCATACATCATATCTGTTGGGAATTATCATACGATTCAAGAGAAGACAAACTTAGGTCTGGTAATATGTAAGAGTTAGGTCTGTTTTCGTATTAGGTCTGGTAATACAAAGTTAAGTCTGGTAGTCTGTTTTAAGTCTGGTTGACTTATTATGTTAAGTCTGGTCGTGTTATAAGGAAAGTTTGTTAGAGATATGTTAGGAAAAGATACAAAACGTGTAAGTATCTTTATAGAAGATTCGTGAATATCTTCTTAGTCGGTTAGTATTAGGGTTTCCTTGGTGTTATAAAAGGATCCCTAAGATTGTTAGTTTTTATGAGAGAGTTGTACGAGTTTCACTATTGTGATTAAAAAGAAATATACGAAGTTAGTGTTATCTTTGTGTGTGTTCTTCATTGTTCTTGTTAAGTTTCCGCATTAACATTAACAATCGTTAAGGGTTTCTCACTTAGACTGGTTTGGATTTATCCCAACCATCTACTAGGTATTCAAGACTACTTAGAGATCCACATACAATTCGTGGACCAACAAGTGGTATCAGAGCAAGGCGAGAGACTCTGAGTTCGAAGAACACTTAACCTCAAAAACCTACTCTCACTCAATTCAACCTACACAATGTCTGAGACCGATAAGCCTATCAACACTGAAACCTTTTCAATCCATAACAGTGAGGATGAGAGATCAAACCATGAAGATGAAGGAAAAACTGAATCCAGTAACTCCCAAACACAACAACAACCCATCCCTTCCACAACCACAATCTCAAACATAAAACTTCCATTACTGAAAAGAGAAGAATATGATATATGGGCCATGGAGATGGAACATTATCTGGAGTATATTGATAGTGATGTATGGAAGGTTATTCAAAGGGGAAACTCTAAGAAAAGAATTTCACAAGGGACTGATGGGCAGCTGAGAATAATGCCACCAGTATCTGCTGAGGAGATTAGGGCTGTGGAGAAGGAAAAGAAAGCCAGAACCTTGCTTCTTATGGCTATTCCTAAGGAGCATCTGCAAAGGTTCCATGGCATGGTTGATGCTAAGGAGATGTGGGAGGCTATCAAGAAACGATTTGGAGGGAATGCAAACTCCAAGAAGATGCAAATGGCTATTCTTAAACAACAATTTGAGACATTCAGTGTTTCAAAGACTGAAGGATTGGAGAAGGGCTATGACAGATTTCAACATCTGTTAACACAATTGGAAGTTCATGGTGCAGCAGTTTCGAATGAGGATGCAAACCATAAGTTCCTTAGATCTTTACCATCAGAATGGGGTAATGTATCTGTGGCGATGAGGATAAAAGAGGAAGT